>JAVLUX010000010.1:38628533-39101033 GCA_032164185.1 Moxostoma hubbsi | reverse complement strand
CTCACCTGTATAACATCTCCTATTTCACATTGCCTTGTTATTTTAACTTGTCAAATTGTTATTAGTCTTAAATTGCCACATCTCAAATTTTTGAAGCATGTTGCAGTCATCTGAGTTGAAATTACAGGACATTAAAAAAAACAATGAAATTCACAAGGTAAAACATCATATAATATTTAGTTGTAGTGTTTTCAATATAGCAAAGGGTGAGTATAATTTACAAATCACTCCTTTTTGTTTTTATTAGCATTTTGCATACTGTCCCAAGTTTTTGGAATTGGGGTTGTACCAAGAACTTTCTTTATCTTGTCTTATGGCAGAACAAATAGCTATATATGTGGTAATATAATGTAGCATCGAGTACTGAATATAATGTATAGCTGTATGCATATATCATGGTTAACAATGCATCTTTATAATGAGCCTAAAGGCAAAGTGGGAACTTACGTCTGGATGGCTTTGCAGATCTCCTCCGGACTTTTCCCTGCCTTGCGGAGTGTGATGGCGAGGTTTTTGGCCCTGTTGGCTTCCAGTAGTGACACTTTATTGGGGCCCTTCTGAGGAGCCTTCTGCTTTTGCATTGTCATATCGACAGCAGGGCCTTGGGCTTTGGTCTTAAACATTTCCTCAAACTCATCCACGTTCAAATCCTACAAATCAAAAAGTTCATTTAAAGCTCTAATCCTCAGCACCACTTGAGTCATTTTAAAATCAACCCTATTTACTTTCTAAATTCATTTTCCTGGTCTTATTATTTATGATTCATTGGTGCACATTATTCCAAATAAAATCATGTTTGTATTTGTAATCTTTTATTAAAAGCAAACGATATTTATTTTTTGACTGATGTCACGAATGACTTAAAATTTTTAAGTCCTCCCCTTCAACCCCCCGGCTCCATTCTGGTATGTAACAGACACTTCTTATGATCCAATTAATTTTTGCTGATAATGAAGAAGTCCAGCATAGGGCAGTGTAATACATTCAGAAGTGTCACAGATCACATATTTCACAATATGAACTCTGCTGCAGACAAGTACCTCCAGGATCCTCTCGTCATCAATTTCATTGAAGACAGTGCCGTTGATCTGATTGGGCTTCAGAGCCACCCAATTGAACACTGGCATGCGGAACTTGGTTTTAATTGGCTTTTTAATTTTCACGGCTGCAAAGGAAGAAAAGAGGCCTGTGACTACCAAAACATCTACATGACTTATCAAATGAGGTTAAAATGAACACAAATCACAGGAATACTTAAAACATGTTATTCAAAAGACACCAAACACACAATATAACTAGATCATGACAGCAAGTAAATGATAGTCATGACAAATATCAGGAAACCTACAGAAGAGCTTGATTGGTCCATCTTTGAAAGCAGGAGAGAAAGAGAGTAGACAAAAACAAACATTTAGAGAGAATTATAAAAGCACAAAAGTTTAGAAAGAGAAAGCAGAAAATGCATCTAAGCACTAAGTTTTGAACAAAGATCCACTGAGGAGTGGAAATAATATTTGGGATTCAAAAACTAAAGTAATATAAATTCAGAATGCCCACATAGATACTGCAGCTAAATTTGGTTGTCACGCTTGAGTGGTAAACCCCATTCTGAGTTTGTTTATTTACAGGAATGACAACTGCATTCTACAACCGCATTTACATCCAAAAAATTCAGGTAGTGACAGCCAAATTTACATTAAGGGCCCTATTTTAAGACTGCTAATTTTTAAGAACGTTGCTATGCGATAAGTGGCCATGAAGTTATGGGATGTTCAAGCATGCATGCATGCATGCATAAATACTTAGCCATTAGTGGGTTGTCAAAATAGCATGCACAAAGCATTAATATAAATATACTGTATATTGACGTCAAAATAAATATACTGACATCAATATAAATGAAGACAGCCCATTCATAAAATTGTTAATGGGCTGTACGCAATGCATTAGAGGAATAGAAATATGGACCATTTATGTCTTACTGTACATTCTTTTCTGCATTAACTAAGTCCTTGTTGAAGGACAGTGACATGCTTCTTATACTGTATACACTGGCAGCCAAAAGTTTGGAATAATGCACAGATTTTGCTCTTATGGAAAGAAATTGGTACTTTTATTCACCAAAGTGGCATTCAACTGATCACAATGTATAGTCAGGAAATGAATAACGTGAAAAAATACTATTACTTTTTGATTTGTTTTTCAGAAGTTCTTAAACTACTCATCAAATATTCCTCCACATGCAGCAATGACAGCTTTGCAGATTCTTGGCATTCTAGCTGTCAGTTTGTCCAGATACTCAGGTGACATTTTACCCCATGCTTCCTGTAGTACTTGCCATAGATGTGGCTGTCTTGTTGGGTACTTTTCACGCACCTTACAGTCTAGCTGATCCAACAAATGCTCAATGGGGTTAAGATCCATAACACTCTTTTCCAATTATCTGTTGTCCAATGTCTGTGTTTCTTTGCACACTCAAACCTATTCTTTTTGTTTTTCTGATTCAAAAGTGGCTTTTTCTTTGCAGTTCTTCTCACAAGACCTGGCCCCCCTGAGTCTTCTCTTTACTGTTGTACATGAAACTGGTGTTGAGTGGGTAGAATGCAATAAAGCTATCAGCTGAGGACATGTGAGGCATCTATTTCTCAAACTAGAGACTCTGATGTACTTATCCTCTTGTTTAGTTGTATCTGGGCCTTCCACATCTCGTTCTGTCCTTGTTACAGCAGTTGTCCTATGCCTTTGAAGACTGTAGTGTACAACTTTGTATGAAATATTGTTTTTTTTTTTTTTTGGCAATTTCAAGCATTATGTAGCCTTCATTCCTCAAAACAATGATTGACTGATGAGTTTCAAGAGAAAGCCATTTCTTTTTTGCCATTTTTTTACCTAATATTGACCTGAAGACATGCCAGTCTATTGCATAATGTGGCAACTCAAACACAAAGACAATGTTCATTAAATGAACCAAATAGCTTTAAACAGTGTTTGATATAATGGCAAGTAATTTTCTAGTACCAAATGAGCAATTAGCATTACTTAGCATGATTTACAAGGATAAGCTGTTGGAGTGATGGCAGCTGGAAATGGGGCCTGTCACTATGTTTCAAACAGTGATGGTGCTGTTTCTTTTTACATCAGTGATGTCCTGACTATACTTTGTGATCAGTTGAATGCCACTTTGGTGAATTAAATTACCAACTTCCTTCTGAAACAGCAAAATCTGTACATTATTCCAAACTTTTGGACACCAATGTATGCATGGAAAATGTAGTGCTTCTTAGGACTAATTGAATGTAGCCTGCGTTAAATAATAAAGAATGCAAGTGTATATATATATATATATATATATATATATATATATATATATATATATATATATATATATATATATATATATATATATATATATATATATATATATAGTCATATTGATTTAAGGAGACACACAAATCATGGGTAGTATTAAAAAAAGTGATATCTCTTTGATATCAGCTGCTGGTGGAATCCCCAAGTGGCAAATGCAGGAACTGAGTATAAACTTTACACAGAGAATAGACGTGGTTCTCAGATGTCTTAGCATAATGGTCTATTTCTCAGAAAAAAAGAAGCAAATTGTGATTTGCATCAATTACACCACCAAATTGCATGCATACACCCACAGAATCGAACAATTAGTTGTTAATGCAGTGAAGTCACTCTTTGTGGACATATACTGTACAGCTCATCTAAGGTGTGGTGCTAGGAAAAAATCCCTTATTCATAGTTGCTGGACGTTAATACTGATAATATTTCTTTTGTCATAAACAGACAACACCAAACAGATTAAAGCTCATATATAAAAAATTATTATGTCCCTTGTTTATTAAAAACGTGGTTACAGCTAGGTAGTTACAATTGAAGTGAAAAGGGTCTGTCCTTAAATGCAAAAATACATGGTTTTACCATTAAATTGTCACGACAACAAAGTTTGAATATTGGATATAACTTTACATAGATAAGGTTAAGGCTTTTTAAGATTTTCTCACACTAAAATCATATTAAAAGGTGCACTCATTTAATTCCTCATTAAAAAAGTTTAACTCCTAAAGACGTGAATTGTAATTTTGCAATATATGTAGGAAATCATGACAAATCACATTAAAATGACTGCATTCATATCAGTAACCTTATAAAAGCTGTTTTATTTTACATGGAGAGGGTCCACACATGGGGGCTGCCATGTTAGAATCACATGACCAGCCAAATACTACTCGCTTAATCTCAGTAACCGTCCTGTTATTTGACACTTTCATTCCTTGATTAAAAGTTATCACAGCTGATTGCGAATAGTGAATTTCTACAATGGCATCTGAAACTGAAACCTATTCATTTTAAACCATGTTGCATCCAAGCCATATCAGTGTAAGTCCAAGATGACACAAAGACAAAAGTTACCTTTAACACATAGGGGCAGATTTACCAAGGATGAATTGCACCCACTAAAATTGCCATTTTTTTTGCACGTGCTAACAGCGCTTGTTTAGCAGCCGATACACTAAAGGAATTATGCAGATCAGACAATGGTAAACATGCATAACGTGTGCTTGATGACACCGCATATCTGGATATATGCCAGGTTATAACACAACATCGTTTGAGGAGTATTTGATTAATTACTGCTGAAATAATTGGTTGAAAATGTTCACATGCATCGCTTTTAAATAAAATTTATTTTACGGTCTACTTTCATTTGGCGGTAATAGTGCGATGTAAATTGCACACGGCAAATTGCATGGAGTTTTGCAATCTTTAACGAGTCAAATTTACATAGAAATGATGCGTGTTGGTGCAGAAAGGAATAACAATGACTTAATTTAAAAATTGAACACGCAGCGCCATTTCAGCGCTGATTGTGCTCGCTAAATGCGATTGTTGGTGGCGAGTGAATAATACGCAGGCATTCGCGCTGAAATGTCATGCTCAAAAGTGGCGGAACACTTTAGTGAATCTGCCTCATAATATTTATGTCTTGTGGCTATACTTCTGAAACAGTGTGTATTTGAATGTTTATGGACTGGCTCTATTCACTTCCATTGCAAGCTCCTTTTTGATTTTTATAAGTGCAGAGGGATGAGTCAAAATAACTTTTTTTTATAGTAAATCAACATTATGCTACAAATGCTGTTGATTGAGCTTAACTTGTATTGAAACTGGAACATTCATTAAAATGCTGGCATTAGCTATGGTTATGTCAACCACCTAAATTTTGGGAGTGACTCCTGTATTCCGTACACTCACAAATGATAATTTAGGCTATTCACTCCAGCATTTAAATGTGGTTGTCACTCCCAAAACTTTGCAGTGTGTACGTGGCCAATGACACACCCATACTGAAACACCGATGTACACACACACAAGATACATACCTGTCAAGCCAGAGTTGAATATGACAGTGGGTGTGCCGCTGCCTGGGAGGGGAGGAGCACAGGGAGGTGGAGGTGGGGGTAAGGGAGCAGAGATCTCGATTGAATGCCCAGGAGGGGGTGGTGGAGGAGGAGGTGGGGGAGGTGGAGGAGGAGGAGGAGGAGGTGGAGGAGGTGCGAGAGCTGCCGAAGGTCCGTTGGGAACTAGAGGGGAGAAATGAGCCATAGAGGCCAAAATAAATTAAATCATTTATTGAAGACAAAACTTTTGAGCAAATCTATATCCACTTATACAAAAGTGAATATTCTGTTATAATTCACTCAGTTTTATGTCATTTCAAAATGATTTTCTCTTTTATGCGGGAAAAAAAAAAAAAAAAAAAGGTCTGGCATTCTTTAGTGCTGGTGACACTTTACAACAATATTCTATTTGTAGAATTTTGTATTCTGCATAAAAATGTGGTTAATTTGGGGTTGGAACCACCTGAGGATTAATAAACAATGTCAGAATTTTCATTTTAGGGTTAACTTTACACATCCTTTTAACAGAATAACAGCATGTAACATCATCCACTAGTTGCTTTGGATAAAAGAGGCAACTAAATGACAAACTAGTAGGTAGTTTGTCATTTAGTTGCCTCTTTTATCCAAAGCAACTACAGTGCACCATGTCGTAACCAGGCTTAACAGAATAAGTCATGTTATTTGTCCACACTGAAAGCGACAAAGAACAAAAACAGCCAATCAGAAAATATATTATGTTTAATATATGCACATTTAAGTGCAAAAGGATTTTGGACCAACGAAACAGAATTAGAAACAACGCGACTGACAAAATGATCACAATTGTCTGCGACAACAACTTATATTTACATAAAAGAGATGGCTTTTATCATGCAGTGCTGCACAGGATATGGCGTTACACTTGTGATGCACCCAAATGAAAATTCTAGGCAGAAACCATAAATTCTGACACTGGGCCTAAAACTGAAAACCAAAAAGGATTCTTTTGAATTAGACTTTGTTTGGAATAACCATTGAAGTGATTTATGCACGTCCTTCCATCAGATGGCATTACTACAATAACATCTAAGCTCCAAGACCTTTTAAAATATTGGATCATATTTTTAACCATTGCGCAACTCTATAGATGTAAAAACTGATTGACATTTATAGTAAAAAAGGACTTAAATATTGATGTGTTTCTCACTCACACCTATCATATCACTTCTGAACACATAGTTTACAGGTTCGAAGGAATGAAATTTAAGACTTTTTACGGCCAAATTAAAGAAAAAAAACACTAATTAATTAGCTGGTAAATACAAAACCACTGAGGCTACTTGGATGTCTCTGGACATGATTTTTTAACATGTGTTAATAAGTTAATACAACATTAAAAGTCTAAATGAATTCATTAAGTATGCATGTAGCCTAAAGTATGTAGCCTATATTGTGACCCTTCTCTTTAGTCACTTGCTTTCTAGCAAGACATGACGCATTAGACCAAAGCTTCGGCAATGTCACAACTTATGTCAAACACGGAAGTGGTTGCAAAAACCATGCAAAAAAGTAAACTTTTATTGTATTATATTGTTAAAAATAATTCCGGGGGCTTTCGTTTACTGCTGTAGCATTATTTATTGCGAATATGATTACACGGTTATTATTAACTGTAATCATTATAGTAATTGTATCGCTAAGAATATGTTTGTATTTATGATGGTTTTGTGTCATACTTTTGTTTAATCCTCTAATCTGTCAAATCGAATGCAACAGTCAAAAGGCTTTCAGCCACCACTTACTGCAATGTGCTGCATTTTTGTAAATAAGAGGATTGGTCTATTGACCTTATTCACAGTAGTACCATATTTGATTTTGAATGGGAATGGAAACGATGCTGTGAGGGATAGACTTACCATTTCGCCAATGTATGCACGGTGTAAATCTGAAAAAAGCTCTGTAAAAAAAACATTGTACAAAGAACGATCCAAAAACACTTTAAACTGCAGTACATCTTATTGAAGAGACTGTATGTCTATCCGGCACAGTCTTGTTGTCATTAAAAATTCAAGATACCGCTGCTGTGAATAAGGTCTAGCATGTGCTGAATATAATTTATATTTGTTTTCTTGGCAGATACCTTTAACAAATACTTTAACAGGTAGTTAAAGGACAGATCATTAAAAAATTGAATTTCGGTCATCACTGTTTCTCTGCCATGGAACATAAAAGAAGATGTAAAGCAAAACATTTTGTCTCAGTTTCTCAATTCACTGTCACTTCATCTTGTTTTTCATTCAATGTAAGTGAACGGTGACTGAAACTCCCTAATATCTCCTTTTGATATCCACTGAAATAAGAAAGTCATACAGGTTTGCATGAAGGTAAGTGATGACAATTTAAAATTTTAAGTGAAATATCTCAAATAAATACTCATCAGTTACCTTAAAAATGGCCGTTTAAAGTTGATATTGATAAAGACATCGTAAAGATGTATTGTAAATGTTAACAGATTAAATTATGAAAGAGGAGCGAGAGATGTTGTGCTGCTGCTTTCCCCCTGATTAGTCTGAATAACTAGCAGCATCATACAGTCTGTGCGCTGTCAGTGTCCTCTTTGCTCCACGACATTTTTACTGCGTGCGAACAGTGTCAATTGCGTTGGCAGCCCTAGATCTAGCGAAATGCAGATGAGAGATATAACAGGTGTAAATCTGCATCTGAGTAGTTCTGTTAGCTTTACAATTATTGTCAAAGGTAGTGTAAAATAAGGAAGCGCACGATTTGAAAGGCATCAAAGACCACTCCAACCTTGCGTGCTTGCAAATCGTAACGTTGACTACTTTGACGATTATAAGCATGAGCAACATTGTTAGAGACGCACAATAACGCCATTTGCATTCGGATTAACAGGTTTATACATGAGTAACGTCTTAAGTTCAGTAAAAATGTGCTTCCCTGCAAGCGCTCACACTAAACCCAAGCATCAGCTGCTAAATGCTAGCAGCAAAAGAGAGAGAGAGATGATATTGACTTGCGCAGATTCTGCTGTTTTAAGCATCTCCTCTATTCACGCCCCCAAATTTAAGATCTCAGCTAACGAAAATGTAAGACTTCTTGTAATTTAAGACTTTTTAAGGCCTTACTTTTTAAAAAGTAAATTTAAGACTTTTTAAGGACCCTCAGATACCATGGATTAAAACACTGGATTCATATGGATTACTTTTATGCTGCCCTTATATGCTTTTTGAACCTTCAAGCCCAGATCTTTAAATACTAGGCTACATCCACCATAATCAAATGTAATTAAGGCTGTCACACTGTGACCCATAATATTAACCATTCATAATCATTTTCATTATTCCTCCATTAAATGTCTGCTGTGAGCCATCAGATTCATTAAAGGCATTACTCACCAGAGGAATCTGGCATCGGTGGTGGTGGAGGTGTGGCCATTGCCCGAAGAGTGCCAGTGTGGGAAATGCTGCCAGAGCTGTATGCTACACTGACACAGGCTCCGGCCATGGCATCAGGGCAAGGAGAAAGAGGCATGGGCTGAGGAGGTGATGGCAGGGGGGACACGTCTCCTTCCCCGTCTCCCTCACCCCTCACCTGGATCTGGAGACTACCTCGGCGCTCCAGCTCATGGATCTTCTTCTCCAGTGTGGTCTGCTTCTGAATGGCCTCATCTTTCTCACGAACCATCCGCCGGAGTGTATGTACCTGCGAGCTAGCATCCCGGTACACGGTCTGAATTACACAAAGCATAAACACAGTCCAGCAGGTTAATATGATCTTAGCACAAGTTCAAATAGTTCTATTTTAGTTTAACTGTGAATCATTTACAATGATGTGTAGGTTGGTGGGTTACTATAAAGTGTGATGTTTGACTGACCCGTACGGCATCCAACTCTTTGTTCTTCTGCATCAACTGCTTCTCAAGCTCCACAATTTTAGACATGGCCTCATTCTCTGTTTCCAAGAGCTTATCATTCATCTGTCAATATATGAGAAATCAATACAATGAGAAATACAGGAAAGACAGAAAGTTCCAGCAGCATTCAGTTCGAGCTGAAGGTAATAGTCTTAGTAGTTTTTGTCTGGTTACAGTATGTTATCTCAAAAACAGATTTTATTAGACTGCTGATGTGACATATTATATAATTTTAAATGATTGTAAACATTTGTTCTTTTCTCAAATTTTGTGGAAGAGAAATCCGTTTTGAAAAATACAAAAGGTGTCTTACGTGTGAGAGAGACTCCTCCAGTTCTTCCACACGTTCCAAGGCAGCGTTTTTGGTCTCAGCATCCTCTAAAAGCGTCCCCACGTCAAACAGATTATCCAAGTAGGCCTGGATCTGCACTTTGAGTTTATCACTCTCAGTGTGCTTTAGTCTCTGTGCACATGAAAACAACACATCAAATGACATGGGTTTGAGTAATTGAGGACACTGATACTTTGAAAGGTAAGAAGCAGGGTCCAAAATGAACACTCAATAAGTGTGGCTGGTAACTTTATAAGGAACTGCAACATAATACATGGTTTAATCAAACTTCAAGTATGAATAACTGACAAACAAAATTGAATGACTTTTTTTTTAGAAGTATTTTTTCAATTTTATTTGCCTCAAGGCAAACAACAATGAATACTTTAAATAAATAAATAATGCAAAACCAGTAAGACTAATTGATGGCTGGTACATTTTGGACCCTGGTAAAAATACTTCTATCTTTCATACCTCTAGATAGTCATCCAAAGCGAGCTTGGTGAAGTCATACTGTAGATGAACTCTGAAGTTCATGTCCTCTACTGAGTGGACCACAATATTGATGAACTGCATACACGCCACCTGAGTCACATACAGAATAATGATGATGAGATGTGACATCAGTAGTGGAGAGAGAGCACACTCAGGAAGTCATGTCAGTATAAAAGGCAACTCTCTAATATAGACCCACCATGAAATCAATATTGTTGTCTTCATTTTTGAAGTGTTCCATCAATTTCTCAAACCTTTGGGATTCCGAGCAGACCTGAAAAATTCAAAGAAAGGAAGGGCATTTTAATAACACACAAGCAATATACACTCACTGAGCATTTGATCAGGAACACCTGTACACCTACATATTCATGCGATTATCTAATCAGCCAATCGTGTGGCAGCTTTGAAATGCATAAAATCATGCAGATATGAGTCAGGAGCTTCAGTTAATATTCACATCAACCATCACAATGGGGAAAAAATGTGATCTCAGTGATTTTGACCATGGAATAATTGTTGGTGCCAGATGGGCTGGTTTGAGTATTTTTGAAACTGCTGATATCCTCGGATTTTCACGCACAACAGTCTCTAGAGTTTACTCAGAATTTTGCCAAAAAACAAAAACCATCCAGCGAGTGGCAGTTCTGCCTTGTTGATGAGAGAGGTCAATGGAGAATGGTCAGAATGGGTTGAGCTGACAGAAAGGCTATAGTAATTCAGATAACCACTCTGTACAATTGTAATGAGCAGAATAACATAGACTGCACAACACATTGAACCTTGAGGCAGTTGGGACAACAGAAGACAACATCTGGCACTTTATTAGGACCATAGTGTTCCTAATAAAGTGTTTAGCAAGTGAAGTGCATTTTGGATTCTGAAAGTTTGCTCTTTTGCAATTTATCTCTTGTTTTGAGACAAGAAGAAACAATGATTTAAATACAAGAAGAAACAATGATTTAAATACAAGAAGAAACAATGATTTAAATACAATGTCACAGTATCTATAAAAATATGGCTTTTTAAAAATATAAAAAACAAATAAATATTAAATATTTAAAATGGAATTAATTGCAATATATAAAACAGTATAAATTAATTCTACACTCTATTTTTTAAATGGCGTAAAACAATTACGTGTTAACGCATTAACTTTGACAGCCCTAAATACAAGAATTCGAATTATTATAAAATATAAATTAAAAAAAAATGCAAAAACTATTCGAAAACAGGATATTGGTTAACCTCTTTGAAATGGTCAAAAGCAGCGAGGATGATCTCGTGTCCTCCTCTGACCAGACACACAGCGGCCAGCAGCTCTAATACAAGGGCTTTGGTCCTGCACAACAAAGTCAAAAGGACACTATGTCAAAAAAAAAAAAAAAAAAAAAAAAAAACCTGCACAAAATACGAGTGATAAAAGCTCTGATAAAACATTCCAAGCACAAATTAAGGATTCCAGGTATGACTATTAACAAATCAAAAAAAATCCAAGCGGCAGGTCAAATGGTCCTCTTGGGTTATGGCTGACAAATTACAGATGTATTATCTCGCATAGAAAAGGAGCCATTCATAAAAGTTTTGTTACTGGCTTTGAAAGGTTTTCTTTCAGAAAACCATCTGTTACAAAGAGTTATCTCCTATTGACCTTAATCAGCTCAGCTGACAGACAATTGATCTATTTATAGCTAAAGTTACCCAGAATGTTCCTCCCAAAAAAAGGGGCTTGGATCAAATGCAATAGCAGAGTTTGGATAAAAGCCTTGACAGATAAGAGAGCTCTCATTAACCATTTGATAGGTTTAAATACAGAAACTGGGGAAAGACATGAGGGCAATGATTAAGTATTCACATAGATACTGGTTAACCCTCATGTTCCATTTCAAACCCCAATACCTTTTTAATAGCTGGCAAAATATGCTTGCCTTGATCATCTCATAATCTTAATAGAATCGATTACACACAAAAGTCATCTCAACAGAACATGAGGGCTAAAAGAAAGACTGTGTGTGGTTACCTGGGATTTTTGTTGTTAAGGCTCAAAGCAATTTCATTGACAGCATGGGGATGGGACATGACCATATTGAAGCCATACTAAAGGAGGAGTGAGTGAGATAGACAGAGAAACACAAAAACACATACACAAAAAATATTCAAATAAATTTGAAAAACCTGCAGAATAAAAATGAAGGATACTCTGAGGAAACATTAAGCATGGAGACTTTTATTCATATACAATTACAGCCAAAAGTTTGGACACACATTACAATTTTCCAGATTTTAATTCACCAAAATTCATATTTATATTGGTCTACAAAACTAAGAAACATAAATTCAGTACAGTGTAAGTGTATGGTAGGGTAAATAATTCCGCAACCTGTTTACCTGGTAGTTCATAATGGCTCTGAGACACATGATGCAGACATGAACATCATCCTTTTTACACACCAGACGGGAATTCTTCAATGTTCTGCGACTAGGCAAAGTATTTGACCTAAGCAAATATCACAATATTAAGGGGTGTTGTGTGAGATACTTTGCCACTTTCATAGTGAACATGTATGTGCTTTTGTTTGTATGTGTGTTTTTACCTTAAGGAGTTTCGTGTGGATCGGGGTATGCTGCTGCCGCTGACCGGTGAGGGAAGATTACTGTCGCCATGGAGATCTTCTATAGACCTGCTCCAGGGGGTCTCCACAGAAGCCTCACCTGTGGTGCTCTCTGTTATGTCTCCATCAAACCTGAAAGAAGAAATAAGAGTTTAAAGCATAAACAATACACATCTGCACATAATCCATTTAAAGAGATAAACAAAAACTGTTGTCATCATTATCTCATATATTCTGAAAGGGAACAGTGACTGTCAACCTCAACCTTTGATTTCATGATGTTTGGTCAGAAGACACACAAGAACCAATGATGTAAAGTTTGTACCAGTGATTAATGTAACAGACGTCCAACCTGCACTGTAGTTGCCATATTTGATAAAGCTGCTGCTGTGGGAGTTGATCAATGGTTTGATTTGAGAGCTTTAAGTCCTGTTTTATCACATGCCTAAACTTCACTCCCACGTCATTTTACAAGTAGTGACAGATTCTATGTTAAAGAAGCCCTGGCCAAGGTTGGTGTTCTTGTGTCCGCAAAACTAGTTGCAAACTAACTGATTTTCAGTTGTTAGCCTCATTTACATCTCATCTTGACACTTGTGAATTGAACAGTTAATTTCAAATCTTAGTCAAAAATACTGGACCTTCTTGGTCAGAAATGGAATTTAAAAATATTTGTGCCCCACCACAGTACCGAGACTATACTTAAAATAACAAACGACTTACTATTGATATTATAAATCACAACATTCTTTAGATGTTGGCATTTGTAGATATGCCTGGTTAAGATCCAACTGGTCACATTGCTATCACTTTGTGTGTGTAAATGAATAACTGCCTGACTAAACAATGATAAAGTATGTTGTGCTGCAAGGCTCAGTCTTAGGCCCTTTGTTGTTCTCCTTTCACATGCTACCTTTAAGTGATTTTATAATGGAAAATGGCATAATTTGTTTGCAGACAACAAACATCTGTGTATTTCCTCAAGACCAGAAGAATTTTCCGTTTTCGAAGTAGGTGGATTACATTAATTCGCATTTTAAAATTAATTTAGCATTTTCGTATGCTAAATACTGATAAAATGGAAGTAAAACACATAATATGCATGCTCATGTACAATTCCTTTATGTAACATATTTTCCCAAATCACAGTGTAATTTTAATATATGCCTAAATCCATGAACCATAATTTTATAAATATGTTCTTATATGGCCATATATAAGATTTCTTTATTGGGCTTCAAGAAATTAGCTGTCCGTCTACTTTGTCTGATGGCTCCACTGTTAAGTAATTTTTTATTTGTATTGCAACATGTATTGCGACTTTTAACAACACACACATCCTTTCAAAGCAGCTTTACAGAAAATTATGCTGTAACAGAAAACGAGGCTGTAAAGTCTTCATTGTATGGTTAGAGGAAAACATGATTATGTTATGCCTCAAAAATATTATTTGTCTTTACACCCCAAGAGAGCCAGCCAAAAGCGACCATTATGTCACACTCTACATTTAAAGGCAAAGTGTTTCATTTTGGTGCCACTAGTGTCACCAAATGGAATTGCAAAAACAATGACCCCTTCTGTCACTGGTTGAAAAAAAACAGCTCAACCTCACTGTCTCCCTTAATGAGCTGCAGCTCAATAAAAACAAAATAATATATGATCATGTCAGTCCATTAATTTAATCTCTAAACTGCTTAACTCTTATGCTCCATATCAGTTAAAAAATGCAGAGACCTCCTACCACCTTATTACCCCTCACACCCATTAAGGGTACTAAAGGGTATGTTGATAGTGCCAAGTTAAGAACAACTAAATCCACAAGAGGAAGAGCATTTTCGTACATAGCAACACAGCTTTGGAATGGCCTTCCTAGCACAGAACTTAGGCACACACTCTAAGTCTAGACTTAAGACTCTTCTGTTAAGCCAAGCATATAGTTAAATCCCCATAGTCAGCTTTTAATCCTGACGCACTAATTCTGTGCAGGGATTTATTCTTCTTTTTTCCCCACTACTGTTTATTTTAATTTGTTTAACAATTTTTTTTAATACAATGTCTGAGGCATTTAATTGATCAACCCTTCTTCCATTTCTATGAAGTGAGTGTTATGGACCCAGAAAAGAGGATGGTCAAAATGTCTACAATAACAGTAGTTATTTGTGATATCCTCTTCCATTATAAAGATGTTTTGAGGCAGTAAGTGGGCAACTACTCTTGATTAATCAGAACATAAAGATAATATAGAAGAAAAAAAGAAAGCAAAAATTTGAGAAATAAAGAGGCAGGGAAAACAACTACTTACGTGACAGCATACTGGGCAAAGGACAGGTACTCCACTAGTACATCAAGTCCTTTATTCTCCTCATTGAGAAACTCTCTCACCCACCTAAGCAAATAACAAAACATCTTAAAACAGTAACTAACTAAAAAGCATTTTGCCTATAGAGTACCTCAAATGAAGCCTTTCACAGCAAAACAACCTAATTTGTGAGTTAGTTTGATTCAGACTCACCCGATGTGATTGGTCCTAAGAGATATCTCAAGTTCTCTGAGCACCTGAGTTGACTCCTGAACTCGCCTCCTAAATTTCTGAGAAGAAAGAGAGAGAGAGAGATGCCTACTTCTGATGGAATATGAGACACAGATTCGTTACAATACATTCTGGATGGGATGTTAAGTTGGTTGTGTCCCCCTTGAACATTTTTGTTTTAATTTGTCCCAATTGTGCCAACTTGGTCTGTCGCTGATGCGCCCCTTAATATGGCACCCCTACGCGTTGCATACATTGCATATATGGTTTTTGCACCTCTGACGCAACGCATAATTTCATTTCATTTAAACCAACTGATCTCACTTCAGGAGAATCTGGGCTGTCAGTAAAGGGTTAATTTTGGTGTACGGAGTCATGTGACAAAAGAACATGCGCCGATCACAGTACAGTATGTCTTTGGGAGAAATGTCAACAAAACTATATCGGGTAGAATAATGAATATTAAGATGTTGTTGCAAAGTAGAAAAAAAACCAATGTAACAAAAGTAAAACCAAGTCAAATACTTTTTAGTAGTAGTTTTTTATTTGTGCTTTTCCCAATACACATTTTTCCAAAGCAGCCTTACAGACCAATCAGCTTTTATGTCTGTAACATTTAAAAAATTGCTTGGTATTATTATTTTTTTTTAGGTGGTACTAGTTACAAATAAAAAAAGGGAAATGCCACAGCAGCCACACTTTTTAAAAGAATGAAATAATATTAGTTTTCATTTAGCTACTTTTAGTTTGAAATGGCCTTTTGTTAGTTACACATATATTATGTAACTAACAAAAGGCAATTTCTTTCTGAGAATTTCCAAGTTAAATAATTTCTGGTGAAAAAACAATAGCACAAATATCAGTCTGTGGTCTTAAAACCTGTAAAAGATTTTGAAATTTGAACCATAGGATCCTTTGGGATTTCCTATGGGTTTTTAGAATGGTAGTTTTCAATTTATGAGAAAATAATTAAACATTACATTTTATTAAGATTACTTATTTAATATTTTGTTGTACAAGATAAATTACAAATTAAACGTGTAAAATGTTAAGTTGCTAAATAAGGACAAAAACTACCACAAGGCTATGAGTGTAGCAGTTGCAGTCAGTGAAAATATTTTCAGTAGAGGCTATGTAAATCAATAAAGATTAATCAAAACAAAATATTGATTGCAACAGGATTAATTACAATTTTTTGTTAGTAATTATGCCTCCAAAAACAGATGATCTCTCCCTGAACCTTTCTTATAAAATAGCTATTCAAAAAGCTCATTAGAAATTCCTGAGGGAACATATGGCAAATTAGCCTTCCGGAATGGCCTACAAATTGACATCCTGAAACAACAGCTCTATTAGCAATAGATTTGATGAATTCTGTAATGTTTTTTGTTAGTGGATGGTTTGCTTCACTCTAAAACATTCCATTTGCATTTTCCGCCAGCCTGGTATATCCTTCTATACAGTAGATGTACTTGCTTAAACAGGGTCCCTGCAGGTATCAGCTCATGCAATTTAATACTTTTTAATACCCTTTTCATTACTTCAATCACTATCGGGGTTAATGCATATACTTACCCACCACTAGATGCAACATGAAGTCACAAATTAAAATGAAACGTTGCTAAATGCGAGAGTAAATGGGCTGGTTTGATATTGTATGCCTAGTGTGTGTATTTTTATGCAGACATCTACAGTAGTTATTAAAGTTCATTACTTATGCTTTTGTTCATTACTATACACAAGGTACCTTGACTAGATATCACTCCAATAATCTTAAACATCCATTTGTTTTTGTTTTTCAGTGCACTCATTGAGGCTCTTGTCAAACATGTGCACAAATGGCCCTGCATTATTGACACGACCAACAAGCTTCTCCTTGACCAAGACCAAATCAAATTATATATGCTGTCATGCCACACGTGAAACTTTTTGCTTTATCTGAGCTATATTTTTGCCATATCGGTGAACATTGTTTGAAAAAGCTGGCATATATCTTTGTTCAATCTGAATGAGTGGTGCTTTACCACTGTTCTAAGACACCACATAACTTCAGTCTGCAATGAATCAGTTGCTGTTTATTTATTTGCACAAAGAAAGAAATTCAGTTGGCCTAATAAAAAGCAGTAATTACCAACATATATTTTTACTAAAACTTTTTTGTGAATCAACAGTCTGTGCAAAAATTACAGTACAATTTCACTCACTTTTTTGGAGCCCGTTTGAGTGATAATGTGTCATGCTTTTAGATTTGTGTAATAACTTGGCTTTGACTCTGGCCTTCAGGACAGCCGATGGAACAGCACCCTCTTACTTCAACTCACTCCTCCAGGTCTATGCCCCCTCTCGCTCCCTGCGATCTAAGAATGAGAGATGCCTGGAGGTTCCATTGCAACGTGTCACTAAGTCGCTCTTCTGATCATTCATATTCTCTGTTCCTCAGTGGTGGAAAGCTCTTCCCCCAGATATCACAAACATAGCTGTCTTTTGTTCCAAACTGCATATAGACTGTGCTTGATATGTACAGTTTTACCATTATCTATGTAGCAGAGATTAACACTCATTTTGAATTATTTGTATTTATTTTTTTTTATAAAAAGCTTTTGAATATAGTTAATTTCACCATATCGTGTTATATAATAAAATAATCTGTGTTGTAAAATATTTGACTAATTCATATAATAATAATTCATGTTCATATTAATTTAAAAATGAGTTAATTCAATGTCGACTTTTAGTTTGAAAAATTATGTCACCGGTAAAAGAGTAAAAGCACAGGACAGTATCAGTTACAGCTACAGATGCACAAATTGTGTCACGCTCCATCATTTGAAATGTAATTTTGGAGAAACATGATTTTAGTTTAAGCTTTTAAATCACGTGACTTATCTTGAAATTCAAACAATATCTGTTGTATTTATCAGGGACTAAAACCAGAACAAAGTGATTTTCAGAAGCTCCAGAGTTAAAATGCTGGTAAACGGTTAAAACTGGTTAATTTTCTACTGATAATTATTTCATGAAAGCAAAGGCCAAAGGGTTTATCACAGTAAATTATTGGAACTACACCACTTCATGAAACATGTGCTTTGATCCTGAAGGAAACTTCAGCATCACACATTTCTTTGCCTAATTGCCCGTTGTGGATGTCGCATTCTCTGAATGAAGACCTTTTTGACAACTATGTCTAATTACTACATATACACGCAAGGCTAATCCATATACAAGGAAAACATTATTAGAGGTACATTTCTCAGTTGTTTCCAAGTCTTCACTGAATTACTGTTAGATATGATGCATTAATACAGATTTGATGCTGCCGGGTTTTGAAGCAGATCTGTAATTAAAAATATACTTAACTGTTAATTAACTGCTTATGATTTCTGTGCCAATAAATCCACCACACATGAAAAAAAAAGCTTATTTTCGCTTATTTTGGTGAGGCAAGTGGCTAATTTTGAGCTTGTTTGTTTTTTAAACCATGTAGCTTGTTTCACTTAGATATGGCAACACTACAAGTGGTATGTCATCCAACCCTTATAGCACAGAGTACTGTCATTTTAAAAAGAATGTTATTAACCGTTCTCTTATTTTATTCTAACCGGTAGCTAACCTTTTGGAAAGGAGGCTGCAGAATTTCTGAACCGTTTTTGCTCAGAACGAACCAAAATGAAAAACATTTTGTTTTTAGTTCCTGGTATTTATACTCTTTAATGGTGCATGTGACAGATTGCGGTAGCTGGCCATTCAAACAGAGAGGGGCACTGCAATCTCTCCAATTTATAGCACGAAAAAAGCATGAATGAAATTCTGAGTGTATGTTGAAAGATACAGTACAATTTACTTAAATGTGTCTTCTCTCATGTAATCGCCCAGTCTGTTAATGTTGAAATGACAACGGAGAAAATTAATGGGGAATATCTCGAGCCACGGAGCAGCACTCATGGGATTAGAGCACATACACGTGAAAACCACACAGCCACTCTATTCATTGCTATATGCGAGACGTAAAAGATTTTCATTCAACCGTCTGACCCAAGCAGGGAAATATTTAAACAATCAAAAAATAATACCTCAGGTTTGTAATTTAAGACTTTTTAATACCTTTTAATGGCCTTATTTTTCACCAAACTGATTTAATATCTTTAAATACTTTTTAATGAACCGTGGATACCCTGCTAAATTACAAAGAGTGTAATCTTGGAGCAACCTTGGGTTAAGTGACTTGCTCAAGTGCACAATGGTGATCACCCATGCACAATGGTGATCACCCATGCCGGTATCTCAAAAGATCACTCATTTGAGATACCGGCCCAGATCTTAAGACCTTAGTGATCTAATAATAGAGCAGATAAAATGCCATTGAGACGGTGTGCATATGTATAGGAACTCACCTTCCTGGTGACGGCAGGGTCCAGAAAGCTTCTGAGTTTCTGGATATACGTATGAGGAGGATTCTTCACTTGGAACCGTTCCTGTTAGACACACAAATTATGCTATATTTGTATTATTATATTTAACACTTCTCTTGAAGCAAGTTCAAAACCTCCCTCACCAACATCAACATGAAACATTTACTGAGAGAACATTCTTTTCTTTTCAGTCATATCATCTGTTGTAATTCCCAATCATTCAGCTCCACACAAATAGTCACTTTCAGCCAATCACTTCTAAACCACATTTCAGTCTTGGCAATCACTGAGATATGATCATTCATTATTTAGACGGCAGGCATTTCACACTCTTTCACCTAAACAAACATTTCACCAGGCATGCTCTCTTCTTTTACGTCAATGTAGCCATGGTGAGATGATAGGGTGGATGTAGAGAGAATGTTTTAATAAAGGATCTGTTTACTTAGTGGTGGATGTTGATAAAAGGAACTTTCCTCTGCACTTTAAGGCTTTTATATCTGTACTTATCTTCAAGTTGGATCTCTTTACATTTTTAAAGCTGGCAGGAAATACAAAAATATAAATTCAAAAAATTTGACTAAACTGGTGGTTTGCAGGCATGTTCTGCAAATGATAAAATGCAACTAACCAATCCGGGAGACCTCTTAGCGTGGGGGGTGGGGGGTGCTGGATGGCAGAGGCAGGCTAAATACATACAAATTGTGCCGTTTTGATTTAATATGCAGAGTAACGTAATTTTTCCCACCATGTCCGATATTAAAATCAGTGCGACACACATTGCAAAAGGCATGGGCTTTGTCAACATGGTTTCGAGATATGAAATTAAATTCTTCCATCCAGCTGTTATTAAATTTACATGTATATTTTGTTTTTTTCACCAGTGCACCACTGGAGTCTTCTCCTCCCATCTACCAGTGATGCTTGATTCAACTCCCTGCGTCTACTACCGGCGCAAATATCAACAGTGCAAATGGGTTTTAGGTTGCCAGGTTGAGGCCACAAATGGGTTAAAATTTGTATGATGTGTCGTTTGTGTGAGTAGGATGTGTTTTATACAAGATCTGGCAACTGGACCACCTTGGACTAATATATTGATGTGATTATTCATATAACGAGGTTTGGGCCATACAAATTACGGGAGTTTCCCGGGAGAAATAACAAAACGGGAGGGGGGCAGGAGATGGGTGTGAAATACGGGGGACTCCTGGGAAAAACAGGAGTGTTGCAGCATTATGCAAAAATGCTTAATTATTTGTTCCTTCACATCAATCTACACTCCATATCCCATAATGACAAAGAAAAAAACATTTATTAAAAAGATAAAAATGAAATGTCACAATGACATAAGTATTCAGACCCTTTGTTATGACACTTGAAATTTAGTTCAGGTGCATCCCATTTCTCTGAATCATCTTTATCTACACTTTGATTGGAGTCCACCTATTGCACATTCAATTGATTGGATATGATTTGGAAAGGCATGCACCTGTCTATATAAGGTCTCACAGCTGAAAATGCATATCAGAGCAAAAACCAAGCCATGAGGTCAAAGGAACTGCCTGCAGAGCTCAGAGACAGGATTGTGTTGAGGCAGATCTGGGGAAGGCTACAAAAAATTTGGCAGCATTGAAGGTTCCAAAGAGCACAGTGGCCTCCATAATTCTTAAATGGAAGTTTGGAACAACCAGAACTCTTCCTAGAGCTGGTCGCCCAGCCAAACTGAGCAGTCAAGGGAGAAGGGCCTTGGCAAGAGAGGTGACCAAGAACCCTATAGTCACTCTGTTTGAGCTCCGGAGATCATGTGTGGAGATGGAACAAACTTGCAGAAGGACAACCATCACTACAACGATCCACCAATCTGGTATTTATGACAAAGTGGTCAGACAGAAGCCTTTCCTCAGTGCAAGACATGCAAAAAAGCACCTAAAGGACTCAGACTGTGAGAAACAACATTATCTGGTCTGATGAAACAAAGATTTGACCTCAATTCCAAGCGTCATGTCTGGAGGAAACCAGACACCACTCATCACCTGCACAATACCATCCCAGTTGTGAAGTATGGTGTTGGTAGATTCATGCTGCGGGGGTGTTTTCAGTGACAGGCACTGGGGGACTGCTCAGGGTTGAAGGAAAGCTGAACACAGCAAAATACAGAGATATCCCTAATAAAAACTGTTCCAGAGCACTCAGGACCTCAGACTGGGCCGAAGGTTCACCTTCCAATAGGAAAATGACCCCAAGCACACAGCCAAGACAACGCAAGAGTGGTTTAGGGACAACTCTGTGAATGTCATTGAGTTGCCCAGCCAGAGCCTGGACTTGAATACAGTCGAACATTTTTGGAGAGACCTGAAAATGGCTGTCCACCGATGGGCCCTTATCCAACCTGACAGAGCTTGAGAAGATCTGCAATAAAGAATGGCAGAAAATCCCCAAATACAGGTGTGCAAAGATTGTTGCATCATAACCAAAAAGACTTGAGACTGTAATCGCTGCCAAAGGTGCTTCAACTAAGTACTGAGGTATGGGTCTGAATACTTATGTCAATAAGTTTTTATATATATATATATTATATATATATATATAAAATATATATAAATATATATATATATTATATATATATATATATACACACAGTGAGGAAAATAAGTATTTGAACACCCTGCTATTTTGCAAGTTCTCCCACTTGGAAATCATGGAGGGGTCTGAAATTGTCATCGTAGGTGCATGTCCACTGTGAGAGACATAATCTAAAAAAAAAAATCCAGAAATCACAATGTATGATTTTTTAACTATTTATTTGTATGATACAGCTGCAAATAAGTATTTGAACACCTGTCTATCAGCTAGAATTCTGACCCTCAAAGACCTGTTAGTCTGCCTTTAAAATGTCCACCTCCACTCCATTTATTATCCTAAATTAGATGCACCTGTTTGAGGTCGTTAGCTGCATAAAGACACCTGTCCACCCCATACAATCAGTAAGAATCCAACTACTAACATGGCCAAGACCAAAGAGCTGTCCAAAGACACTAGAGACAAAATTGTACACCTCCACAAGGCTGGAAAGGGCTACGGGGAAAATAAGTATTTGAACACCCTGCTATTTTGCAAGTTCTCCCACTTGGAAATCATGGAGGGGTCTGAAATTGTCATCGTAGGTGCATGTCCACTGTGAGAGACATAATCTAAAAAAAAAAATCCAGAAATCACAATGTATGATTTTTTAACTATTTATTTGTATGATACAGCTGCAAATAAGTATTTGAACACCTGTCTATCAGCTAGAATTCTGACCCTCAAAGACCTGTTAGTCTGCCTTTAAAATGTCCACCTCCACTCCATTTATTATCCTAAATTAGATGCACCTGTTTGAGGTCGTTAGCTGCATAAAGACACCTGTCCACCCCATACAATCAGTAAGAATCCAACTACTAACATGGCCAAGACCAAAGAGCTGTCCAAAGACACTAGAGACAAAATTGTACACCTCCACAAGGCTGGAAAGGGCTACGGGGAAATTGCCAAGCAGCTTGGTGACAAAAGGTCCACTGTTGGAGCAATCATTAGAAAATGGAAGAAGCTAAACATGACTGGCAATCTCCCTCGGACTGGGGCTCCATGCAAGATCTCACCTCATGGGGTCTCAATGATCCTAAGAAAAGTGAGAAATCAGCCCAGAACTACACGGGAGGAGCTGGTCAATGACCTGAAAAGAGCTGGGACCACCGTTTCCAAGGTTACTGTTGGTAAAACACTAAGACGTCATGGTTTGAAATCATGCATGGCACGGAAGGTTCCCCTGCTTAAACCAGCACATGTCAAGGCCCGTCTTAAGTTTGCCAATGACCATTTGGATGATCCAGAGGAGTCATGGGAGAAAGTCATGTGGTCAGATGAGACCAAAATAGAACTTTTTGGTCATAATTCCACTAACCGTGTTTGGAAGAAGAAGAATGATGAGTACCATCCCAAGAACACCATCCCTACTGTGAAGCATGGGGGTGGTAGCATCATGCTTTGGGGGTGTTTTTCTGCACATGGGACAGGGCGACTGCACTGTATTAAGGAGAGGATGACCGGGGCCATGTATTGCGAGATTTTGGGGAACAACCTCCTTCCCTCAGTTAGAGCATTGAAGATGGGTCGAGGCTGGGTCTTCCAACATGACAATGACCCGAAGCACACAGCCAGGATAACCAAGGAGTGGCTCTGTAAGAAGCATATCAAGGTTCTGGCGTGGCCTAGCCAGTCTCCAGACCTAAACCCAATAGAGAATCTTTGGAGGGAGCTCAAACTCCATGTTTCTCAGCAACAGCCCAGAAACCTGACTGATCTAGAGAAGATCTGTGTGGAGCAGTGGGCCAAAATCCCTCCTGCAGTGTGTGCAAACCTGGTGAAAAACTACAGGAAACGTTTGACCTCTGTAATTGCAAACAAAGGCTACTGTACCAAATATTAACATTGATTTTCTCAGGTGTTCAAATACTTATTTGCAGCTGTATCATACAAATAAATAGTTAAAAAATCATACATTGTGATTTCTGGATTTTTTTTTTTTAGATTATGTCTCTCACAGTGGACATGCACCTACGATGACAATTTCAGACCCCTCCATGATTTCTAAGTGGGAGAACTTGCAAAATAGCAGGGTGTTCAAATACTTATTTTCCTCACTGTGTGTGTGTATATCTCTCTCTCTCTCTCTCTCTCTCTCTCTCTCTCTCTCTATATATATATATATATATCTCTCTCTCTCTATATATCTCTCTCTCTCTATATATATATATCTATATCTATATATATATATATATATCTCTCTATATATATATAATCTATATATATATATATATATATATATATATATATATATATATATATATATATATATATATATCTATATCTCATATATCTCTATATCTCATATATATATATATATATATATATATATATATATATATATATATATATATATATAATTTAAATTGGCTTATCAACTTTTACATGGAAGGAGACAGTGCTTCCCATATCTTTTGTTGTTGATGTCAAAGGCTGTACATCCAATAAAACTTTAAAATCTGTCATAAGTCCTGCAAGTTGCAAGGTGGAGCTGCCGTGGATTGGACTTGTTGATCAAGCACGTCCTACAGATACTCCCAGGGTTTCCCAGCAGAACATTACCCAGAGCATCACACTCTTTCCACCGGCTTGTCATCTTCCCACAATTCATTCTGGTGACATCACTTCCCCAGGTAAAAGGAACTCATTGGACCAGGCGAACTTCTTCCACTACTCCAAGGTCCAGTTCTGATGATGGCGTGCCCATTGTAGGAGCTTTCGATGGTGGACAGGGGTAATCATGGTCACTCTGACCGGTCTGCGGCTACGCAACCTCATACACAGCAGGATGTGATGCACTGTGTGTTGTGACACATTCCACCCGTTACCATCATTAACATTTTCTGTGAATTTTGCCAGAGTAGACCTTCTGTCAGTTCAGACCAGACAGGACAAGATAGCCTTCTTTGCCTCGTGCATCAATGAGCCTTGGGCACCCAACACCCTGTTGCTGGTTTGTCCCTCCTCTAACCACTGTTGGTAGATACTCACCACTGCTGACTGGGAGAACCCCACAAGCCCAACCGTTTCAGAGATGCTCTGACCCAGTGGTTCATAACAATTTGGCCCTCGTCAAAGTTGCTCAGGTCTTTACTCCTGCCAATTTCTCCAGCATTCAACATGTTGACTACGAGAACTGTATGTTCTCTTGCCATCTAATTTACCCAGACCTTGACATGTGGCCTTGTTAGGAGATAATACAAATTATTTGATTCACCTGTGAGTGGTCATAATGTTTTGGCTCATCGGTGTATGCAGTTCATCATAATGTTAATACATTTCATGACTGATTTAAAAGACAATTATTAATTTTGTTCAGTAAATTTAGTACTGTATTTGGTGGCCACTAGACATCTAATGTAAACATGGGTTCTAAATCAAAACAGTAGAGGACCACTAGACTAAGATTATTATTAAGATTATGCAACAGCTATGAGATTTCTACCAATTATTTTGTTCCATTTAAGAGTATAATTATACCTCTGGAATGACTATAGCAGGGTTTTTCATGAACATTATTGACAGATTATAATGCTTATGCAAAATTGGTGTAAATAGTGGATCTCACCTGATCACAGATCAGCTCCCATTTCTTTTCATTGTCATACTGTCGAAGTAGCCTCACTTTATCTGGAGGAAGGTTCATAGAGTTCTGAGGCAGAAAGAGAGTGAGAGTTAACCTTCTTCTACAACTCCATCCATGTATCTACCTCATGCATGTCTTCATTCTGTACATAACATGCTCATAAAAAAACATCCTTGAAGTGAATTCCAGAGACACCATGAATTTTTCATCTTTACTTACTCAAAAAGTAATCACCAGCAGTGTATGATTTTCTCAAATGGCTTAAACATCTTCAAAACAACCACAATCTCCTCTAATAAGTGCTTTATACAGAACCACATCAACAGCATTCAAATTTCCTTTTATCCCTAAAACATTTTACAAAGTGAGAGCCAGTTAGAAATGCCTTTGCGCATTTTTTTTTTTTTTTTGAATCAACATTAAAATTTTAGGTGAAAAGTTGTGTGGGTATATATTTTAGTTGCTGTGACTGGTCACAGTTTCTTTCACCATTCAAGTGTTTCAACCATTGTAAAAATGTTTGCCTTCACTAGTTCAATTATAATGGTCCTGCGGTGTGATAAACGAATGTTTAACAGTACTATTACATGTGTAGTAATATGAGGTCATAAAAATGCCATGCATGATAATAATAATAGAAAGGGCAAAATTATATTTAAAATAGTTATAGATTGAGTACAGCATGTGACACTGAAGGACATGCCAACTTCTCCAAAGGACATGCCAACTTCTCCAAAGGACTTCTACATCACCCCTCTATAATGGTTGTTACCCATAAGTTACGCACTAAGCTTATAAGGTACAAATATTATGCAGTGTGATGGATTAATAGAATAAGTATGGAGAATTGAATTGAGTCCCATGTGGAAAACCAGGGTTGGAAGACACCTGACAGAAACATACCTAAGTTCCATATGAACAAAGAGTTTTCTTACTTTCTGCCCTATTTGGGAATAATACGACACATTGCTTAATGGGAGAAACTCCTCTGATACCGGTGGAAACCAAACAGCCTGAACTAGTGGAGAGACTTGGGCTACAGAAGTCAAAACTGGGGTAGAATTTGTTATGCAAATCTGTGAAAATGTGGTAGCACAAATGCAGATACAAACACAAATGACCACACATGAAGCGGTTATGCAAATTTTCACACTTTGAGTTGGATTCTCAATGCACTGATTTGATCTTGACAGTGCAGGTCTCTATCACAAGCAAATGACGTGTCTTTTTGGAGTACACTCTGCAAATCAAATCAGTGAGATAAGTAACTGATGACCCATTCAAAGCAGATTGATTAAAGACCCTTGAAGTTTGAACCACCAAAGCTCGTCAAAAGAATGTGGTTTTGAATGTCAGGCTAATCAAAGTATTGTATTTACATCAATAAGACCAAAAATGGGTCTAATCAAAGTCATTGTTAGAATACAGACAATAACAGAGACATAGATACTACACCTTATTGATCTCAGATGGTAATTTAGTGTCTCTGGGGGGAAATTTACACCACCTCATACTACTCTTTAACTAATTATTTAGACTTTGGATTCTAATAATAGACCATTTTAATCCAAGGACAGCCGAAATAACCCAAGTCAAAATCAAATAAAACCTTCAGCAGGACAAACTCTCAAAATGATGCAGGTCCCAGGCAATACAGACAACAATCAGACAGGTTGTGCAATTTCATCTAACAAGATCATAGTGCCACTGTAGTGCTACAGTGTCTAATGCATTTACATATAGGGACATTCGTCCTGTTAATAAGAGCACCAACGAGCAATCCCTATTTAAAAGCAAATGCAGTGTATACAGTGGCCTACAGAGCAGCACGCAGCGCTGGCTGGAATCAGGACAGACTCCTTAAAATCATACATGAAAGCATAATCACCGCTATAAGAAAAATGAAAACGTCAAAGATCATAATTTTGGTACGCCCAAAAATAGATTTAAAAACCAAAGCATTTCATAATAAAGGGGCCGCGCGTCTACAATTAGTAGCTATCATGCACGCGCAAACAGCATCAAAGCATTGCTCGCTGCCAACCCCACACAATAGAGGCGTGTGTGCTGGCGTGGGCTGCCAGCTTCCATACTAGCTGTGCACATGATACGGGGTTTTTTTTTCTCCTGGGATGTACAACATATAATATGAGAAGTGAAAATTACCAATGCGATTGCAAATCTCTCCTCCAGTTCGGCGGGGTCCGGCATGGGCAGTTTGGGGGGTTTGTTGCCTCTCGCCCTGAAATCTGTGAGCTGAGCATCCATACTCTCTGCGTTCCCCATGTTTTTTTGTCTGATCCTGATTTTGATGCTCAGCTACGGTTAACCCTTTCGAAAAATATAACGAACTCCAAAATATAACCAAGAGCCAAAAAGCAAGCAAAAAGATTTTATTGGCGACTAGACGCCCTCTCCATCGATGCAAACCCACAGAGCACTGGACCAGATGCAAGACTTCGACAATAGCATCCCTACATTGTAATTCCGTTTCTGTCGGGCCCTCCGTACATTTCTCAACGGCAGCGGGTTACAAGCGAAGCGTATTTATCAGATTCACGCACAATAAATGCACCGCTGGAGTTTTGCGGCATGGCTCGAGCTCCAGTTAATCCGTGATGTGGTGATGATAACAGACGGACTTCGACTAAACGCAAACTCCCCCATTCAATCCCCGACACAATGAAGCCTTTCAGCACCAATCCCCCGCTGGGGAGTGCCAAAAAGCCATGCTGAGGAGTCGAGGGGGAGGCAATGTTTTGTTCTGTTGCATGCTGGTATTTGTAGTTTAGAAAGTGCGTGTATCTTCTATTGTGATATGCCATTTTTTTTGCACACAACAAGCAACATTCTAAATGTATGGTAACGTCCAAAAATCTTATTCAGAAACTAAACGTATTTACTATGATATTTTTTTTCTCTGTTTATAGCCTACTACCAGTCAATCATTTTGATACACCCACTCAATCTGTATTATTACACATTTTAGAATGATAGTAAAGTAATCCAAAATATGTCACAATTATTGGAATTATGTAGTGACCAAAAATGTTAAACCAGATTACTTTACATTTTAGATTATTCAAAGAACGTTTAGTCAGGTAGCTTGTGTTTGGTAAAAATGTGCTTTGTGTGGTAACATTTAAATGAACTGCTTTTTAAAATGAACAATATAATTTAAAAGTGCAATCAGTAATTGTTCCTCATTAAAAAAAAAAAAAAAAAACCTCCTAAAGACGTTAATTGTAATTTTGCAATATATGTAGGGAATCATGACAACTCTAACCTTATAAAAGCTGATTTGTTTTACATGGAGAGGGTCCACACATGGGGGCTGCCATATTAGAATCACATGACCAGCCGAATACTTCTTGCTTAATCTCAGTAACCAGCCTGTTATTTGACACTTTGACTAATTGATAAGTAATCATGGCTGTCTGTGACTACAACATTTCTACAATGGCATCTGAAACTGAAAACTATTGATTTAAAATGATTCTGCATACAAGCTGCTAAGTGTCAGTGTGTCCAAGATGACACAAAGACAAACACTACTGAGTGCACCTATAATATGATTAAATCAACCTGATTATATGAAGTTATACACACAAATTTGCAAGAATTACCACTTTTATAGGCTAAATGAAATCTAAATCTTTCTGATAAATGAAATTAGTAAATTCCATGTGCTCACTTTCAATTTGACCCAGTATTGGTTATTAAAGCAGCATAAGGTTGATTCTGGACTTAAATGGTTAGTTCACCCAAAAATGAAAATTCTCTCATCATTTACTCACCCTCATGCCATCTCAGATGTGTATACATTTCTTTATTCTGCAGAACACTAACAAAGATATTTAGAAGAATATGCCAACTCTGTAGGTCCATACAATGCAACAGTGACAAAAAATGTTTGATAGCAGTCTCATCAAGCTTGATTACAATTCCTATGGCGCCATCTAGCACTCTGAGATATATTTTAGTCTGTTCTCACCCAAAATCATCTGGATTGCTTTAGAAGACAATGATTAAACCACTGGAGTCATATGGATTACTTTAATGCTGAATTTATCTCCTTTTTGGAGCTTCAAATGCCTGATCACAATTCACTTGCATTGTATGGACCTGAGGTATTTTTCTAAAAACCTTTGTTTGTGTTCAGCATAATAAAGAATGTCATACAAATCTTAGATGTCATGATGGTGAGTAAATGATGAGTGAATTAAAAATTTGGGTTAATTTAATTTTAATTTAACTTTAATTAATTAATTTGCATTCTCTCAAGCAACTTTATGCTAGGCTCTTGCTAGCTATTTTTACTCCAACCTCTAGGCCTCATCCATTTAAAAATGTATTTACATTTTACAAATTGTTTTGTAATAATAATAATAATAATAATAATAATAATAATAATAATACATTTTATATTTGTCTACAAAACTAACTAGCATACACCTTTATTTAAAAAGTTTTTAAGATCACGAGAAACATAAATCCAATCAATTTGTATATTTTATTGTTCACTCTGCTAACTGTGTTTGTTACTGCAACACTGTAATTTAGAGCAGGTAACTCTACACACATTAAGAAAAAATATATAGAAATGACCACATATAACTTATGACAAGATGTATAAAATGTGGAAAAGGGCTTCTAAAAAAAATCTAAAAATCATTATTATCAAAAAAATAAATGTATATTAAATTAGTAAATTAAATACTTGTATGTTTTTTACAGCCTGTAATTAAAAATACCAATATGGTCAAAATTTGCATATTGCTTCTTCAACTTCAGGCAATTGAATGCCTAAAGGGACTGATTTTTATTTAGACATATTTCAACCTTTTTCTCTTTGTGAAAGGAAAGTCATATTAAAAATCTATTTTATGTATAGATTTGATTGTTTTAGCCTGGTCCCAGACCGAGACAAGGCACAAAAAATTATTATCAAAATATTAATAACTACAGTCTTGACCAACACAAAACAGGTATTGTTAAAAAAATTAGATGCTATACTTTACAATGCATGTAGGCATTATTACCAAAACTGAAAAAGTGCTTTGAAATTTGCAGTCAAATTCTGAAGTGTTCCGTTTTGATTATTTAATAAATAAGCAATGTACAAAGTTTTGTAATCGTTAAAAACATTAGACTGATCAAATAGCCATCTGCCATATGTCGACGAAAAGCTCTCAAAGTGCAGAATACAACCAGCTGATTTGTTTTACTCCCAGACAAAAATAGTTAATAAATAATAGTATAAATAGAGTAATAGTTAAGTACATGTCTTTGACATGCATGTTATGGATGACATGCATGTTACACAAACAGGTGTTGCTTATAGGCTGTGTTTTCACTTATAACTTTAAGAAAAATAAACAGAACATCAATATCACATACTTAGAGGAGGGGATTCCTGTTAAAATGAGCCCACACACAAGGTAATCAGATGGATAGATCATTAGATAATCATTAGATAATGTGTGGTATCTGGCTAAAAATACGTTAGCTTTCCTAGATCAGATGACTTTATCAAAATGATGTGTTTCTTTGTCCAGAGTCATGGAATGCTAAACCAATCGTGTAGATCGTATTAGGATTACGATCGCTGCAACCAGAAGTGGAAGTTATTCAGATATGGGCAGAGAGGATCGTTCACTCTAATTACATACAGTATGTCCAAGAGTTGATGGTTGACATAAAAAGACTCGATGACACTAATGACACAGAATAGAACTGAATGAGATCTCGTTACTCATGCCTGCATGCCTTTGAAAGCATACTATTTGGTCATTGTTGTATTTGAATGTGTATTTAGTTTTTATGTACAATTATTGTTTTATTTGTTTGGAGAGGCTTCTGGACTCTTGAAGACATTTTTGGACACTAAAATTATTTTGTTGTATCAACACAAAATTACTCAGGTATAGGTGACATGATTGGGAGCAAAACCAAAGCAGTTTTTTTTTTTCAGAGCTACCTTATTTACACCCCCAAAATATATAATGCCAAATAAGAAAAATAATAATAATATTTTTGTGTGTGTGTGATTATTCAGCAGTTTCTTAGGCTGAGAGTCTCACAATGTATTTATACAATTAAAAAAAATAAAAAATGCTCTTTAAAATTATACCAAACAATTGACCCTCTTTTTTTCTCTCTTTTTTTTTTTTTTTTGTAGAGTTATATGCCTTTGGTCTATATAAAGCTTTGGTCAAAAAATACATGCTTAAAAATTCAATAATCTAAACAAAGGGTAAAATAAACAATCAATTTAAAGGTTTATTGATTTGTGTGAAAAGGTTTTCTGTCAATTAAAAAAAATAATAAAAGGTTTGGCATCATTTTAACCACAACACAGAATATTGCACTTGATGCAGTTATTTCAAATGTTAGTGTTATTGTTAACCAAACTGACAATAGCAATTGTGAAGTGCTTGAGGTAAAATATGAGACAAGTGATGTTTGAAGAAAACAAAGAAAAATCCAGGTAAATATCACATGTGAGCTGAATATTTTAATCAAATATTTTTCCAATCAAGCTGAAATTTTGCCAAATTATGCAAAAAGTGTGAACATATTATTTCATTATGTGTATTTAGGATACAATGTTAGCTATAAAAAACAGCCTTAGACAAAGGAGTCTTCCATTTTATTTAAAAAAGATTCCATCACAGAATTAAACACTATGCAGAATTTGTGGTGGAAATTACACTGTGGTGGGAATTTTCATGACATTCTGAAAAAATGACAAAAATGACATAAATCTCATGTGGTGCATTTACATACACTGTTGAATATTGTTAGTAGACACATTAAATAAACTAATGAGAGTTGAAGAAACACCCATTTATATTAACCCTAGTGGCTGGAATTCTGACAAGTAACAGCAAACATGGTGCTTTATTTCAATTACCAGTGTTCAGATAATCATTGCAATTTATGCTGAATAAACCTAAATTAACATACAAAGCACTTTAGATGTACTTATTATATAACATGATCTACACATCTATTTTCACTTTATCTTAATTTGTAATACACTACTTCAACAAGAAGCTTGGGATGTGAAGGGAAATAAGCCAAAATATGTTAAGTGAAAAAGTCAAAAGATAAGAAGAAAAAAAGGTTTGAGTACCACCCCACATGCTATAAATATGGGGTGGTATTAAAGATTGCTGCACAAAATTCACCTCATTGCTCTGTAATGCAAGCAGGTTAACTCCACAAGAGCATTTTGAACTCTGAACTGAAAAGCACAGATAATTCAGGATTTTACTGTCCATCTTTCAAATTTCTAGCCATGACAGAGAATAATGGTCTTCACACATGTGTACAATTTAAGGTACTTATGTGGGTCATTAACATCATTTACTACATTCAATCATTTAGAATAAACATTAAATCTGGTAGCTATTAACTAACTAATGCCAATACACTCATTACATTTTAAAAATGCTAATCATTAGTATCTTTATACAGTAAGGTCTCCAACAGTCTTTAAATAATGTTCATGGCTTCAAATTGATATTAAAACGCTGTGGTAAACTAGATCAGTGTAAAAAAGCAATGTAATTTTGTTACTACTAGATTGCACAACAGCGCAGACTAAAAATGTGCACACAAAAGTTTCATGCCACACAAAAAAGTTACTGACATGGATGGTTTGAAATAATGTAATAAGCCAAATAAAGTGATGGAATTCTTTGGAAGTCCAAATACCCCAACATCAAAGTTTTTTTTTTTTTTTTTAAGTTCATTTTGGTAAATCAGTTGGGGTAATTGTCTGGACAGAAAGGCACAAGCTGGAATGTCTTTGATCTTAGAGTGCATAGAGTGTTCACACAAAAAAAGGTTTTCTCTTTGCAAAGTATGCTAGACAGTATGAAGAAACACAAAGATTGTGTACAAACATTTGCATTGGTGAAAGACAGTCTGTGTCTGTAAGAAAAAAAAAGCATTAAAAGAGTGTAGATGTTTAAGAGATTCATAGTTTCTTTGGCATCTCTTTCTAAGACCATCACTCTTCCATCATTAATCACTCCTGTTGTTCCTCCTCCTCACCTTCACCATCCCCCTCTCCCTCCTCCTCCTGCATAAACTCAACCATCAGTTCAGCGGTGCAGCTGGCTTCTCCCAGGCTATTGACGGCTTTGCAAGTGTACTTGGCGTCATCGTCAGGGCAAACCTCTGAGATCACCAGGCTACAGTGACCATCCTCTTCATAGTCAATCTGGAAGTGGCGGGTCTCCTTTATAGGTTGCTCGTCCTTGTACCACACAACCTCAGGGTCTGGGCAGCCTTCATGTTTAGAAAAAAAACAGTAAAAATTAGTACATGTGCTGAATCATAAAGATGCTGAGTAAATGAAAGACACATTTTGATCTTAAATAAACAAAGGATGAATCAAAATAATGAGGAAAATCATCATTATGCCATAAATGCTGTCGATTAAGTTTAATTTGTATTGAACACAGAACATTTCTTTAATGAAGATTTTACATTTCTTAAAGAACAGAAGAATTAAAGTTTAGTGTGTCATTTTTGAGCTGCTAGTCAGCATCACCAAACAGAACTGCGAAAATTATGATTGTTTTCAAACAAGTTTCCCGAAAACTCTCTCCCCATCTTCCATTGGTTGGACCAACAGATAGTCCAGGCCCAAACTAATGGACTAGTTGATGTGATTGTAGCAGGAAGCACAGCTCTTGTTCCTTTGTTGAGTGGTGTTGCTTCAATGAAACGCCACTTGTTGTTATTACCTGTACTCCTGCTAATTGGGATGATTGCAAAGGCAAAATAAGCCCATCATAAGTAGTTGCCAGTGTAAAATGCTGGTGTGTGTGGCACACCTTAATCAACTCTGGCATTCCCAGAGTGGGGCTATTGGTATCATGCAGCCCGGTTTTTACTTGCTTCATTCCCCTTGTAGTATACAGAAGTATGTGTGTGAAATGTGTTTTGCACTCATCAAATGTTTTCACATTTGTAACATTAGCCTGTGTCTTGCAGCTGGAATTTTGCCTGATTGTTTAAAGGGGTCATGACATTAGGAATCAAATTTTCATTGATCTTTTGACATATAAGAGATCATTTAAACCAAGCAGCAAAAACACCTCGTTTGGAATTTGTGGAACTTGTGACGTCACAGGGACCAAATACATCTGCATATTCAATGCCTATTTTTCCATCATTACACCCTTAGCCCTGCCCACTGGTGCTCAGTCAATCACACAGATGAAGAGGAGAGAGATGGGGCCTGTCATTGGAGATTCTTCCAAAGTGGACTTACACAGGACACCTTCACATGACTGTCTGGATTTAAATGTTTTTCTAAATAAATATGCACATACAAACGTCTTTGACCGCTTGATACATAGCTCGGGCTGCTTTTAAATGGCACGGTGTCAAGTTACAACTCTGAAGATGAGAAGCTCTCTGTCATTCAGCTACTGCCTCGCATTCTTTCGCCAATCTGCAATAATTTTTGTTGTTAGTGTATGAAAACATGTTGGACTGATACTGGAAATTGGAATGGTCTTCAGCTAATTTTAGAGTGGATTGTATGCTTGGGTCATATCATTCAAGTCATAATACGATTCAAGCTTTGCAAAGGAACTGCTATTGAAGGATGGGGCAGTTAAAAACGTGGGGCGATTTATGTACGCGACCGCAGTGGTGCTGTCCGACCTGACTAGGATATGTTCGTCCCGAATTAACGGGAGAAACTTCCGCAGGGCCAAAAGGACGGTCAACAACTCGAGGCAGTTGATGTGCCAACGCAGCTGGGCCCCTTTCCAATGGCCTGAGGCTGCGTGCCCGTTGCAAACGGCGCTCCAACCCAATCTGGAGGCGTCGGTCGTGACCAGGACGCGTCTGGACACCTTCTGTAGGGGCACTCCAGCCCGTAAGAAACAGGGGTCTGTCCAGGGGTTGAATGTCTGATGGCAGGCGGGGGTGATTGTTACCCGGTGCGTGCCGTGGCGCCATGCTCGTCTCGGGACTCGGGTCTGGAGCCAGTGTTGGAGCGGTTGATTGATGAAGATTGGTCGTAAGCCACCGCCTTTCTTGGGTACGATGAAGTAAGGGCTGTAGAAACCCTTCTTCATCTCGGTTGGAGGGACAGGCTCTATCGCGTCTTTGGCCCGAAGAGTCGCGATTTCCGCGCGCAGGGAGTGGGCGTGTTCGCCGTGTACTGCGGAAAAGCGGACGCCCATGAAGGGGGGCGGGGGCCTGGCAAACTGAATTGCGTAACCGAGTCGGATGGTCCGGGCCAGCCAGCGAGACGGGTTGGGAAGTGAAAGCCACGCGTCCAACCTCTGCGCTAGGGGCACCAAAGGGACGATTAATTTTGACGTACCCGGCGGGGCTTCGCAGCGGGGTGGAGCAGGTAGGGTAGCGTTGGGCGGCGACGGGGCGACCCGCGGCTGAGGTGCTGAGACAAGACTCAAAGCACTTACCTTGCTCCGCACACCCGGCAGGGGGCGGGTTAGCGACTGAGGAGGAGGTCCTGGGTAGGCGTCCTCTAGACTCGTCGGAACCGGCCGGCCGGGGGACAGTCGTGGGGCTGAAGACGGGTGGTCCGTGTCCAGGAAGCCAGGACTGTTGATATCTGGGGGCAAAGTGCCGTGAGAACGGCATTTGCGGGCCAGGTGACCCAGAGACAAAAGGAAATAGCTCATTACAGAGAATATGAGAATGTGAAAATTAATTCAACAAGAAAAGATTCTCCTCCCGGCCCTCCACCGGGGACGGAGCGGTCTTACCAGCCTCCGGAGCTAACATCTTGGTCCCTGGGTTGAACGTCTACGGACAGCCTGGGAGCCTTCCGGGTCCTCGAGGGGGTCCGTGAGACGGGGGCGTCCATTTCCTGCAGCGTGCTCGACGCTGGGGCTGAGAGCTGGGCCCGGGTTGAGGCGGAGCAGGGTGTTTCACAGCCGCAGGAGGACGCCCGTCGGCGAGCAGACGGGGCATGGCCCATGGCGGCAGGCTTGCGGCGGGGCAGGATGTGTAGTGGCCTCCGTCTGCCTCACCGCTGAGGACTGCTGGGCAGAGTCGTCAACGGTGGCGCCGAATGGACGGAGCTGGGAGACGGGGGTGTGGGAGAAGGTGTGCCTTGTCCGCCTCCCGCATTTCGACCAGGTCCAGTCCACAGGTGCGTTTCTGGACCACAAGGGGTGGCCATTGCCTGTTCGAGTGCCAGCGCTTCTGACCTCCGTGGCCCGGGGGCGCGGTTGGTCATCCAGCACAGTTCCTGCAGCACATCAAGAACAGGACTACCCAAGGTGCAAGTTTTGAAGTGCCTTGGCCTGGCATTGGTTGCAGGAAGGGCCGTGGTGTGCAGAGTGGAAGCGGTCTGGGACCGTTCCACCGCGAGGGTAGTGAGAGCGGAGGAGCGAAGAAGCCTTGGCTTAGCTCAACTCGTCGTGCACGTCCGGGAAGAAAGGAACAGGGGGGGGCGTGGCTGTGAGCGGCGCACCTGCCCGCGGAACCGATCAAGTAGCCCGGGAAAGCATAGCGGATCTCCGTGCGTCAGGCTCAGGCTGGGCGGCAGACCCGAAGGTGGCGGCCCAGGCGAACGATCAGCATCCGATGCCGCTGTAACGCTCTCCGATGCAGCGGTGATGTCATCCAATTCTGAGGCAAGCAAGCGTGCCGGGGAGGCGGGCGGTTCGAGGGGGTTTACCCGACGAACAGAGCCCGTCATATTCCCCAAATCGCCTTCATCGCCCGCGGCGCCTGCGCCGATCCCGTAGGAAGAAGGCGGAGCGCGGGGGGCGGCTGAAGTGGCTTTCTCTCATTACAAAAGAAAGCCGTGCGACCGCAATGCTATAACGGCCATGTTCTCACACTGAGAAGATGAACCATTGGAGAGAATACTCATCCCGAGCTCAGACGGAAGCAAACAAGCGTGCCGGGGAGGCGGGAAGTTCGAGGGGATTTACCCGGCGAACAGAGCCCGTCATTGTCCCCAAATCGTGTTCATCGCCCGCGGCGCCTGCGTCAATCCCGTAGGAAGGAGGCGAGGCGCGGGGGGCGGCTGAAACGGCTTTCTCTCATTACAAAAGAAAGCCACACGACCGCAATGTTGCCATGGCTATGTTCTCGCACTGAGAACATAAACCATTCATAAAACATTGCTTGCGTGCGATCGCAGCCCAGGCATGCAAGACAGTGTTTTATGACCGAGAGAGGTGGGGAGAAATCACCGCATCCAGAAACTACACAGGGGCGGAAATTACATCTTTATAAAGACGCGTCCTGAAAAGGACGTTCAACGCCGCTGTGTAATGCTCTTACAAGAGAAATAAACTCTTTTATGGAGAGAATCACTCTTTCAACTCTTTTAACTCTGCGCTGTCGAAGCGCCCAGGGGCAAACTGCACGCCGGCAGTGAAGAGAAAAGCCGCTGTAGTGCGTCGTAAATCCAACAGCAAAGCAGAGCGTCAGAGGATCAGAAGCAGGATCAGTTGTGTTACTCGCAGCTGACTGCATACACACGACCATCGGCTCCGAAGAAAATTACTGAATGAACGAGCGTATTTCTCTTGCCTTTATAGCCGTATCCGGAGGCGGAGTATGCAAATACTGTTCGCCAACTCTCATTGGCCTTTTTTCATAGATCAGAGGTATCTTTCGGCGCTCAAGAGAGACCCCTAGTGTCGCTTCTTCGACACGACGTCGAAGTGAGCGACAGACGGGGAACACTTGGACATGGTGAATTAAATGGTGAGTAAACCATTTAATATTTCATATGTCATGACTGTGTGATGGTTTATGGTGCACATCCATTGACTCGATGCAACGACTTGAGGCTGTCTAGACCAGGGCGCGTCGACACAAACTTCCTAAAATGTTTATTTGTGTTGTTGGCAGTTGTAACGCCACCGCGTGCAGTACAAAATGGAATGGGACATCTGTTTATTTTCGGTGCAATGCAATGCGCCACAATGGACACTTCCATGGTAGAGAGCATTATTGATTAGAATGGGTACTATTGCTTTTGACGTGAATCTCGTATCTGGTGTAGACAGGGTGTGAGTATTAACAGTTGTGTTTGAGATGAACAGTTCAATATATTCGGATGCAATGTGTTGGATGTGCATTATGTGTAAACTCTGACATTTAGATTTATAATGTTTTGGTGCTTATTCATTTTCTGCCGATTGAGTTTCAAAATTGGCTCTATTTGAGGGGCTGCACAATGTTAGCCAATCATAACAGAGGCCATTTACGTTAAAGTTTAAAGGAGGTGCTTTGGTCAAAACTGAGCGTTTCAGACAGAGGGCCATAGACAGTGTGCAAAATGATCATATATTGCCAAAGTTTTAATGCACTTTTTTAATGCAAAAAAAAAAAAACTTTACTAACATTATCATTGGACCTCAGGGAAGATAATAAAACTATAAAAAAGAGCATTTCATGACCACTTTAATAGTATCTGTTTCACTCACTTTCACAGAGCTGGCACCATTAAGTTTGAACTTGAACTGGATAGATGTGATATCTGTTTGTATTTTCGTGAGTTAGGATCTGTCCCCTACTCATTTGCAGTAACTTGTGTGCCGGTGGGTAAACGTGGACCTGGGCTGCGCTGCAGCGTTATTTTCTTAACTTGTATGAATTAACTGACTGCCATGGTACAGAGATTCTTACAAATTGCTGCCAAATTGCTATTCTCTTTTAATATTTATTCCTTTCAGGAAGTGCTATGGGCCTGCCCCAGGGAGGCTGGTTACTGGGTATCGTGGTCCACTCTCACTGTTTGCTGTAATTGTTTGCACTTGAGTCCTAATACACTAGGTTGTTGCAGTGTGGGTACTAGGGTGGATATGACAATTGGCATTTCCAGGCCTCCTCTAGTGTGGGTTGCCTCCCTGGTGGTCTGCTCCTGCCTTCCAGAGCTATTAATAGTTATTTATTGTCTAAATGTGCAAATGTGTCGGTATGTAAAATGTATGTATTTGTAATTTGAATGGGGTAGAATCCTGTTTTACCCGTGTAGTAGTGACTCTGAATAAAATGCATTTTACTGTGGAAGACCCTGCCTCTTATCTTCACTGGTATAATGAACCCGTGAGTCCTCTTTGATTTCAATAGCTTCCAGCCTAAATTTTAAGCTTGGAACTTTTAAGCCTCCACTCACCACACATTTTTTTGAGAATGCCACAGAGCCACAGTGTTTAAGCCAACAAATAGCTTCCTTATAGTTGTCCCTGAATATTAAGCTGGGATAAGAGAATGTTTAATAACATTGAAAAAAATACACATTTCACTTTTGACCCTAAAAGCTTAATGAAGCATTTACATTTCTTTAAAGGAGCTTATTATGTAAAAGTCTTTGAGGTCAGAGGTCATCATTACCCACTATCTTGCAGTCAAAGCGGGCAGCACTGCCTTCCACCACTTCCACATCCTTTATGACAGAGGTGAATGTGGGGGCCGCAGGGGTGTGGTTTTCATCCTCGATACACTCAAGGAATGGTGCAGTAGGTTCTTCTAAACACACACATTTTTATGATGTTTAATATGTATAAAATATCTACTGTACCAGTTAAATGTTTGGACTCTCCTCCTACTTTTTTATTACGATTTTAATAGTAAAGCTATTAAAACCATGAAATAACACAAAGGGAAGCTTGGGGATTTTAAACAAAACTATAAACAAAATCTTGAATTTTAGCTTTTTTTAAGTTATCCACCATTAGTCTAGATTACAGCTCCACGCTCTCTAGGAATTCTCTCAACCAACTTCTTATGAGACGTCCACTTGGGATGCCTTTTAAACAGTATTGAAGAAGGTCCCATGTACGCTGGGCACTTGTTCGCTGCAAAGTGTTTTTAAGATTGAGATACATAAATTGACCCAAGAGTGTCCAAACTTTTGACTGGTAGTACATACATGTGTGATGCTTAATACATATCAAAAACATTTTAACATGGTATTTATAGTGTTTTTTCAGTGCACTTCCAATTTGCAACAACAATATGAATTTGTTTGCTGGCACACTACCTTCAGTCGGAGAACCTTTCTTTGGGCCAATGCCTCCTAACATTCCCATAGAACTAAACCTGGAGATGGCTCGCACTGCATTTCCTGTTTTCTGCACAGTTAAAACACACACTTGCTCAGATCCTGACACTCACAAACATGAAGTCTAAGTTATGTACCCAAGAAAACAAATTGCCATTACCCAAGAAATTAATTCTTTGTTTAAATGAGAATTCAAATAAAAACTGTTATAACAAATAACAAATGTTATCCATAAACTGTGCCACTCACCTGCCAGCGGCGTCTCAGGATGTACTTCTTCATCCTCTCTTTGGACAGCTGTTTGGCCTCCATATTTCTGGTGTCCTGCTTGAGCCAGGAGTGCCCTAAACACTGTGCACAGGTCAGCCTGGCCCTACAAAATGACATTTATAGGGGTCAAATAATCCAAATCGAATGCTTAAAATCCCCTTCTCACCATTAAACATTCTGTGTGATAATTTACCATACCCATTCTCATCCCTTTAAAATAATGTGCCTTCTATATAAGTTGTAAAAGACCCCATGAAATGGTGTTTATGTATTTCATTCTGAAACAGACAGTTTAGGCAAGACATATCAAGCACTTGTACCTTTTTTATCCATTAACACTGCCATGAACTACTATTAACTACATGGTAGTCAGTTACAGGTGGTATTTGTTGGAAGAAAATACTCATTCTAGAGAGGAGTTGATCAGTTGGGCAGTTGAGCAAAAATCTCAATTGTGCAAGATGATCAATATTTCCCAGAAGAAAAAGACACTGGCTTCAGATGGCTTCAAAGATAATAAAGATGGACTAAAATAAAATAAATCTAATTTTGATTACATGGGATCTAGGCCAAAAGAGTATGTGCTGTTCAAGAAATGTGACAACTGAGCATCTACAGAGTGCTTTACAAGGATGTTTGGTTAGATTGACACAACCATGCAGAAAAGACAAGCATTGCTGGTTATCACCTTTTGGCTACAGGTCCCCCTGCATGGATGCTGGTGTCCTGATGTCTGAGCCAAGGTACATAGAGAGTCTTGAAAGTTTGAAAAATGCTTGATTTTCACAGCTGGTTTTCAAGTTTTTAAATATATTTGAATTTTGAATATGTTCCTTGAAAATGCTTAATTTTTTCCTTCAGTTGTTGACTGTTACAAACAAACTAAAAGTATTTCAAATTTGAAAAAGATATTATACAGTCGTTATGTCTGTGGTGTCTCGTGAGCACTGGAGTGCATGTGCGCAGCTCTGCATCTTTCTCTCATGCTTTGATGTCTTCAGTTTACCGTAAAGAAAGACTTGAAGTTTTAATAAGACAAATGCTGCGTGAATGTAATGAAATAACGACAGAAATACTACTGTTGTTCTACAATGAAATTAATATTAAATAATAATTATTCAATATTACATTACAGTAATACAATGTTACAGTTTGCTTTTGAAATGGACCTCCGTGTATGATGCTTTATGTTTAGATTAACAATTTTTATTGATTCACATATTTGATATGAACAAATAAAAATATAATAACAATAATCACACATCCATAAATGACAGATATCTGCACCATTTCTCCACGAACAAGTTAAACTTCCCCATTTTTCGGTGACCCTTCTTCAAAGGCCACCCACCCTTCCCATTTCCGAGCACCACTCCTGAAATGAGGGTGCTCCAGCCGACCTCCAACCCCTTAAAATGATCTGTCTGGTGATCATGACACTGGTTAAGACCCAAATCTTTATGTGTCTATTTTCAACATCGATGACTGCCACAATCACCCAAAATACAGAGTCTGGGGCAAAATGATAGCTGAGTGCCCAATACATCACACACCAAACTCTGAACCTTCAACAAAAACTCCTGGATCTTAACACACCTCTTAACACTGGCATCACCAGCAGATGGGTGTGTCTTTAAGACCAAGTCTATACAATCAAGAGGGGGTCCAATAGAACTGATGTAAAATCTTGACTTGCATAAGGCGCACCCTTGCGTCTCTAGATGCAGACTTGACGTTTTTTGGAATCCTAGCCCACTCTCCCTCCAATTCCAAGTTTAAATCTTTCTCCCATAATCTCTTGAGAGAAGTTGAAGCTCTAACACCAGACTCTGAATTAGCAGGTGTAAAACACTGATGCCTCATGACCTTTTCCAAAAGCAGTAATCACCACTCCCATAGTATCTGCTGCTTTAGGAGGGTGAATACTCTTCCCCAAAAAAGGACAGAGCAAGTGGCTCAGCTGTAAATACCTAAAAAACTGAGATCTGGGGATCCCAACATGTTGAACCAAATTTTCTCAACACACTATCATTTAGGTCACTGAGTGTAGTAACCCCCTCACAATCCACTCTGACCAGCAGAAAGGGGACTTATTAATTCAGTGTTTCATTAATACCTTTTTTCTGCCACGGCACACTTTTTACGGCTAAAATATTCAGCACACCACTATCCCACATAGGCTAACCATCGTCTAAATTTTTCCTTTTCAAGAACTTGTCCATGTTTTCTGTCCATCTTAGTAGCGTGTTTAAAAAAAAAAAAAAAAAAAAAAAAAAGTCACATACAGTGCTTGCATTAGGCTTTCTCATCATCCGTCATTTTGACAGACAGGGTCCTAAAAATTCCATCAAAATCTATTATTACCGGTCATTTTAATTTTCATATTTTAATAATAAGACATTTAATAGCTTTTATTTTCATTCACATTTTCATTTTTAATATTGAATTTACAGGACGAGCATATAGCAGATTATACATTAATTTATGAAAAGAACAGATGCACAACAGAGACACCACATGAACAACAGAGACACCACGCAAAGCATATTAATGTTTTTTCCCCGCAGTGACAGCGGAGGCCACTAAAACACAACATATGAACGCAATATTACAAAAAACAAATATGATTAAAATATGAACATGTAAAAATGAACTGAACAGATCTCAGTCGACAACTAAAAACTTCCTCCTGTTCCGCATTGACTATTCGCTTGTCTGTGTGTAATCAAACGCATCAAGGGAGACTGATGCTGAGGCAATTGTCATTAGATTTTGCGTCTTTGCCTTGGACAGACAACTTCTCGTGGCAGTTTTAATTTGGTTCTGGAGGCTGAACCCAGCGTCAAGTGCCTCATTGCCCTCCACATGACAAGAGTTGCAGAAAGCATCACAGAGTGGCGATTTTACGAGTTTACCAGGTAAAACAGCGGGAGTGTGCAAAATAAATACTGAAAACAGTTGCAGTTGCTTTGATAGCAGAAAGTAATAAAATTACTCGTTTATGTTTAGGTCTAAGCATTTTCTTGGTGAATTTAAACTTGTTCAATAACTGGGGTCTCCGATATTCGTAAACGATAAGGTAATATTTAATTAAAAGAAATTATGAGACATTCAATATCTCTTCACAAATTTGGACAGTTTTTAAACATTTCTTGTTGCTTAGTACTCTCAAAGACATAATTGGTGAAGCACAAACGAAAAACACTTTGGTGTGACGTCACTTCATAGACTTCAATGTATTCTGCAGCGCTGATGCGAGTTGTGTGAAAGACCCTTAGGGCTTATAAATATCACTCATTTTTGCACATTAATCATTACTCTTCACAATCACAAAAGTGACCGATTATGCTTTCAAAACGGCGAATTTCTCAGAAAGGTGAGGAGTTTGGATCCCAGAAATATATATATATTTTTTCATACATTTATTTATTTTATGGAATTTTGAAAATTATAATTTTCCACGGCACACCTGACAATCTTTCACTAGTGTGCCGTGGCACAGTGGTTGGGAAACACTGTATTAATACATAATTTGGGGTTCAGCCATAAACTCAAGGCAACATTTAGATAAATATCTGAATTAAACACTTTGGACCATTTTGTCCATACAGAGGGTAAATGCGAGATAACAGGGTGTAATTTAACTTCTCTGGTTAGTTTGATAGAAAGACTTTGCAATGGCAAAATAGGGGCAAGAACTTCCTGTTCAATACAAAACCAAGGAGGGGCTCTTTCAGGTGGAAAGGACAAATGAGCCAAATGTCTGAGACCGAATGCATTATAATAAAACAAATCTTGTGTAGGCCTAGTCCACCTTTGTCAATCTGCCTATGCAGTTTACTGAAATGTAATTTGGGATGCTTACCATTCCAAATGATAGACTTTGCTATGCTATCAAATTGCTTGAAGTAAGAGAGGGGGACATCTACAGGGAGAGACTGTAGCAGGTAGTTGAATTTTGGAATACAATTAATTTAAATAACATTAACTTTCCCAATCATAAAAAAATTTAATGAAGCCCACCTGCCCACATTGCTCAGATTGTTTTTTATTAAAGTGTCAAAATGAACTCAAACTAAATCAGACAAATTTGCTGGGAATAAAATACCCAAATACTTAATGCCCTGTTTGGGCCACTGGAAGTCGCCCGGCTGGAATGCCATTACTGGGCAGTACGTTGTCAGACCCAAAGCTTTGGATTTAGACTAATTGACTCTGTATCCTGAGATCTTTCTGTGGAGGCAAGGTATAGACCTAGTAGGGTTGGAGACAAACAATAAAATATAATCTGTGTAAAGCAGAAGCTTATGCGCCATACCTCCTGCAATTACCCCTGGAAAATCATCCTCCTTTTATATCATGGCTTCTAATGGTTCCAGGGCAAGACAGAACAATAATAGGGAAAGAGGAAAACACTGCCAGTCGACCCCATCTAGAGTAAAATAATCTGAAATTAATCCATTTGTTTGTACTGCCGCTACCAGGTTAACCTTAATCCAAACAATAAACATACTCCCAAACATATACATTTCCAAAATCTTAAAAAGATAATCCCATTCTACCATATCAAACACCATTTCAGTGTCAAGTGAGATGGCAGCAACTAGAGACATGATATTGATGATATTGAACGCCTAATGTAATCAGAAGAGCTGTGGCCCAAATAAACCCCACCTGATCTATATGTATAAGAGATGTCATAACTTCACTTAATTCATTAGCCACATTTTTTTTTACAATATTTTAATGTCTAGCTGGGTCAGGGAAATTAGATGGTAACTCTAACACTCGCTTAGATCTTTGTCCTTTTTATGAATCAGACTGATCCGGGCTTATGTCATGGTTGGTGGAAACATTCCATTCTTTAGTGATTCCGTATAAACTTCTAACAAAAGTGGAGCCAGCTCTGTAGCATAAGATCTAATAAATTCACAGCAAAGGCATCTGGCCCCGGAGCCTTGCCTGTAGGCAGGGCGTTAATTACCTCGCCAAGCTCCTCTAAGTTTATCTCAGAATCAAGATAATTGTTTTGCTCAGTCGTCAAATTAGGGAGTTCTAAAAGATCCACAAAGTTTCTAATATCTTCATCAGTAGACGAAGATGTGGAACTATAGAGATCAAGATAGAATTCGTTAAAAGCATTATTAATATCAATGGCCTAGTTAAAAATTTCACCACCAGCAGATTTCACTGAGGGAATGGTAGAAAAATACTCTCTCTGCTTTATATAGCTAGCCAAAAGCTTCCCTGCTTTGTACCCCGACTCAAAATATGACTGTCTTGCCCTGAATAGCCAAAACTCCACCAAAGTAGTGACAAAGTAGTATTATATGTGCATTTAAATGTTGTTATTTTTTTTATATTCTCTTCCAACTCACGAATTCTTGTGCTTTGGATTTTTGGTGAATGAGGCATACTGTATGATCTGACCCCTAAGAACCGCCTTAAATGCCTCCCAAGCCACGCCCACAGAAAATACAGAGGGCCAGTTTGTCTCCATATAAACAATGATTTCAGCCTTTAACATTTGTTGGAAATCAGGATTTTGCAAAAGGTATACATTAAAGTGCCAACTATATGTTTTTTTTTTCTCTATATGTGGCGTGATATGAGACTAAGATGTTTTCAAATGAGTTATCAACATCCAATGAAATCAGTGAAATGAAGGACTTATAAATGAAATCTATTCTAGAATAAATCTTATGGACAGATGAAAAATATGTATAGTCCCTACCAGATGGGTTCAAAAGTAAAATATCTGAAAGACTTGTTGCACTTGCACTTGAGAGCTTACACACTTTTGCTTGACTATGATCAAGGACTGAATCCATCAATAGTTTTAAGTCTCCTCCCAAAATTATATCATGAGGGGTGCCAGCAGTTTGCAACATCCCTTCAAGATCTATAAAAAGCCCTGATCATCAGCGTAAGGTGTGTAAATATTAGCCAAAATCAACCTTTGCCCCTGAATTTCTGTTAAAACTATAATGACTCTTCCTAATTTATCTTGAATCTGTTTGAGACAATTGAATTGTAAATGTTTACTTATCAATGTAATGACTCCCCTGCTCTTACTTGAACCAGCACTAAAGAAAACATGTCCACCCCATATCGTCCCAAAATGTTCAGCTTCCCCTGTGGGGAAAGATGCGCTTCTTGAAGAAACACTATGTCATATTTCTTTTTAAAGAAAATAAATAACCTTCCTTCTTTTTATGAGGTGCACCAACCAATTCACATTCCATTTGGAGAGAGACAATCCACTCATATTAACATTTGAAATTTTGAAATATTAGAATAAATAGATTGTGTGTCAAAAACAAAATTATAAAGACCACATTTCAACATTAGTTCAATAATCAAACCCTGAACTTTCCCAGAACCAAAGAAACAGAAAAAATAAAATGTGTGTATTATCCCCGCGCACGATGGCACCAACCGGCATCCTTCCCTCTAAACTCAAACAGTCCATGTATGCCTATGAGAGTTCCCGTGACAACTTAGCCATCAGTACAAAGAACGTGTCGATTAATTCACAAAATTGCTCTGAAGGTGTGTTCCTCCACAAAACAAGCTCCAGCTGCTAGCAGAACCAGCACACACACACACACACACACACACACACACACACACACACACACACACACACACACACACACACACACACACACAAAGCTGTTCAGTTTCCTCGGACAGTCAAACGAATGCTCAGTGAGCCGGTATGAATGCAGAAGAGGACCTAATCCTCCAATGTCCTACAAAAAATACTCCTCAAAACAAATTCCAGCCAATAGGAGGCATAAACACAAGAAACTTGCAGATTCATCCACAACTGTCCCGAAGGAGTGTTATTCCACAAAAAAAGCTCCAGACACTAGGCAGAACCATCACAAAAAGAAACAAAAATGGCGCTCAGCTTCCTCAGACAGTCAAGTGAATTTTCAGTGAGTCACTAGACAGCAACATGAAACTCACCAAATGAATTACTTACCCCATTGTCACTATGAAGGACAATGTTTGCTGTGGGCATGTAAAGATTTTGCAGCAATCCTTAGAATCTATTCTCAATTTGGCCAACCTTCCGTTTATGTAAGAGTTTCTTGGATTCCTTGAATCGATCACGTTTCTCTATTGTTGAATTTGCAAAGTCTGGGAACAAGAAAATGTTGTGGTTCTTCCAAGAAAGGCTTCCTTTACACCTCGCCTCGCGTAACATGAGATCTTTATTGAATGATCTCAGAAAATTGGCCAGAATTGATAGGGGCCTGTCTCCTTCTGCAGATCTCCGATCCAGAAATCTGTGAGCTCGCTCGATTTCCAGCTTATGGCCTGTTATTTTGAGCAGACTTGGAATGAGCTCATTTAGGAATTTTCCTTATCTCTGTCTTCCTCATGCTCAGGAATTCCAACAATTTCGATGTTGTTTCGCCGATTACGATTCTCAAGGTCTTCCAGCTTTTCCCAAACATGTTCCAAATCTACGTGGTCGCTTGCGGGTTAACAGCTAATTCCCTCTCTGATGATTCCAGATAATCAATCAATTTCTCTAACTTCCCCAATTCTTGTAATCAACTCAGTGAATTTCATCTCCATCGCAGTGATCGATCGACATATTACAGCAAGATCCTCATATTACAGATATGCTGGGCAACTGATATTGAATCTCTCCCACCGCACCGTGCAAATTGAGTCCCTGGTCTGCGGCCCTGTCTGGGGTATCAGCTTGAGCATGTAAGTGTCTTTTCAAATCTTCAGAGCCAGAGGATTTTGAATTCTTTGACATGTTGACTTCAAAGAACAGTTATGTAGCAGGGTGTATCGAATCTCACCGGTTTAAGACACCTAAAGAATTAAAAACTAGCAAAGTGCGCAGAGCGTTCACACATCCGAACCACGCCACTCCATGATGATTTATGTTAAATAATTTTGTGTAATTTGTAGGTAAACATTGTTGTTTATTCATTGGCTGTGTATTGATACGTTGGTACATTTACCAATTTTAATATAATTAACACAAATGTATATTTATGATGAATATTATTCTTCCATGAACTCATTTTATATGTCAACTTGCAGAAACCCTGTTTGATAAGCAGTGTTACTTATTCTAAGGTCTTGTTGAATGTGTGTGCCATCCTGGCTGTACAATTATCTCTTGCATATTTTAGCTGTCAGAGCAGCTGAAATGACTCAAAATATTAATACAACATACTATTCCTCAAATTGGTCTGATATTTGCAGTCATGTGTTATACTGGTATGGGGAAAACAATCCCATCACACTAAATTTATTTCTGCTTCAGATGTGCTTGTTTAGAGGTGAGATTCACATGCGTCACATATCTTGTCACTAAATAGCTAGTATTTTTCAAAGCAGTCTTCTTTTAGCCTTCATTCAAATAGCTGGGGAGAAAATATCAGTTGTAGAATTTTAGCTTTTATTTGTAGTGAAAAACACACACCCACAGAAACTTTCTTTAAAAATGGCCAAATCTAAATTTATTTGACATTTCTTTTAATTTTCCACATGATAATGAATAAGTAACTTCAGAATTTGTATATTACCCATTGTAATTCATGGCCTGTAGATAACTGATGCCAACTGTGATCTATGTGTTAATGCGAGACTTTGGCTGTAATCATATTAAGGATTTCAGTCTTTGCTGTCTTTGGGTTTAAAGGAATTTTTGAAACTTTAACTTTAATAGATTGGGCAATGTTTGAAATCACAAAAGGATATGTTATTATCATTGCATTTTTGTCAATTAACATTTAGAATTGGATAAAATTTAAAGCTTCGAGGTGTTTGAAAAAGATGATTAAGGTACCTTGAAAATGCTTGAAAAGTGCTTGAATTTCACTCTTAAAAAGCTGTAAGAACCATGTGCTTGGTCAAAAACCTACGATGAAAGGAGAGGAGTCCACAGCCATTTGTAAACAAACTAGCTGCTAGCATGCTACTCAGGATTGTGCTAATTTTTCAATTCCATTAACAGAAATAAAATTAAACCAATATTTATATGTGTATGTGTGTGTGAGACACTCTTTGAGTTTTCATTGCATCTGTACTGATTGTACTGTGTGACTATACAGAAAATAAAGTGATTTCTGGATTACTACATAATAATTTCCTGGGATGATGGATATTCAGATCAGAGTTGGGTAATAGTTACTTTATCATAAACTAAATAGTCATGAAAACTAATTTACATGAGGGAAGTATAGCGTGACTGTTATTGCATAGTTAACTTGTATCAAGATGTATTTTTTAGTAAATAAGTTAGTATTTCAGTACAGTGATTTATGCGGCTGCTATTGAATCACATGTGCAAGCAGCAAGAAAAATGTTTGATACTAGATGACATGACAATGGGGGATACTTCTGAGAGTCGGAATGCAAAAGTAGAAAAGTCTCCATGTGTGTGGTGTTCCTCATGAAAGGTCTCATCTAGAAAGTTACTAAGGGAAAGAACAAGGACAGTTGGTGGGAAAGGGCCACTTTTAGCTAGACCAGAACCAAATCTTGGAAATACGTGCTGGTTAAAGTGGCCTTTTTTAGCAGGGAATGTTGTTATTTCCAGTTGTAAACACATCCAAGAGATAAAAATGATAAAGTTTCACATTCAAACATTAATAAAAAAAAAATTATATTAAGCGTTCAGCTTACTTCATGTCCTTCTTTAGGAGACTGCTGATGAAGTCTTTGGCCTGATCTGAAATCTCATCAAATGCCTCATCTTCAAAATCCCAAGTGGCTGAGGTGACGTTAGCGAGGGTCTCATTGTCATTATCTCCCATGAATGGAGAAAGACCACTGACCCTGAGGATGAATTAGAAGAGGGGTATAAAATGATAACATTTCATACGGTTAATGCATATTCAACCAAAATAAAATTTTTAAATATAAAAGAAAGTCAGTTGAAATATATGTACACTACTTTAAAGAAATCAACATTTTGTTAACATGCAACATTGAAAAAAATATGCTTGGAATGTAAGTTGTTCAAACACTATGACCTTAAGGACACCATGAAATTGCTTGTCAAGCACAGCTGTCTTGTGTTGACCAACTTCATATTGAAACAGGAAGTTGAGGTGGGGCATATCTGAGGGCTCTTTCCTTAAAAAAATTAAGTAAAATGAATAGCCTTTACTTACATCACAGCTATGAACCATGATTTCCTATTCACTATTGCAAGTCAGGTGGTATTAGTGGAAGGGTATTCCCATTCTTGAAAGTATTTTATTGGAGTGCAAGATGAATCCTGGAATTTTAAATGTGTATACTGTATATGCTAAAAGACAATTCTGCAAACTTCTGCATGGCCTCAAAGCAAGAAGACATAGACAAAACCAAAATTTTGATTTAATGGGATTTTCAAAGGTCATGTTTCCAGTCCTCAGCATTAATTACTTGGTCACAATTTTCAACAACAGTTGGAGAATTAACACTGATGTAGACACTGGTTTGTCACTCACAGAATGTAACAGATGACACCAATGCTCCACATGTCTGTTGGATAACTGATAGCCTCATAGTTGATCACTTCAGGAGCAACAAACTCAGGGGTTCCAAAAAGAACCTTGAGTGAACCAGAATCCTCTGTAAACACAGACAAATCACAACAGTTTATCAGCTGTTAAAGGTTACCAGAACCAATATGTTTTTATGCAGTTGTCAGCACTTGTTTACCTATTCTTCGGGCAAGACCAAAGTCGATGAGCTTGATCTTGCTTCCTGTTTTGTTGACGCACATGATGTTTTCAGGTTTGAGGTCGAGGTGGACAATGCCTTGCTTGTGGATAAACTGGACACCATCTATGATCTGCAGCATGTACTTGATCACCTCTCTCTCACTCAGTTCAAAATCCTCATCAACGATTCTCTCAAACAACTCACCACCAGAGATCCTGCAATCAATGGGAACCGTAATGACATCATCAGTGAGTGACACCAACTAATTAGACTGAGATCACAATTGCATACAACCATACTACTCTTACTATTTCTGTCATAGATAGATATGGCAGAAGTAATACAAGAAGTATGGGTAGTATGCAATTCTGAACTCAACCAATGTCTGAATATTTGCATTCTGCTTCGAAGTATGTACAAAAAAAAAACCAGTATGTCAAATAAGTAGAATGTCTGAAAATTCATGAGGCAGTAAGTGAAGGAGTAAAATGGCAAATAACTTTAAGAATGGGAACACTTTTCAAGTTTAATATGTAATAGATGTAATAGGTACTATAATAAATCTTTTCATTTTTGTTAGTATATTGTAGATCAAAGCAGTATCGATAATACCAAATACCGACTCAATTCAGTACCCACGCGCTGTCACTTTGGCACGCAACCAAAAAGAGCACTTGTGACTTGCGATTGTGGCTGTGTGTGAACGATCAAAATGCCAGTTTGTCTTGGTAAGATATTACAAACTGCATTGGGTTGGTCCATCCAGATGCAGTAAGTACCAAATATTGAGATATTTAACCCTGAAAACAAAGAATATTATATACAGATGTGCTCGAGGAATTTGCAAACTTAAGTCACAAGCCAGGACATCTGCAAAAATATTTTATTTAAGAAACAATGGCATTAACCTCACAAACTTTGGCAAATCTCGCAACTATTTTTTTTTTGTCATAATCACATATTTTAGCCTATTTACGTTCTGCTAAATTCTAAACTAACAGAAAACACCCAACAACTCAACAATAAGCTTTTAAAAAATGTATTGTTTTCAGTGTGTGTAGACTTGTGGAAAGCCAAAAGGGACAAAAATAAGTTTTTTTTTTTTTTACTTCTGATATTGAAGCATATCTGACAAAAGTTGGTGGGTCATTTTAGCTTTTGTTTTAGTAATATTTAAATATTAACTTTATAAATGAAAACCACAGATGTAACATTTAAACTTTTATTATAAAATTAATGATATTCCTTTATTTTAATCATAGGATGGCCACATATGTATCCACAGAGGTCTGGGCTAAGCCCTTAATATCCACTGACCTAGAACCACATCTGGATCAAAGAACGTACAGGTCAAAGGACAATGTGAAAATATGTGGATGTAGTATGTCTGGGAATGTATTTATACTATACATCTACATTTCTAAAGCACTTACTTCATCAGTGGTTGAGAAATAAGTTCTTAATTAAATTCATCACATTCTCTTAAAGTACATGAATTTGGAAGAAGACACAGTCAGACTGTTACAGCAAAAGAGCTGTTCAGTTTGTTGCCCTTAAGCACAAAAGAAAATTAGCATTTTCAAGACCTCAGTTCCCTCTGGAATTTCCTATGGGTTACATTTTTGAGTAAAACAGGTCTGTGATTACCACAACTTGAACATATTTTCATGTTTGGTTGCAAACAAGTTGCTTACTACAGTAAAAACTACCAAAAGTGTGCAGTGAAGAATGGACAAGATGGCATTCCACGGTGAAGAAACATCATGCAAGAGTTAGGTCATTTCAAACGGTAATACAGCGGTGGGCGGAAGCAAGATTTAAAGTTAAAAACTTTTTAATTATGAATTTGTTTCTGACAAAAACCTATCAATTTCCTATCAACCTAAATTATGCCTTTTGGACCGTCAAACAGCCAACAGCCTCATGGTAGACATTCACTTCTTTTGTATGGACAAACAGAGCTGAAATGTGCTTATAAAAACCTTAATTTTGATTCTGATTAAGAATGAAAGACATAAACATCTGGAATGTCTTAAAGGTGAGTAAATAAAGAGAGAATTATAATTTTTGGGCAAACTAATCCTTTCCGTTCTCGCGAGCAAACTGTGACTTCAAGTTTCCTGCTTCTGCGTGTTCCAGATTACGGAACTTCTGCACCAACATCAGGGCTTCAACTGCATGTTCCACATTGTAAGAACCCTCTCTGTGCACCGAGATAAGCATTCCTCAGCACTTAATATTCAAGGCTGTTGAAATCGTATCCACCTCTTTCCCCACTGCAACGCACCCCAATACAACCAGCTGAAGACAATGCTATCACCTTGCACATAACTCGATCAAATTTAATTTCAGTGACCTTAGCATTAGTGTATATTACCATCTTATGCTTATCTAATGTTCTTCAAATTGCATAACCTATGTGGCACGGTGGAGGGCGGGACCGGCGCGTGATTGCGCACGCCCGGTCCCGTATCTGGCTGACTGAGCCGGCAAGAGGGTTAAAAGGCCACTTGCAGACGGCGATCGGGAGAGAGAGCTTAATCAGCAGACGTCTGCTGTCCTATGTGTTTGTTTTAAGTTATTCATTAAATTATTATTTATTTGACAAGCCGGTTTCTCGCCTCTTCCTTGCCCGCGAATTTGAACTGTGTTACATTAATGTGGCACGGTGGAGGGCGGGACCGGCACGTGATTACGCACGCCCGGTCCCGTATTAGGCTAATTACGCCGTCAAGAGGGATAAAGGCCGCTCGCAGACGGCGATCGAGAGAGAGAGCTCAATTACGGACGTCCGTCTTATCTTATGTGTTTGTCTTTTGAGTTCTCCATTAAACCTTTAAGTTATATGTTAAGCCGGTTTCTCGCCTCTTCCTTGCCCATGATTATGATCTGTTTTACATTGGTTCCGAAACCCGGGAAGGAAGAGGGATGCGCCGTAGCGGAGTTCTCGCCACTACCCCAAAGAAGCAGCCGCGGCCATCTGCCGGGGGGACGGAGGAGCCCAGCCGCCTGGACGCGGAGGAACGGCCGCCGACCGCGAGGGGAGGAGGGGCTCCTGGCCGACCGCCTGGAGCGGTTAGGGCCGCTGCCAGGGGCGGGGGAGTTCCCTACTGGCCGCTGGAACGCGGCGGGGTTGGAGACTGCCGACCGCGTGCGGGGAGGGGCTCGCCGCCGACCGCCTGGAGCGGGAGAACCGCTGCCAGGGGCGGGGGGAGGCCCCTTCGACACCCCGGGAACGCGGCGGGGCGTTCCGTCCGCTAGGGGCTGAGGACTGCCTCCGATCTGCCCGGAGAGGCGCGGCTGTTGTCCTGAAGAGGGTGGAGAAGTGGCTGAGGAACGAGCTGCGGCGTATCAGAGAACCGGCGAGTATGTTTTTTTTTCTTTCGTTTCTTTAATCTCTCTCTCCTCTCTCTCTCGATACCGCTCTGCGGTGGCCTTTTCCCTCTTTTTTTAAATTATGGTGTTTATGGGAGGGGGAGGTACTGCCCAGTGCAGGGACCCTCCCCCCCCCCCCCTTATTTTTAATGGTTGTTTCCCTCCCCTTGCCCCCTCCCTCGTCCAGGTTGATGGGGATGACCCGCCGGCAGACCGCGCGGGAGGCGCCCCCCCCCAGGGGATGTACGTCAGGCCGGGGGTCCCCAGCCTGAGAGAACGGGGGAGGAGTGTGGCACGGTGGAGGGCGGGACCGGCGCGTGATTGCGCACGCCCGGTCCCGTATCTGGCTGATTGAGCCGGCAAGAGGGTTAAAAGGCCACTCGCAGACGGCGATCGAGAGAGAGAGCTTAATCAGCAGACGTCTGCTGTCCTAAATGTTTGTTTTAAGTTCGTCATTAAATTATGATTTATGTTGACAAGCCGGTTTCTCGCCTCTTCCTTGCCCGTAACCTTGATCTTCTTTACAACCTATTTATCCATTGTCTAGCAAATAATCTTTGAGTTATTTGTGTTGATAATACAGTAGAGGCTTTAAAGGATAGAATTTCACAAAATTATTCAGATTATTAAGATGACCAACACCTTGCAGTTTACATACCTTATTTCTAATTTATTGAATGGTCCATTTGGATCATTCTTATACTACTTGTACTATTCCAAAGCTGGTGCCCTGAGGTAATTGGAGGGAGAGGCCTTCTGTCATTCATAAAGGCCCATTAGCCCATGAGGGAACTCATGGTAAATTAGCCTTCCGGGTCTGCCTACAAATTGATGTCATGACTGAACAGCTTTATGTCATTAATGCATTAGAATGGCATGTGGACTTTCCATTGAACAATCATATGAATTGAGTCTGTGCCTTGAGTGATAAACAATTCTCTTACAGTCAAGGAGATTTAAATCTGGACAATTTTCCATCATGGCTGCCAAACTGAAGCAGAGTGTCCATGCTCTCTCTCTCTCTCTCTCTCTCTCTCTCTCTCTCTCTCTCTCTCTCTCTCTCTCTCTCTCTCTCTCTCTCTCTCTCTCTCTTTCTCTCTCCATATCTTTATATGAGGACATGTGACACACACTTCTCTAATCACAGGTTGCTGGCTTTTGCATTCCAACCTTGCGCTAAAAAGATAAACTGGTTTAAATGATTTAAGTGTGTTGAAAAAACAACTCTAAAACATCTCAGCCTGTTCAAAGAGACTATATTCACACCACCAAGGAGCACAGTCTAGTTTCACCAAAGGGATTTAATATACTCACTGCTCCCACCCTAGAATACAGTGAGGTCCAAAAGTCCTATATTAGTGAAAATGCTTCTAGACTGCATTTTTATAATAATAATAATAATAATAATAATAATAATAATAATAATAATAATAATAATAATAATAATCATTACAAGATTGTATATTAACAATCTGAGTGGAAAAATTTACATGAATTTCACCCTTTTGCTTTAATGACAGCATATACTTGTCAAGCTGATCCATGTTATCCCATCAAATATGAAAAAGTTCCAAAGAGCATATTGTGTGCTTCAACTTTTGTTCAAAAGAGTTATGTTAATTTTCACACATTTGATTATTAACCTAGAATCTCAAACAATGCTGCTTAATTTTTCTTCCATTTTATTTTCTTTGTTAAAATTTTTCTAAATCCTAGAACTTTCCATTTATTTCCAGGGTTAAATGAAAAGACAAAATAAAAAATAAAAAGATTCTCAATATTATAGACTTTCACACCACACTGTCTGTCCTATGGCCTTCACAAAAAAGTTTTGATTCAAAATAAACAAAGATACATGAGAGGTTTACGACTTACATCTCCATGACCATGACAATATCAGACTTCCCCTCAAAGGCATCCACACACTGCACCAGTTTGGGGTGGTGGAGGCTGTTCATGACACCGATCTCCTGCCTCACATTCTCCTTATCCTTTTGTGAGAATGCCTTGATGAACTTCCCTGCCCACACCTTTTTGTTAGACTTCTCCACTAGCTTGAAGACCTGACCAAATTTACCCCTTGTTGTAGAAGACATTGAGACAGAAATGGGAATCGAGATGTACAAATAGATAAATCAGAAATGGCAAGAGTCCCACGTTTTTTATATATAATGGATATAATGGACACGTCTCTTACGTTCCTAAGCGGTCCTCTATATCATAGAAGTCCTTGACGCTGCAGTCTTTCTTAATGGCCACATCTCGGTACTCTGGTTCTTTCTCCTCATCTGTGAAATGAACAGGAAATGTATCAAACTAAGCATTTGAGAATTATTTTAGTAAGTTCTGAATTCAGCCCTCTTCTGAATTCAGTATATCAGTAGTCTAATACTCTGGTAGGCTTACACTGGATATGTACAGTAAAAAAATGACATTCAGCTACATCTAGGTGCTTGTTTTTATCAGGGCAAGCTTTAAGAGCAGACAATTTTTGACTCAGAAACACTGGATTCAATAATACATTTTCAGCATGGCACCAGTAATGCCAGTAATATAACCAGAGAAGTTCCAAAAATTGGGAGAGGAGTTTTTGTAAAAAAAAAAAAGAGAGAACATTGAAGTGACTAGGTGATCTTTGATGTTCTGAATTGATCAAAGGTGGAACTTGGCCTGAAATGTTTAAGAACCACTGCATAGCATCAATGAATGAAGTAATGTTGGGTAGGTTTGTTGCCTGAACTGCATACCATCATCAGACACAGTGGCTCCAGCTTCCTCCTCTTCCTTTTTTTCTGATGAAGAATATACATTGTTTGAAACATCTCATTGTGGTTGTCATATCTTTTCCATTTTCTCAAATTAACTCTCATTATGAAGCAGATGTTCATTCTCACCTGTAACCTCCTCCACCCCCACTGTGATAGGCTCAGATTCTGCACTGGGCTCTCCAACACCATACATATTAACAGCTCGAACGCGGAACTTATACTGACGATCGGCAAGAAGGTTCTGAACGTGGTAGGAGGTGCTGTTACAGGATGTGAGGTCATTCCATGTGTTTTCCATTGAGTTCCATATCTCTAGGTTGTAGGACTGGACGATGCTGCCTCCATCATAAGTGGGACCGTACCAGGAGAGGGTGAGTGAGGACTTGCGAATGTCGGAGACAGCAGGGATGCCAGCTGGGGGATCCGGCTTATCTGGGAGACAGGTTTAAATTGGAGAGGTCAGCTCACCACTACTATAGTTATTATAGGCACTGCTCAAGAAGATATCTAAATGTTAATGCAACATGCACATGATCTCGCTGGAAATCGGCATGTTAGTTCCAAAAAAACTTTTCACCAAATTTGGGACCAAATGTGACAAATTCCGGACAAACACCACCATGCAGTGTATGTTCATGCCACGTAAATCAGCCTCCCTATGACTTTGACCTCAAATCACTTTTGATGTTTGGCTAGCGATAAACTACATTTATAAATAGGTAAGAAAGATAGAATGCTGTTTTGGTCTCAGTACTGTTGGGGTTAAGGTGCCCATATACTTCTAGTGACATATAAGAAATAACGTAACGTAACGTAACGTAATGTTACAGGAAATGGCCAAAAACAAGGTGCTTTTGAGTTTTATGCAGTGGTTTGAAACAGCTTGCCAGCTCAAACTATCATTAAAACTTTGGTCTCGGTGCTCTTCCTACTTTGACAGCAACATTAATAATAACAATACTAACAATAAATTAACTGGTGGTAACTTGTGTATATTATTGCTTCATATAGCGTGTTAGCATTAGCATTAGTACCACAAATGCAGAATGTAAACACATTATTAAAGAATTACACATTATCTACTGGATCTATATTAAATCATCACTGAGTTATTCCAATAGCTTCATTCACTGATCTCAAGTTGTGGCAGATCTCTTGCTCTCAACTCAAGAAGGAAGCGGGAACCGGGTAAACATCCAAAAGTAAGACATTTATTTTACACATACTATGGTATGCTTTTCAGCATCTACATAAATACACTCAAACACAATAGGCTTTTCAGGTGACCATTCAACACACAGACAGCTTTGCGTGTCGCTCTCTATCTCCCACTGCAACTCTGGCTGATGCCTAATCTCTCTCCAATCAGCGATAATTCTCCCCCAGCCGTCCATCATTATAGTCCGGCCACGCCCTGCTCGCCATATACCCCCATCGCCCAATTCAGGCCGGGGAGCCATCCATCCTGGGGGGGAGGGAGTAATTAAAAACAAATGTATGTAGTAATTGAAAACATATTTTAATGTCACATTGGTTCATGTTTTACAACTGTTGTTAGGACAGCATGCGTCTCATATTTAAATCTCCTCTAAATGCTGGCCCCAGTGGCTTAGACAGTGTTCGAATGTTCCCAAACAGTACACCCTTGCTCAGTTTTGATCCTCCTGTACTGAGCGATGAATAAAGAAGAACTTTGCTGTGAGTGATCTAAGCCTTTAGGGTCAGATTTATGGTTTGGGTAAGGAGAATTAGGTGTACATTAATGTAATCAGTACAAAAATTTTAAGTTGGATGTTTTCTCATATTGCGCAACGTGTGGCGTGAAGGTGTGCGCATTCTTTCAGCTGTAGTTCCAGCTCTGGCCACTAAGCAATTTGAAAATTCTAAAAGCAGAGAACAATTTCCAGCAAGATCAGTCTAGCACATGTTCTTAACCCTGTTCTTAAAGGTTTATGATTCTTAAACACGTCAGCCCTAGAATGCAAAAAAAAAAAAAAAAAAATGACAAGGTAAAAAAATGACAAAATTAGATCAAATTACAATCAGATTCCTTGTAAATAGTAAATTGATTTCCTTGATAAACCCATCTGTTACCCATACATGGGCATTTTAGGGTTAAAATGGAAACAGTCATGAGCTAAATCAAGAAATGCTGTCTCAGAGCTCAGAATCATAAAATGCCATAAACACAAAATGAGCTTTGTACAAATAACAAATATTGCACACACAATCATATGGTACAGTCTCTTATAATCCTATCTGCCTCCTTCACTTCCTCTCAGAGTCCGTCACTTCCTGTCTTTGTTTACTTCCATACCTACGACAGTGAGGTTGAGTGAGGACTGCTTGGTGCCAAATTTATTCTGCAACTCCAGCGTGTAGCAACCACTGTGATCCTGGTCACTTGCTGTGATTGTCAACTGACTGCTGTTCTCTGTGGTTTCAATGGAAATGCCCCCACTTCCTGCCTGGATCTAAACAGGAACAATGAGAACTAAAGTTAGAGGATAGTAAACTGGGAAATTCGTAGAACAGTTTAACTTTGTGTGAAGTTACGAGCGTAGGATATGTGTTTTTATGTACAGTATATTGCTAAGATTCATTTTATGAATTTTTTCAGAGCATTTTTTTTTGTGCAATTTTTTTTGCAATTTTTTTGCAGTTTGCACTATTAAGTTACTGACTGTTAACACTTGTATCCCAGAAAGACAATACCCCTTTTTTAAACTCACTGCATTTTATTAGGAACATATACTTATTCATGAGATAATCTAATCAGCCAATCGTGTGGCAGCAGTGCAATGCATAAAATCATTCAGATATTAGTCAGGATCTTCAGGTAACGTTCACATCAACCATCAGAATGGGGATTTTTTTTTATCTTGACATGAATGTTGGTACCAGACTGGCTGGTCTGAGTATTTCTGTTACAGCTGATCTCCTGGGATTTTCACACACAACAGTCTGACAGAAAGGCTACGGTAACTCAGAAAACCTTGAGGCGGATGGTCAACAACAGCAGAAGACTGTCGGGCACTTTATTAGGACCATAGTGTTCCTAATAAAAGGCTAAGTGAGTTTATGTTACAGTAGTTACATTGACAGATGCTTAAAAGATCTAAGAAATCTTGTGAAGTCAGATCAACATGGCAAACTCTCATTCCAAGGTATTCAACTTAATAAACATGAGGCCTGACAAAAACAGTTGTGGATTAGAAGCAGCCTTCAAGCATTTTTTTTTTTACGAGAGAGGTAAGCAACTGCTATAGTAGGTAACAGTAACTCCACTCATTCTCCCACACTCATTTCACCATCTTTCCCCTTCCACAATCTCTGACCCTTTCCACCCCTTCCTACCGGCTTTTTAAACTTGAGCCAGGTGCAAGTTATTGGTGCCATCCCTCCAAAATTGCACAACAGCTCCACCTTCTCTCCTGCCCTGATCTTCTGATCTCCAGGGAACTGCAGGAACTGAGGTGGTGAACCTGCATGGAAGCATGGAGTTCATACTCAATATTTTTTACAGAGAAGGGTTATCATATCCCTGCTACAAAGATCAGCTCAACCAGCATGCATTTCCCATGCTTTTCACCCTCAAAACTTAATGGGTGAAGCTGGTTGTTAGTTTAAAAGCCTGGTAGGGTCACCAGTACGCCAGCCTCCCCTGCTGGGGGACCAGCACCCAAAACACAACATAAGCTGGTGTGCAGCAATGCTTTTCATCAGGAATATTCTCTCTCTCTCTCTCTTTCTCTGTCTGTCTACTATCAGAATCCTGCAAGACAGCGCAGTACACAAGAAAGTGTCTCTGTACATGGCCTGAGTATGATTATGTAAGGGATAGAGGGAAGGAATTCTTACCCTGTTTGGTGGGAGCTGGTTTCTTCTTTATTCTGGCTTCATCTGCAGAACACATAAAGCATGTATTGAGGTATGGTTAAGAAAACAGAATCTACATTTATGAGAGATCCATCTTGATTAAAGGCAAAGTTGCTTTAGGGGAGGTACAACAAGCTTAAAATGATCTTAGATGGATATTTTATGATATTATATTACCTTCAATTATAATAGCATCTTTTCTAAAAGTGACATTTTGCTCATGTACAGATCCCCAATGTTATGGTCTATTATATATTAACAAATGGCAAGGGCATGTGATTTACATCCACAAAGTAATTAATTAAATATTTAGCTAAATAAACAACCTTTTGACAGAAAGGTTTGACCAACCAATGAGTTCAAAATAACAAATTTACTTTCGTTTTAGGCACAATATGTACAGTTCTTCATGTTAAATAAGATACAACCTAATTTACATATTTCAAAAGTAGAAATTGGTCACAATACAAAAAAAAATAAAAATAAAAAATGCCCAAAGTTTAATTTTTATTTTTGCCTATACCTGTTGTACCTCAACTTAAACTAGATGAATAAAATGTTTTACATTCTCCATTCATAAACTAGTGCTAAACAGTCTCCAATCATCCTTGTTGACAGAAGTCCTGCTGTATATCTAACATCATATGAAATTAAATAGCTTATCAATATTTATCTGTTGGCACATGGGGGAATTGACAGTGAGACTGCCGCTGCTGATCAGCATCCCTGGGTGGAAAGAGCTTGTTGGAATTCCCCTTATAGGGGCATGCTAAATATAGGGTCTCAAAGATCCAGGAAGCTGTGGCTCTCTCTCTCTCCGCTATTTATTTAAGGTTTGATCGCCGTCAAGAAACAATGCAACATGTAAACCCAACTAATACTCTTGCAAAGTCCAAACAGAGAGAGGGGGAGAACAGCTGAAAGGAAGACAGAGAGGAAAGTCAGATCTGTATGTGTTTCAGCACACAACAATCTACCATTTTAGGCCTGGTCTTCTGCTTTCATCTCACATGCTTCTTTCCCATCTTTCATTTCCCTTCTGAGGCTCTGACACACACTGGAGTGTTTTTTTACAAGCACTACTAAAATAGTGTAGTCTCAGCTGCCTGTCTTGATATTTGTCAGTAATTTTGTGCTTTTTTTTTTGTGTGTACCAAACTGTAAATAAATGCGTATGTGCTATGTGTATGAAATCCTAGTGCCACAAATGCAGCAGTACAACTGGTGGCCTAATGTTCCAAAACACCATTGGGTGAGTTTTTTTTGTTCTCTACCTTTGACCACACAGATTAATAGTCAAGGTTTAGTGTGACTGTTGTGTGAAAAGCTGGAACAGAAAAACAGACAGGCCATTTGACTTTTATAGAAGGGTGGCTGTTAGGATTCCAACCTAAAAATACAGGACACTCTCTTTTTTCACTCTCTCAATTTCTTTATACCACTTTTGCCATTTGAGATTAAAGTAATCCAATGGTAGCAGGTCACAACTGACTATGTTGTCAACAAAATGGAACACTATAGCCCCAGTGTCTGCCCTCAGCTACTGTATATATGTGTATAAATATATCAGTCCCTGCTTTACGGAATAAAGTGCTTAAATGCATTTGAGATGCAGTCACTTTGGTTTGGCTTACTGATCATCTGTTGTAAAAATAAATGAATTTTATTGTCAGACTAAAGTGTCCCACAACATTACTCCCATCCAAGTCTTGCATCTGTGTACCATAGCTACAATCAGCAGCTCTCAAATATTTGTTACTGCTTGTCAAACAATCTGTAATTTCTAACATTGCTACTTGAATGCCACACTGATTAAAAATGCAATAGGCTAAATAGTAAAGCTTTCTTAGCTATTTGGGTGTAAGATTCAAGAGGGGTCCCATATGGATCTAATATGAAGTGCAACAGTGTTCCATCAAATACAAGATCATTTTGTATTATGTGCAGGGGCATAAAAAGTAAATGAAAAAACTGAAAAAGTGAAAGTATGGATACTGAGTGAAAATTGTACTCAATTAAAAGTCCAAGTATCTAGCTAAAAAAATACTTGAGTAAAAATAAAAAGTGTTCACAATAAATTGTACATAAGTATTACAAATTTAAAAAGTAACTTTTGTCCTAGAATTAAATCAAGAGAGGAGATTGTGTGAGAGAGACGATGTTGTTAAATAGGATTGATTCGTTAAGTTGCCTTTTTACTGTCTTCGGCTATTTCTCCCCCAGTGGCATTTGCAACCTGGTCAAAGAATTCTTTGACAACAACTACATTTTTGCTAAATTATTTTATGTGGCCTGTTGTACGTAACATAGCAATATCCTGGTGAAATGAACACTAGAGGCTCTACAACGACTTTTATTCACTTTCCCAAAAATCACGAGTAAAACAGCACATTATCAGTTAATAAACACGTACTTTCCACTCTGTTCCTCACACAATGCTATCTTATGACATATAATCACTTTTACGATAGCGCATGACTAATTTTAATGTTTGTATTACATAAGCAACTACATTTACAAGCTTGTTCGAATGTGATCAAATTAGCTGATAGAGTGTTGCATATGCAATACAAAGGACTGAAGGGTATTTGAATCGACACGTGAAACAAAAGTGTCATAGAAGCACCACAAAATTATGCAATTATGTGTTTTTCATCTCACGTTTACTTTTTATGACACTGTCGGTTAGGTTTAGGTTTAATGTTTCGGGTAGGGAGGTAGGTTTTGCTAATTAAAATCTTGACAGAACATTAAACTTAAAAACCTCAACTGTTCAGAAGAACATTTCACCCACTTTTAGCACCACACAATGGACATTTCCCTTCGGAACTGCCTTGAGATGTGTAATGAACCACATTTATTTTTGGCAAAAACATTGCCAGTCACACAATGTTCTTTACACTCGAGAGGGCCTCACAAATTGTGATGTCAGAGCATCCAGCCCCTTGAGACATAGGTGAAAAAAAGGCATTTTGAATAAAGTTTAGGACTGTCAGTTTCACACTTAGTGCTCATAGTTTTGAATGAATACATCACATTCAGTTGTGAAGGACAACAAACTGGGTATGAATGTTTAATTATTAATATTTCTAAGAGGTTACAGATGGTTCGCTTCAAAGAGGAGTATAAGGTTGAGGGCTGTTACACTAAGTGTCTTTATCCAAAATAACAGCTCAAGGCCACAACAGGTGTTCCTACTCACTTTCTGTAGTTGGAGTAGCAGAAGTGCTTTTCTTGTTTTTCTTATCTGCAGATGGGTCTAAAAGATCTAGAGAAATGCAAAAAGTATTTGTGATTGTTTTTGTCATTCAGTTCTGGGAGGAATTTGGTATTGTTGCACTATCACTCAATGATAAGTCAGGACACTTACCTTCAACAATGACCATACAAGAACAATCTGCTTTACCGTCTGCATTCTCTGCTCTGCATGTGTAGCGCCCCTCATCCTCTGGTAGAGCCTTATCGATAGTAAGCGAGCACTTTTCACCTGATGCCAAACAAAAGTTAGAAATAAAAAGTTATTAGCTTAGCTAGTAAGTGTTAATCTATCAAGTAAAATATTTTTTGTCTTACTTATCTCTCTATTTTATGGGCAAACCTGGCCTCCTTCCTTCAAAGGACTAAAACTCTAATGCTAGCTATTATGACAATGTAAAAATGTATTTATGTTCCTTCAGCACAAAAAAGCTCTACAATTCTTTTAGCAATACATTTTCACTGAATCTCCCAGACAAAGTGGATCCTTGATTTCCAAGAATCTATTCTTAAGCTGAATGCTAAAAGAGGAATATTATTCCATATTATTCAAAAGTGGTTCCATGTACAATTTATTTTAATAGCAAATGATTCTAATATCAAAAATTATTCTTATGAGTAAATCATCACAAACGCTTGAGAAAAAAATTTCCACAAGAAAAACAAAGGGCTTTTCAAAACACACAAGCACCCCCCTCACCCCCAAATCCCCATGTGATTCAGACTGAAGGGAATCCTCTTTTGCTATTTTAGAACTTTCTAATTGTGACCCAGCTCATCATACCATCTCATCTCAATGGAAGGAGTTAGGGAGACCATAAACCCTCAGATCGAATAACCTAATGTGAAAGATCCCAAAAACCAAAGATAACACTTACTGGGCACTCCAGTTGACCATGAAACAACCTCAACTGTATGATCATACATCTCAGTCTGTGATTTACAGCACATCTAAGCTCAGAACCTTAAAGTAGTATGTTTAGGACAACAGGTATAGGACAAATTGTCCTCTTCACTGAATAACTAAACAGAACTCAAGGTTACCACACCACATTACACTTGTTGGACACATTTAAACATGTGTTTAATTTAATCAAAAGGCAGAATTAACATTTAAGGGTTTGGAAGGGATTTCTGTAGCACAAACATGCTTTACAACTCTCTTATCGTTAAATTCTGGTCAGATCTTTCTGATAAAATTGGATCCAGTTTATCTCCACCCTCTCGGATACATATAGGCTACAAAGGGCTACACACACACAAGTGATAAATACACACACGCAGACGCACACACTCTCTCTCTCTCACACACACACACACACACACACACACACACACACACACATACTGTATATATATATATATATATATATATATATATACACACATATAAAATATTCATTTTATAAATGCATGCATTCCTTGGGAATTGAGCCAATGACCTTACCGTTATTAGAACAACACTCTGCGCTTAAAGAACTTTAGATCAGTGTCTTCAAAAAAATCTAGCTACAACATGCAAAAAGGTTATGCATTTCTTCTTGTACCTTCCTGTGATAAGACTATGAACTTGGATGGCTTCACCACTTTCCCATCAAGTATCCAGGTGATGACAGCTTGGGGGTCAGAGGTCACCTGACACTCTAACATCAGCTTCTCTCCATCCACCACAGTGATATCACAGAGAGGCTTTAAGATCACAGGTGGTTTTCCTGCATTGTTATTTCCTCCATTTATAGCTTTCACCTTGTTGTTAGTCTCTGCTATCTCTCCATTGTCTCTCTTCTTCTCCTGGCTGGCTTTCTCAGGAGCTGTATCACTTTTTTCAGTGGGCCTTCCTGCATTGGTGCTGCTGCTATTTTTCTCTGTTGTTGCTTTCTCTGTTGCGTTAGCCTTTTTGTCTATTGCTCCACCATTAACACCATTGATACCACGCTGCTTGTCCTTCTGGGGTGTCATAGACACTGGTTTCGAGCTCTGCTCATTTGTCTCATTCTTCTCTGGTTCTGGTGCTTTCTTCTTGTTCAGGGCAGACCTGAAATCTAAAGGTGTGCTGCTTGGGGGTGGGGTCGCAGCAGGCGCTCTGGGTGAACCATCTTTTTTGTTGAGCAATGATCTGAAATCGACCTTTGTTGGGGTGTTAGTCTTGATCTCAGACCCTGGCTTAGGCCCAGAACTGGGCTTTAGAGCTGCCCTAAAGTCTGTCATCTGTCTTCCTCGGCTAATCTTTATAAAATAATAACAAATATAGGAAAGTGTCTTTCCTCAGTCTCTCCTTGGCAAGTGTTTCTTGCGTTTTCACAAGCCTTTAAATGGATACAGGTACCCTCTCTATCCAGTGACTCTGTGGTGGTCCTGCTCTATCTGTGGTTTCCCGTCACTGTGCAACTCTCTGTCCTCCCCACTCAACCCACTCCTGGCACAACCCCCTTAGACCAGAAAGAAAGAAAGAGGGAGGAGAGAAAGAGAGAAAACAGAATTGAGAGCACATACAGATGGAAAGAGAAAGATGTGTGAGGGTGGGGATGGTTAAGCTTTTTAAGACTCCACTCTATAATAGGGTAATTGGAGACAGGGACACATTTCATGTCTGTGTGGCATCAGAGGCGTGGACTGCCATTGCCATATTAGGGAAACACTTCCAGTGCACGGGCATCAACACAGCAGAACAGAGCTTGGAGGTAAACACATAGCATCAAAATCTGATTAATTATCTCTATGTTAGTGAAGCAAACAGTGTTAAAAATCTAAAATCAGAAACAGATCAGGCTTTAATCAGTTCCTGATTTGAAAATAACCTAATTAAATGGCGAGAATGTCCCTTGTCAAAAATATAATTAAGCTTATTTTTAATTAAGAGAAAATTAAGGTAGATGGAGAGAGAACAGAGAGCAATGCAATCTTAGGCTCCTGTACATTTTAAGCACTGCTGTGCTTTGTACTTGGAGATAAACCAGAAAATAAGTGTTCTGGCTATTATGTGGGTGTTTGTTTGGATGTGCCTAACCTTTTGACCTCTCTAGAAATGAGGCCCCATTACTGGACCATTTCGAAGATGCATTTCACTGATCAGAGTTGCAAGTCTCCCACAGTTTATGTTAAAATGTTACATGGGCAGCCTTATATGGCCATGAAACTCTCTGTTACTCTGCTGCTCTGTGCGTGTTTTTGTGTGTGTGTGCGTGTGGAGGATGGATGCAACACAAGAGTGTCTCCTCGATTAAATAGTTTCATTCTGTGCTGTTTTTTCTTTGGCAAAAAGGTGAATAACTTTCCAGTGCTGCTGGCTTGAAAAAAAGTCCTTTAACTGACATCACAAGAGCTTTTCAATTGATCTCCCTTACATTCTATGAGAATCCAATCCTGGAAAAAAGACAACCATAATGATGAGATTTTCATGTAAGGTCGACTGTAGTAAACTATACAATCTTTTTGCATGTGATGTCATAAGTGTTAATGAAAGATCTGAATAATCTGATGAACCATCAGGGGAAAACGCAAATCCCAGTTTCAAATATCAAATTTGAGTCTCATTCTGTTAAGGCACAAAACTGAACAACTCAATACCATTGTGTGGGTTTGAAACTCTAGTGAGCTAAATCCTAATTCTGTTGTAAATAATGAAACAATGGTTAACGCCTACATAATGAAAAGACCCCTTCATTTTGCTCTTTTTTGGGAGTATATATTTGACGTTGCCTGCAGGAACATTAAGCAGACTTATTAGGAGCAGACAGAGAGTGAGGATCTCATTTTTAACTGCTACTCGTCTGCATGTATTCCTCAATCTTTTCCACTGCTTAACTCCGCTGTAAACTTCTCTCTTGGCTTGGAATTTAGGCTCACGTGTCCTTGTAAGGTTTCCTAAAGTGTATTCAAGGGAGAAGACAAATAAACTTTCTAATCATTTTAAAAACAATTTCCTTACTGTGCAAAATATAGCCAAGAATAAAAGGTAATACATAACAAAGAAAGAAAGAATCCTTAAAATTGGGATGGAATCATGAATATACTGAAAATGTTAATAGTTAGTTATATTTAATGCTGATGAGTAGCGGCTGCAAATGATAACATGTCCATGTACTTTTTGTTCATCAGCATGATGATTTTAGGTTAAATTATACATGAATAAATAAATAAAATGTGTCCTTTAAGAGGTCACCTTATGTTCATTCATTTAATAAAAATTGTTTTGCCCCCAATAATTTTATTTTAAATGGTCCTGCAGTGTGAGAAATTAATTCTTAAAACAACCAATATTCCATTGTCTCTCAATTAATATTAAGTCATAAATGCAGTATGCATAATAATTGTAAAAGAATGAGCAAAATGCTGTTTAAACTTTTCAAAATTATTTTATGTCAGCTCCCCTAATATATTACATGATCTTTATTAACCTTTATAAGTAAACACAAGTTTACACACACACACGCACGCACGCACGCACGCACACACACACACACACACACGTTGGGTTTCCATGTTTTATGGGGACTTTCCATAGACATAATGGCTTTTATACTGTACAAACTTTATATTCTATCCCCTATCCCTAAACCTCACCCTCACAGAAAACTTTCTGCATTTTTACATTTTCAAAAAACATAATTTATTATGATTTATAAGCTTTTTCCCCTCATGGGGACTGACAAAACGTCAAAAATTTCAGGTTTTACTATACGTATGGGGACATACACGCACGCACACGCACACACACACACACACACACACACACACACACACACACACACACACACACACACACACACACTTTTTGCACAGGCCACTAACTTGTAAACTAGTTATCTGTTGATTTTTTTGCAATCAGTTTTGTTAAATGTACAGAATATTTATTTGTTTAAAAGCAGGCCAGAGTTTATTCATCTTTCATTTGAGAGCACCCAGATGATAAACACATGCCTTGCTTTAAGTTGCTGATTAGATTAAAGAGCTAACAGGACAAAAAAATGGTACCTGAAGAACATAAACATAACATTTCCACATTTTCATCACAGTTTTCATTCCATCAACATTAAGAAATCTGTTAATAAGTTATTTCAAAGCCACCACATAAAATCTTTAGGACATTCATTATGTGTTCTGGTTATAAGGCATCTCTTGCATCTAAGTAATAACTGCGAAAAAATATTGATCTGTTTCTCACACACTTATCATTGCTTCAGAATACATAAATTTAACAGCTGGAGTCATATGAATTACTTTTATGCTGCCTTTATGTGTTTTTTGGATCTTTAAAGTTCAGGCCACCATTCTCTTTCATTGTATGGACATACAGAGCTGGAATATTCTCCTAAAAATCATTGTTTGTGTTCTGCAGCACACAAGTCACACATTTCTTTTAACATTATTTAACACATTTTACTTTCCAAATCTCCTTTCTGTTGAATGATTAATTATGATTTTAATACCTTCATTTACACTCTGAAACAGACAGTAAAATAACAGTGGGTGTGACAGGAGAGAGGACATCCCTGAATGTTCATGTCCACAGAGCAGTGTCAAAGAAACGCTGCTATACACTTTGTGTCTGAGAATGGAAAGGCTCTCATTTAGGGAAGGCACTGTTTACAGAACAGCCTGTGTGGTCTTTCTTCTTGTGACACCAGAACCTTATATGTCCATGGAGACTTGGAACTGCAGATCAATCAGCACCTTTCAAACCAATCGCGCATCGAGGTTTATGCATGATGTTCAACAATAGTTCAAAGTTATTTACCATTGTTTTATAAAGCACAAATAGCCACAGAATCTATGAAACATGACAAGACTACGGAATGAAGATAGCGCATCCTGAATAAAAAGACTAGGTCTGCCATTTGTGATCTCATTTGACCCAACTGTTTTCTTTATAATTTTCCTCTTGTGAAATCCAAAGTGGGGTAGCCTACAAGAGAGAAAGCATTAAGACGTGTTTTCTGTTATCTGTCAACAATGGGTGAATATCATAAGGACAGAATTGTAATTTGTATTTAATGACTGCTTGCTTGACCTAAAGATGGAACATCTGGATAAGCACTCAGTATTGTACAAAAGTCGACCAAGTGCACACCACAAAAACTCCAGTCAAAGCCCTGTGCACACCTAACAGTCTTTTATTTTTTAAGTTTCATCCGATACAGATGGCCAGAACAGAACTGCAGATACGTCATAGTGGGTAGAGCAGTGGGTGGGAATGCAGTACAAACACTTCCGCTTTACTGTAGGAAATGGGTGAAATTAAAAAAACTTAGCATTGATTGAACAAGTGTACAACTCAGTTCCCTGTCTGTCGCTCACTTGACGTTTTGTCGAATGAAGCGACACTAGGGAACTTTCTTGAAGGCCTCGGTTACCACTGAACTTGAGAAAAGGCCAATGAGAAATTGGCAGACAGAATTTGTATGTCCCTCCCCTGGACATACGGGTATAAAAGGAGGAAATCATGCATCTGTTCATTCAGATTTCTTCTTCGGAGCCGAGCGGTGGTGCGATCAGCGAGCTGAGATCACTTCTGTTCCACTCACCTCTGCAGAGCGTTGCTGTTGGATCTACGGTGCGTATCAGCGGCTTTCTCCTTCTCTGCACGCCAGTGCAGCTTTGCCCCTGGGCGCTTCGACAGCGCTTCATAAAGAGAATATTTTTTAAAAGAGTTTATTTCTCAAAAAGAGCACACACATCAGGCGTTGAATGTCCTTTTCAGGACGCGTCTTTTTAAAGATGCCCTTCCGCCCCTGTGTAGTTCCTGGATGCGGTCGATATCGCTCCACTCCTGATGGTCATAGATGCTGCCTCATGTGTCTGGGCCATGATCACACTGAGGCAGCATTTGTGGATGGTTCTTGTTCTCACTGCGAGAACTTAACCATGGCAACATTGCGGTCCTGGCTTTCCTTCCTAAAAAGGAGCGCCACTCCAGCCGCCCACCGCGTCGCTCCTTCTTCCCACGGGATTGAGGATGACCCAGCTGGTGATGGAGGCCATTTGGAGATGGCAGCTGACTCGGTTTCGCAGTGTAGATCCCAATGAACCACCCGACCCTGTCGTGCTGCAGGATCTGCGCTCTGCGTCCGACCTCGCCCTCCGGGCCACGAAGGTGGGTAAAACTGAATAATAAAACTGATGGGATATAAACAGCGTTATTAAGCCAGTATTTAATCGTATTGACTGCATCATAATTTGACGATGTTAAAAGTGATTATCTAAATTGGAGGCCCTCATAAATTTGAGATACTTCTTTTTTTAATTGTATGACTATAAAGCCTATATAAAGATATGAATGAACATAACTGTAACAACATTATTACATTACGATGATGTGGCGGGAAGGATGTCATACACGCAACTTCATGTGGCAGCATCCAGCACAAGATGAGAATGCGAGACGTGAGAATGCTTCACAAGGGCATAAACAATTTGGTTTTGGTTGGATTGCAAGCTATTAAGTGATTTAACTAACTAATCCTCATTGTGATTAAATTAGTCAATGTGAGCCCACTTTAAATACAAATCATAACAAATGTATTCCCACCACTTAAGAAAAACAATATGTTTAATAGAGGCTTTTAACAGCTGCAACAGAGGGGCTTTTTACCCCAAATATTATACTTTCACTTATAGAGCTGTTCGGGTTGTAGTCCACAAACCCTGAAGAGAATTCACCATGGCTTTCCTCTGGATTTTCCTGTGGGGTTTAATAATGGGGTTATAATACTGTATGAACTGTAAGATTAATGACTAATGCCTTTGAAGTTAATCCTGGATTAACTGCAGAAGTTCTCATAGATGCAGTGTCCTTTGTTATTTGGCTGCTGAAGGCTTTTGATGCAATTAATTGATAGTCTATGTATTCCATTTTAAGAGTGTAGTCAATCATTAGACCAAGGTGACATAGGAAGAGATCTGTGAGGTGCATCGCAGTTCAACCATCTGTTAGGTTTATGGACTAGTTTTGGCCACTAGAGGCCCTCATTGCATTTTATTTCAGTTTGCCACCCTTGTATCATGTGTTATTGTTTTCACCTGTGCCTCATTTTTGTGAGTTGGTATTCCCTTCTGGTCTAATTAAAAGACATTTGAGTGTATTCCCCGACTAAGCTCTCTTTCCTGCAACTGGGTCCACATTCCCCATTTTTCCCTGAGCTCAGTTCCCTTGACCTTGCGTCTCCCAAGGGAGTCTGACACCATCAGGCCATTTCGGTGAGTCCAAGGTTCAGGCAGTGGCATATGAAGTATCCCATGTCTTATGGTAAGAGTGGGCATCAGTTCATTCTCTGAAGTCCATTGTAATAGACTTAAGTGATTTCTGGCTGGCACTGGCATCATTTAGTCATCATCACTCAGACGCGTAGCAATGGAGTCCAACATGAAGCAGAAACGAAGCTGAATTTGGCCGGCTCTGGTAACCTTGGGATTTGAATCCTGAGGTTGAGACAGGGAAACAAATTGTATAATATTAGTGTGGATGCCATTTATATATTTTTTGCAGTTATAGGGGTCAATGATGTGATGGAAGTATTTGTGTCTATATGGTTTAGTTGAATTTAAAAGGGATACCATTTTTAAATAAATGTACAAAGTACTTGTGTACATTCTTTTATTGAGGACCTGGTTTTAAGTTCTGATTTTAGTAAATTTTGAAAGAATATTTGGGGGATGATGGCAAAAATGTGGTGTAACTGTAAAAACTTATGGTGAAATTCTCAAAACACACTATCAACTAGTATGTCACAATCTTACAATAGAACTATTTATTTATAGTAAATAAAAATAATGGAACACCATTTTTCTGAAAATTACAATTAATTTGGGGGATCCTGTCAGTCAAGTCAATTGCCTGTAGCTTCAAATTGGTGTAACCACCATTCTCAAGGAGCCATTTTGTTATGTGCAAGAAGACCATGTGACAGGAAATGAGATCACAGAGAAAGACCCCGGATGACCCTAACTGCTGCATAAAAAGATTAGTAACTCTTTAAAATATTTGAGAAGTTGATATGTTTATGGTATGCTTGTGAAATGGTTTGACCTCAGTAAAACATTGATCATTCATCATTTAAAAAATTAGTAGGCTATTTAATTAAAATTATGTTTGAAATATTCACACCAAGGCTATGTGCTTGTGTCCATGACAATGCCTGTCAAAATATATTTTAAATTGAAATGTCAAATGATGTAACTGGTTATGACTCCTATTACAAGCCTGTCTGTTAGAGGCAATTTTGACAAATATTACATATGATTCTCCCTCGCTCACACACTCTCTCTCACACACACAATTTTTGAAACGTTTTTACTCTGATTTGTTGTCAGATGTTTTTCCTTCATTGAAGTAAACTAAAACACCAAGTTTACTTCACCTTGTTGACTGCCATGCTTGATTTTCAGTGTCAATTTTTTTTCAACAAACAATGGCTTTTGACTGTAGAAGCAATATGGTGGTGTAACGGGTTTGTGTCAATTGACGTAACCAGTATTTTTGATAAAATGATAATATGCAGGAAAATTAATGTGGAATAAAATGTACTGTTCTATTGCAGTATAATAATGTTTATTTTTACATAATTTTTCAAAGATTATTTATCGTTTTTATGATCGATCATTGCTAAAATTTTGTTTGATTTGACAATTTCTTGTTTACACAGACAAAGTTGTAGCGGTCTGCTAAATAAGACCTAAACCACGCTAATGCAAGTCCACAAATGCCAACATTATTCTCAAGACAATGTCGTGATCTATGGTGTCGAAGGCAGCCATAAAATCTAAAAGCACTTGAAGAGAATTGCAGTTGCGGTCAGATGATAAGAGCAGGTCAGCTGTAACTCTGATAAGTGCAGTCTTTGTACAGTGATGGGGCCTAAATCCTAACTGACATTGTTCACATATATTATTTCTCTATAGAAGTGAACATAGTTAGGAGGATAATACATTTTCTAGTATTTTTGACATAATCGGGATATTTTCAATTGATCTATAATTAGCCAATTCTGCAGGATCAAGCTGTGGATCATAGACTGTAAAAAAAGATGGACGACGCCCCTTCGCTCTTTTCCATCGGAGAGAACTGAAGCCGCCAGTGTCCCGATATGGCGCTGACATCTTGGAACTTGAGTCTGCGCACTTGCGTTTTCGGGACCAGTCATGCGCAGTAGTGAGCAGGAAGTAAAGCCGCGAAAACAAGGCCCCGCCCTCACTCTCGCAGAATCAATCGCAAGCACACGCCCCTGCCAGATCGGTTAGCACATTCTACTGCAGAACAACCCATTATGTCGGTGTGAAATAATTAATTATAGAAATTTAGATATGTAATTTAAAGCTCCAATCTCCTCAATCCTCCGAATATCCCGAAAAAAAGTCCGTTGGTGCTTCAGTGACTACTTCGCTCAGAGAACCTGTCAATCACAGCTGTCAATCATGACGTAACAGCACCGTTTTTATAGCATCAAATAACTAACTAAAAACAAACTTATTTTAAAAACAAACACTTGAAATTACATCAGCGTGATAAAAACTACAGTAAATGACAGAAACTGTCTTTGGAAAAAAGATATGTGAAGTGTAATTTAATTGTTTAGTTGGTCTCACGTCCCGTTGAATAACATGGGGAGGCGGGGTTTATGACCTATACTAGGACCGGCCTCTGGGGGGCGATCGAGACGTTTTGGCTTCACTTTTGAGGGCTTGTGCGGCACGCTTGCTGTGGATTCTTAAAAAGCATTTTTATTTATTGCAATTTTTAAAGTTTCTTGGGACATGTCCTAAGGATAGCGTGGAGTTAATAATATTAAGAAGATGTTCTGGGATTACAGGGATACCTCTTGTAAGAGCTTAGTTGGTATTGGATCTAACATACATGTTGTGGCTTTTGATGTTTTGATAGTTTTTTTTTTTTTTTTTTAGCTCTTTATTACCCATGACAGCGAAGGATTGAAATTGCTCTTGAAGAAAATGATAAGAAACTGTTTTTTGAGGTAATGTGACAGACGATTGCATAATTCCATTTTTATTTATGATGATTTTAATTGTATCGGTAAAGAAACTCATGAAGTCGTTACTAATGTGTTGTGACAGAATATCCTGTTCAGTCGATGCTGTATTCCAAACCAATTTAGCCACATTACTGAATAAACACCTAGGATTGTTGTGGTTATTTTCTACGAGTTTGCTAAATTATGCTGAGCTGGCAACTTTTAGTACCTGTCTGTAGCTACAGACACTATCCTTCCATTCATCGAAATACCTCTAATTTTGAATTCTTCCACTTCAGCTCCATTTTCCGAGCTGCTCTCTTGAGAACATGAGTGTGATCATTCTACCCTGGTTGCGGTGCTTTTTTCTTGAATTCTCTTTAGTCGAAATGGCGTGGGGTATGGGCACACACACACACACACACACACACACACACACACACACAGACAGCTTCATCATGCCAAAGAGGATGCTTACAGGGGTGGGGATAGAGTCTTGTATAATCAGGCCAGGAACACACTGAATAAGGAAATCAGAGTGGCTAAAAGAAGCTACTCTGAGAAGCTGAAAAACAAGTTTTCAGCTAACGACCCTGCATCAGTGTGGAGTGGCCTGAAACAACTTAAAACTACAGGACTCCTACCCCCAACCCTGTGGTGGACCAATGACTGGCTGACAACCTGAATGTGTTCTATTGCAGATTCGAACGGCCCAATTTCACACCCCACACGCACTCGGACCTTCATTTCACACAAACATTAACACCTCCTGCAACCCCTCTCCTCCCCCTTCCTGCTACACAACCTGCACTCAAGATCTGTGAAGACGATGTGTGCCGTGTCTTTCGGAAGCAAAAGTCAAGGAAGGCCCCAGGCCCAGATGGCATCTCACCAGCGTGCCTTCATTCCTGTGCTAACCAACTGGCCCCCATCTTCACTCAGATCTTCAATAGATCACTGGAGCAGTGTCATGCTGCTTCAAACGCTCATTTATTATCCCAGTCCCTAAGAAACCTAAAATCACGGGACTTAATGACTACAGACCTGTCGCCCTGACATCTGTGGTCATGAAGTAATTTGAGAGACTGTTGTTGGCCACCTGAAGGACATCACTGAATCCTTTCTGGATCCCCTTCAATTTGCTTATTGAGCAATATGGGATTGCATCACGTCCTGCAACATCTGGACAGACCGGGGACATACGCAAGGATCCTTTTTGTGGACTTCAGCTCGGCTTTCAACACAATCATCCCAGCCATTCTCCGGACTGGATTAAACCAACTCCCTGTTCCCATCTCTACCTGTCAGTGGATTACCAGCTTTCTGACAGACAGGCAGCAGCTTTTGAGTCAGGGAAAATTCACTTCCACAACCTGTACCATCAGCACTGGTGCCCCCCAGGGATGTGTGCTCTCCCCACTACTCTTCTCGCTCTACACAAATGACTGCACCACCAAGGATCCCTCTGTCAAGCTCCTGAATTTTGCAGACGACACCACTGTCATCGGCCTCATCCGAGACGATGATGAGTCTGCATATAGAAAGGAGGTTGAATGGCTGGCTGTCTGGTGCTGTCAAAATAACCTGGAGCTGAACACGCTCAAAACGGTGGAGATGATTGTGGACTTTAGGAGGAACACCCCAACATTGTCCCCCCTCACCATTCTAAACAGCACTGTGGCAGCAGTGGAGTCATTCAGGTTCCTGGGCACTACCATCTCACAGGACCTGACGTGGGAGGTACACATCGACTAAAAAGGCCCGGCAGAGGTTGTACTTCCTTTGCCAGCTGAGGAAGTTCAACCTGCCACAGTGCTGCTGAAACAGTTCTATTCAGCAGTCATTGAGTCTGTCCTCTGCACTTCAATAACTGTCTGGTTTGGTGCAGCTACGAAATCAGACATCAGAAGACTACAGAGGACAGTCCGGACTGCTGAGCGGATTATTGGTTGCCCCCTGCCCCCCCTTCAAGAACTATACACTTCCAGAGTGAAGAAAAAGGCTGGTAAAATCACTCTGGACTCCGCTCACCCTGCCCACTACCTTTTTGATCTCTTTTTTATTTATTTTTTATTTTATTACCTATGACTTGCTGCTGTTTTTTTGGTATTGTTTGTATTGTTGTGCACTGGAAGCTCCTGTCACCAAGACATATTCCTTGTATGTGTAAGCATACTTGACAATAAAGCTGATTCTGATTCTAATTCTGATGCCTTCTGGCCGGCGCTTCAGAGCTCTGAGCACCAGAACAGTCAGACATAGGAACAGTTTTTTCCCTCAGGCTATCCATCTCATGAACAATTAAATTGCCCCATTGAGCAATAATTATGTGCAATACACAGTTAAGTCTATTTATATTATCCAACATATCCACTTCTGCCATTACTTACATTAATCTGTACATAATATACTGTATTTTTGTTCTTTATATAACAGATTGTAATAGATTTGCACTACGTGTGTGTATGTGGGTATGTATGATGGTGAGTGTATGTACGTATATGTATAATTATTTATTTTTAGTCTTTTTTTGTTTTAATTACCTATGTCTTGCTGCTGTTTTTGGTATTGTTTGTATTGTTGTACACTGGAAGCTCCTGTCACCAAGACATATTCCTTGTATGTGTAAGCATACTTGACAATAAAGCTGATTCTGATTCTGAAGTTCTTCTAGACTTTTTGGCTTATTGAGTATATGAGATAAATCTGGAAGACTATTAGTGATGCTATCTTTAGTGGTTGAAAGAAAAGTTCTACCTGAACAATAACGTGTTGAAGATTGAGTAAAATTAGTTGATCGCAACATACAAAAGACGATGTAATGATCTGAGATATCACCAGTCTGCGGCAGAATTTCTACTGTATCAACATTAACCTCATATGACCGAATTAAATCTGTATGATTATGGCGATGAGATGGTCCTGTCACATTTTCTATGACTGCAGAGTTGACAATATCTGTAAATGCTAATCCCAATGTGTCATTTTCATTATCTACTGTATGTGAATGTTGAAGTCACCAAGAATTAAAGCTCTAGCCACAGCAACTACTAGATCTGACAGAAAATGTACAAATTCACCAAGAAAAGAGAATAGAGCATGAGTGATAATCTTTATATTTTGTATTCAGTTGTTAAAGAACTGTCACCAAGGTTATACTTATTACACTTTAGTGTTGGCGAGAGAAGTTTTTATTTGTCTCCCTTTGTAAGCTGTATAAATATATAATTTTTCTTACTCTGCTATTCTCAATTCAAAGCAGATTGCTTGTTGTTTGTGTAATATGCAATAAAAAATAATAATAATCCAACACAAATAAACTAAAATAAATTCAACTACAAGATAATATTTATAAATTGATATTTTAATATAAAATCAATTACTGGGAAATGCTATGGAGATTTAAAACTTAACATGAAAAACACCTTATTAAAATGATTTTGTCTCTTGTTTTTTTCTCTTGTATTCAAGTACCAGATTCCATCCACTGTCATTCAAGGTATCCAAACCACTGTTTCTTTAGAAGCCTGTGCCAAAGTAAGGCTAACAACACTGTTGATTGTGGTTAGATCACATGTAGATTTTATTAAATTAAACAATATTCACAGTCATCAATATAAGTGCCACTTATTTATTCTCTCTAACATATTATAGTGTAATATAGTTATAGTGTTAAATGATTGCTGCTATATTGATATTTGACTCCCAACGCTGATCATTGTGCTGTTGCATGATTAACTTTGATTTACTTCTTGCAGGCCAATAGAAAGCAATCCGTGAACAATGGTTGCATTGTTGAAAAACAGCAAACAAATTATTAAATTAACATTTAGAACACATCTTGAGATCCCGTAGTTCGAATTTGCACTCCATCAAATGTGCGTTGTGGCACACTTGAGAACGTAACAAATGTCTGTTTTGCGCTGTCTGGTTGTTTTCTTCACTGTATAAACTGCACGTTGCCCATGCAGCTGAAATTTAAATTACTGCCCTCTGGAGTAAACAGGTAGTACTACAACCTTGCATTTCTCGGGAATCTTCCTTTTTACAATCTGATTAAATTACATTGCGATTAATTACGAAATTTTTTTTAACACATTATTTTTAATACAATTAATCGCACTGTGTATATATATATATATATATGTGTCCGACAGACACTCATGTGATCCTAAGACCGCGACCGGGCTATGTGCCCAAGGTTCCTACCACACCCTTTAGAGACCAGGTAATGAACCTGCAAGCACTGTCCAGCCCCAGCCCCTTTGTTGCTGTGTCCGGTATGTGCTTTGCGTATGCAAAGAAATGTCTTCCTTCTTCTCATTGGCCTTTTTTTCATAGATCAGAGGCATATTCGGTGCTCAAGAGAGACCCCTGGTTCTTCAACACAACGTCCGTACATCCGTAACCTAGACGTTTGTTTTCCACCACAGTAAATCATATCCTATAGCCAGTGCTGCTGACTGTATCTATGTGTTAATGCAAGACTTTGGTTGTTATATTAAGTATTCCAGTCTTTGCTGTCTGTGGGTTTAAAGAAATTCTTGAAACTTTAATTTCTATAGATTTGGCAATGTTTGAAATCACAAAGGATGCTTTTTTAACATTGCATTTTTTCATGTTTAGAATTGGATAATTTTTTAAGCTTTAAGGTGCTTGAAAAACACGATAAAGGTTCCTTGAAAATGCTTGAAAATTGCTTGCATTTCACTCTTAAAAATCTGTATGAACCCTGCATATATCACTTACAATTAAAAATGGCTTCTCAAATTGTGGTTTTCTAATTTTTTTTTAAAGTCTTCTCAGCTCCCAAGACATTATGGTATAGTAAAGTGTCAAGTTGTTATGCACTTCAGATTCTCGCCATCTGGGTAATTCTCAGGTAGTTTATGAGTACTGAAGTTTTGGACATACTACTCCATTGGCATATTGTTTTTGGCATATTATATACATGAGTAAGGATGTATGCATATTACAACACAGCTTGAATACCTGAAAATTGAAATTATTTAGTATGATTGTTTTCATTTAGGTTAAACTTAATCTTCAAAATTAGATTTTCTTTCAGGTGCTCTATTTTGTTGAGAAACCCACTACATTCATAAGTGACATTATCGACTGTGGCATCTGTTTTTTCACACCATAAATTCAGCCATATTGGGAAGGTTTTCCAGAAGAACCAACAAGAGAGGCTCCAGTGAGTGTCACTGACATAGTTCCACCCCTAAAACACTTTTTGGCTGTATTTAATTTACTGTAAAGTTTTATATAATAGTTGGTCTGTCTGACATGTCTATACTAAAAAACCCATAGAGAAGAGCTCACGTATGGGAGACAGATGCCATAGGGTACTCGTGTGGAACAGGACATCTTTACAAGCCTTGCAGGACAGAAAAAACTCTGTGTCTACAAAATCCAGCATTTCTGGGGTCAGATCAAGTCTGCAGGGTAAATTAAAAACACTATCTTTCTCTCAGTCTTTCAATTTTTCCCTGTTTTCCAGTTTTATCTTCTACCCTCCTTTCTGCCACTGTTTTGACATTATATAATGTAATTGACAGGTCAGCAATATATGCTAGCCACTTGTACCTCAAACAGTATCATCAGACACATCCTGAGAGACTGGCCACAAACCAAGATGGAACCCCAAAAATAATAGGTAGGAATATGCTTGTAAAGGGGGTTAAGGGAAAGGAGGAGGCGAGAACCGGCTTGACAATATAAATAATATTTTAATTATAAACTTAAAACAAACACACACATAAAAGACACAAACACACACATGACGGACATGTCCGTAAATTATCTCTCTCTCCCGCACCATCCTCTACAGTCGGCCTTTATCCCTCTCGGAGGCTTGATTAGCCTAATTCGGGACCGGGTGTGTAGGATCACGACCCGGCCCCGCCCTCCGCCCTGCCACAATGCTGCAGAAAGTTTTCATTTTCATTAAGTATACCTTTATAAACCTGAGACTATTTCATAAAACAGAATTTATCAACATTAGTATGGGTTGGCAAAATACAGGTTAAAATGATATACTGATAGAAATGTCTCAACTGGATTGCCTATATCGCTATTATGCAAAACGGTGGCTCAAATAATGAACTCTCTTTTCTCACATCTGCGTTCGCGAAGCAGAAGTCATCATAGTTGGGTAAACGCAACTTTTTAAAGATGTCATTCCGTAAGCGTTCCTTATGTGAGGGACATATCCTGCCATCAGATCAACATGCGTCCTTGTGTGATCCCTTGGGAGTCGGGTGGAAGGGTGCAGGAGGCTGAATTGTCCCTCAGAATGACGGCGATTCACGAGCGAAGCATCTTAAGACTCATGCCCTCACAGTGAGGGCAGTCTGTTTCCATGAGAGCTGCCTCTGCGTGGACGCGGCCCAAACAGCTAAATAAGCAGCAGCTCTAATATAGGCAAATATGATCATAAAGGTCCTTAGGGGAGCGAGGCTGTTAAATCCCTCTTGCCCAACTACAGTCCCAACTAGGGACCCAACTTTGGTCTTTTTGCCTAAAGATTTAACCACACCATTCAAAGTGCAGGTGGTTCATCTTGAAGGCTTTTTCCCTACTCCATTTAATAAAGACATTAAAGACATTGCGTAAGCTGGCCACACAATAGACTCAGAGTTCTTTGAGGTGCTAGCGATGCGTTCTTTGTCCCTCAGTCAGAACATTCTGAGAAATGGTGTTTACGTGCCCGCTTTTATACTGGACAGCTTCGCTCCTACAAGGGTGGGGCTTAACCAGTTTTAGAATTGCCATTATTGTATAAGGGTTTCAACTAGGTCGTGTAGAAGGACACTCCCCATAGTGTCAGCTTAGTGGTGCAATGTCTCGTTCTCTTCATCTCAGGGAACAGATATTACATAAGTAACTGAGTCCTTAAAAGTTTTGCATTTACGTTTGGTGACATTGACCGCATCGTTCATCAACATTTAAATCTAAACTCAACAAAGGTTACAAGTTGTTTTTCCGATGGTTATCTGCACAAATACGAAGGTAAGTCAATAAAAATGAATTATTATTGAGAGGTTGTGCGTTAAATAAGCAGGCACATATTTATGCATTAAATGAACAATCTACAAATCTGTGGGTTGTACTTGTTGAAACTAATACCTGATGGGGGTGATGCAGGATGTGAAGAAGTGGAGTGATCCGACTTCTAGCCCTGTCAAATACACACTCTCATGTTGGTTGTGATGTGAAATCATTCCATTGAAACTGTGACGGTACAGATCAGATTTAAAAGAGGTTCACAATTCACAATGTGAGCGTCCTGGTGTAAGTCTTCATCTTGAAAATACTGTCCTCAGACAAAAAGTGCTTCCTCATTTCCTCAAGTTATCTTCTTCACGTTTAATTGCCTGAACCCACAGAGCTTGTAAAAAGTTCAGCATCTTTTGGATTTTCGATATGACGACTTCCTCTTCACAAACGCGGTGGTGTGAAAAGGGTCCATTCGAGTTATTTTTGCGTGTGGGCTTTTTTCTCATTGTCACTTGCTTGCTCTCTTTCTCTCTTTCCAACTTTTTAGTTTGTCAAAATGATTGTAAACATTTGGAATTATCCATAAATGTTAAAGAAAAATTATAAATAAAAAGCAATGATTTTGTTTCAGAATCAAAGCAAACACTTTTATTGTTTAACTAAAGAAGCCTAGTTTGTCTATGCTTGGATTGAGAATTCCTGCTGAGGATGAGGTCAGGTTTTTATTTATAGTTTTTACTTTACAGTAAATTTAATTATTTAATTTCATTAGAAATTAGTTTCATTAGAAAGTACATTACTGTTCAAGAAATTAAATAAAATGTTTTCAAATGTGTGAAAGGTCTACCATTACTTTGGGCATTCATTAAAAAATAAAAGGAACTTTCATTATTTTTCAGACAATTTTGAATCTCTTTTTAAATAAAAATGTGTATGTTGTGATATATATCTTTAGTGATCAAATGATTAAAAAATATCACAATATATAGTTTTGCCTATATCACCTAGCCCTAAATATTAGTATATCACTAAATAGTTGTCTGTCACTGAACCTTGGTTGTGGTCCAGTTTAGGAGATGTTTACCTCAGCAAATATTGACCCCACTACTGTGATAAGAACATGGATAACTGCAAACACATTTGAAGAATGTAGATACACATGGATCACAAATAATTAAATATGTGCTTCTGTATTGTACTTCTATTTTTGTCTTCAGCTGAGTCCTAATGTTGCAATTGGGAAAGGAGGTGTAAGAGTGAGGGAGTCCATCATTTTACATGGAGCCATATTACAGGTAAAATCAGTCAGCGTAGTTGTAATGCAATGTTCACATTTGCAACAAAAGCAAGAGAACATTAGAAATAAAACTGATATTAAAATTGTGAAATAGATTCCTATTTCAGGACCACTGCTGTGTGTTAAACAGTATTGTAGGGTGGGATAGTACAGTGGGGAAGTGGGCAAGAGTGGAGGGAACCCCAAGTGACTCAAATCGCAATGACCCTGATGCCAAGATCAACAGTGAGACATTGTTTAGGGATGGAGGACTAACTCTATCATCGCCATCTTTGGCATGAAGCTTTTGCCTCTGCAATAATGTAGAGCCAACATAGACAGATAACTTGTTCAATGTATGTACAGTAGTGTAGAAATGTGGAGACGATTTAGATATATTTATGTATTATGCAATATACTGTATTATTGCCAAGGGCAGTGCTATTATTTAGAATCCAGATGGCTTGGGGGACGTAGCTCCTGAGTCAATCCAAGTTGCTTTAGGGTTTGACTGACTGCAAAAATGAGAAAAGACCACTGTTTGGTAGGCTGTAATCCTTAAAGGGTAGTTCACCTAAAAATGAAAATTCTCTTATTATTTACTCACCCTGATGCCATCCCAGATGTGTATGACTTTCTTTCTTCTGCTGAACAGAAACAAAGATTTTAGAAGAAAATCTTAGCTCTGTAGGCCATACAATGCAAGTAAATGGTTGTCAGAAATGTGAAGGTCTTTAAGGCATATAAAAGCAACATAAAAGTAATCCATACAACCCCAGTGATTAAATTCAAATCTTCAGAAGCGGTTTGATAGGTGTGGGTAAGAAACACAATTATTTATTATTATAAAAGTCCTTTTTACTATAAATCGTATGGATTACTTTTATTCTGCATTTGTGTGGTTTTTGGAGCTTCAAAGTTCTCGCCACCATTTACTTGCATTGTATTGACATACAGAGGTAAAATATTATTCTAAAAACCATTGTTTGTGTTCAGCAGATGAAATAAATTCATACAGATCTGGAATGGCATGAGGGTGAGTAAATTATGAGAGAATTTTGATTTTGGGGTGCACTATCCCTTTAAGAATTCTTCTGGCTTTATTTTGCCTGATGTTGATGCCATGCAGATTGGGAAACGCAGTCTTGCATTACACTGCTTACCTTATCATTCTCAACAGGTCCTTGGCCTTGCAGTCTTTTGAAATGCTACTTCCATACCAGACATTAAATGGCAAAAGGTTAGCTGCATTGCAACAGCAAATTCTTTTAACAGTGCCAGAATAATTCTATGGTGAATACTGTATATGATTATAAAAACAAAATTATATCCAGATTCAAGCGCTGTTTCAGCAATTGTTAATGAACAAGGTGCGATTGTAGATGCTGTCCAATAGGTGGAGCTGTTGCTTTAAGATATAATACCAACCAAGCATCTTGCAGCATTGTACTACTGCATTTATTCAGCAATACTTTTTCCACAATAGGAAATCTAGTCTCTTCTTTCTCTTGTTTCCTTTCAGGCTGCAATATCAATATTCCATCAGAAGTCAACATTCGAAATTCTATTGCATTGCCTCATAAAAACCTCAACCTCAAAAAACAGATTATTTTATAGAAGACCTTCACCTATGACTTCCTGAGTTAAGACATTGGGAATGCACAAAGTATTGTTACATGTTTATCATTATTTTTTTAAAAATAAATTTTGTATTCAAAGATCAGAGAAAATGTATTGATCGATATGTATATTGTAAAAAATAATGAGGTGCATATTATGGTAATGAATAAATCTGTGTGGTTATCTAATTGGTTTTTTCTGTTTAATTTGCTTCAATTTTATTCATGGCATGAATGGAATAGGGCTGTGATAATGGTTCTGCATTTGTAACAAAGCAGAACCATAACGGCCATTCATTAAAATTAGATTTCTGATGCCAAAATGAGCACAGATTGATGCCTGATGTTTCTGTAATTTTAATAAAAAAAATTAAAAAAACATTAGAACGTAATCCTGTCAAATGTATGTGTCTTACAGTAATACTCTTGTTATTGAAGTTTACGTTTAGCCAATTTTTGAGCTACAAACAGGTACAAACAGATTGAAACTGGCTGGGCCATATGGGTTACCAGTTTGACTAAAGGAAAACACGAAGTAGAGATTGACATAGCTGTGGTTAAAAGTTTTCTTTGCCATATACTCTGGGCTTTTATAAATTCCTCTGTGGCTTTCACTCAGCAAGGAAAAATGCAGAACAATTTAGAGTTTATGCAACACACATATGTTTAGTTTTTTTTTAAAACAACCAAATTACAACTGCTGTGCGTTTAAGATTGCACTGACATTTTCAAACAAAGTGTTTATTTAGCCTTTCAGCAATACAAAAAAAAAAAAAAAAAAAAAAGAAACGAAAAAAGAAGAAAAAAACAACTACGAACAAGATCATAAAAGTCAATTAATTCCACCTGAAAATGCCAATAGCAGAAAAGCATTTTGTCAGGTCACCTAATCACATATTAACTTGAATGGATTTATTTGTGTGGGAGGCAGAATTACATTATAAAAGAAACTCAAAAGGTTCATATACACAGGAATATAACTGGGGGAAAAGAACAATATAATAAAATGACTATAACAACACTACACATTTCCTACAACATTTCTACAACATTGGTTGAACAAATGTGGTTATGTGCCTTATTTAATGACACAGGCAACTTAGCAGGACTGTGGTCTCAGTAGTTCTCAATATGTCATCTGACACAATATGTAGATCGGGGTGGGGAGCCTTTTTTCCATTAAGGGCCATTTGAGTGTTTATGAAATTATTCATGGCCATTCAATTGCATGCATTTTCTGATTGTGCGTTGAAATTAATTTACCCATTCCGTTACGTGCTCACATACCAAAAACACTAAAAGGTCTGTCTATTATACAATATTTTGTGTTGTCCAGTGGCGGGCTGTGCATTAAAAGTCTAGGCCTTCAGTGTGATTCATGCCATTAAAAAACACAGTTTCACAATCATACATTATGTCGCAGCTAATAATACCAATTGACATTCTAAAAACATGTCAACGCACGAAAGCCAGAACTTGAAAGAACACTTTATGCTAAAGCAAGCCTAATTTTAACTGCATCATGACTGTCTCCTGAACAGACATTCAAAAATCATAATTTTCCATATGAATCTACCAAGAAGGTCTATAATACCTGGAAAAATCGATCTAATAATATTTCCATTCTATTCGGAAGATGAAGTTTAAGGAAACAAAACTGCAATGCTCCCGTTAACTTTGCAGGGATTTGACTCTCATTAGAGAAGTCTCCTAGCAACTGATAAACAATGCTGCAGCACTAGCATTTGTGCTACAGGTGTACGATTGTCAAAAGAGATTATAATGTTTTATACACCCGTTTCTGCAGGCATTTGTTAAACCAGCTTTAATATCATGAAATGTGGAAACAAACTCATTTATCGATATGAATTAATAAAGTGAATGTTTATCACCTACTTTGCATATCTCCCTGAGTGTCGACATATGTGTGACATCATGCACCTGCATCTTGGCGAAATCAGAGTTGAGAATTTCTGCACGATTCTGACATCAAGATGCATTCCATTGCAATTTTCCAAGCAGGAAGTTATAAAATCCGACTTTCCGAGTTGAATGGAACGCAGCACTACTTTTCAAAACTTGATCCAAGACTGAATGCTCAAGCAGACTAATTTACACTTAGAAAACTCCTGATGTTGCTATAACAATGCAAAAAGCAATTACCAATTTACTTGAAGTGAAAATCAGTCCTCCTTTCCTGTTTAATAAATTAAACAATCACACGGTCATGCAGAACATCTTGTGTTGATCTTGCACTCTTTGCTTTCAAATTATGTCACTTAAAGCATGATTGCATTAATCGAGACCAGCTAGAAGGCCTCAACCTGGACATATCTTAAAGATCACACCCACCAAGAACAAATAAATCAATCTGATTGTCTGATGAATCTGACAATCTGACTTTAGATCCCCATTCATTTGTACTGTTGAGGGATTCTGCAGAAATACTGAAGGCCTGACAGGTTGGAGCTCAAACTCACGCTCTGCTTCGGGCATGCGATTTGTGAAACAGTTGTCACACTTCACTTGTAAGCATCAAGGAATACATTCTGACTGGATAAACTGTTCTTTTTTTTTTTGTGTAGATTAATTAAAGTGGAAAGCGATTAAAAATACATAGGCAAAAAGGTGATTGAGAATGAAAGGATGAAAAATATTAATATGGCAGGTTAGGCCAGCAGATAAGGCTTTCTGGCACTGAAAATTCACCACTGGCGTTGTTATCATTTAAAATTATTTTTAAACATTATTTTAACTGATTTTTTTTTTTTTTTTTTCAGGTTAATTGAATCAAGGCCAATTTTTGCTTTTCAAATTATTTCTCAAATAATTGATCATACAGATCTGGAATGGCATGAGGGTGAGTAAATGATGAGAGAATTTTCATTTTGGGGTGCACTATCCCTTTAAGAATTCTTCTTAAATTGCCAGGAAAATGGTCTTGTGGGCCTTACACGGCCCTGAGGCATGACACTCCTCACCCCTGGTGTAGATATTGGGTTAGGATCCATGTGCCAGAGTCTTACTGGTGGAAACCAGTAAGACAAAGTTAAAACTAAAATATAAACATAAACATAAACTATTGCAACAAAAAAAGTATTCTAAATAAGCGAGTACTCAATGAAATGGATACAAGAGCACTCAGAAACACAGTATTGTCTAGCCTGATTTAGCAAAACTATTGTTGGTAAATATCTTTAACATACAGACAAACAGGACAAGTAAAACCAAGTTGATTTGAGTAAATGTCAGAAGTTTGGGAACATTGACCTCTGCTGGTATATTTGACCCTCTTTGTCTCAAGAAGATATTTTAAACATAAAGTCACACTGCAGCTTTTTCTGTTCAACAAGACAAGACTTTAAAAAAATAAAAAAAAATAAAAAAATTAAAAATAAAAAAAATAATGTGCCATAAGAATATCTAACTTGATACCGCCTCCAAAAAAAATTTCAAAAGTCTTTTAAAGATTCTGCCAAATCCAGCAATCTTCCTAGGAAGTGCTCAATGTAGAAACCAGGTAATTTGCAAATCAAACTTTCATGGCAGACTGATAAACACCTGTGCATCCCGACACCCTGTGCACACTAGATGCACCTTTTCAGCCATCTTGGTTCTGGAAGTGTTAATTAATTCCATAGGGATTTCATTAAATCCTTCATAAAAAACATTCTAAGCCATGAACCAAACCAATCAGCTCTGAGGTGAATCACAAGATTACAAGCTTTGCTTTAGTGCAAAAAAAAAATAAAGACTGTGTATTTACTGTCTTTCATGAGGGAATTACAATCTCATGAAGCATTGCAAATTATGTAATCTAATTAAAAATTATGGAAAAATATCAAACTAATGGTTTAAGGTTGTTGATTATAAGTATAGAAACAACATAAAAATTTGATTGCAAAATATTCAGATATGTATATACAAAAATAAAAGTAGTTTGAGAGTGTATACGATTAACAACCTCTGTGTTTTATGGTAGGTCTATCTTTAAAGGTTTCTAAATTAAAAATAAAAATAAAAATAAATTTGTTTATTTAGAAAATTAACGAGATTTTACAGTCGCTAAACAACTGTTGCACTCTATTGCATAGATGCCAGCCTTATCTTGTTGATTTTGCCATCTCTATCCATTTAGTGGACTATATGCATAAGGTAATCCATGGGTATGAGGTAAGACATGACAGTCCTTTGGACAGAGCAACCATGGTAGTTCATATTTTTGACCATTAGGCTAGGGAAGTATCCCAGGCTAATTTTTATGGTAACTTGCATCAAAACTCTATTTAACTTTCCCTTACAGTCAGGAAACAAGAAAAAACTAAAGTACAATAGAAGACCAATTCCTTATACTTTAACACTTTAGCATTAACTCTGACAGAAAATTGGATTCTACTATTTCTTTCTTTCTTGAGAAGTAACCACAGAGTACCTTCTAAATGAGAAATAACACATCTTCGCTTTACAGATAGTATGTAATTCAGAGAGGTGACAACCTCCTCCTTCTGTAAACATGTTGATTATTCACAGTGTGGTTTGGGTCAGGAGAGGTTTAAAGGCTCTTTTGTGTTCAGATTCTTGTGGCTTTATCTTTACTCTCACTCTGATCAGTCACGGCATATAATTCCAGTTTGGAAATAGAGTTCTGTGTTCTTGTTTAAAGCTTTTCATGTCAGATAAAAAAATAATAATAATAATAATTCTGCTGCTAGCTATGCATATTGCTTGAGAGAAAGACTGGGAAAGAGAGACAGAGAGTGCATGGCATTGGATGCATAACATCCCAGATCCATAATTGTGTATTACAGCCAACAGAAACAAGGGATATACTGTGCAGAGTATATTGACAAAAATAAACTAATCCATAACAAATTAATCCTTAATTCATATACAAAGATTCATTATACTAGTGTCATGATCATGCAGACATGAATTATAATGAACAACAGGGAAAGTGAATGCTCAGACGGACACTAGCATACAGCCAAAGCTCACCAAGGTGATATAAGTGTGATAATCCAAAACATCATGGTTCCTGTTGTAACCTCCGTTTCCTGATGGAGGGAACGAGATGTTGTGTCGATTGTAGTGACATAAGGGGTCTTCCTTGGGAGCCTCATGTACCTCATGTCCCACCCCCCCATCCTCACTACGTTCTATAGAGGGACTATTGAGAGCATCCTGAGCAGCTGCATCACTGCCTGGTTTGGGACTTGCACCTTTTCGGACCGCAAAGCCCTGCAGAGGATAGTGAGAACAGCTGAGAAGATCATCGGGGTCTCTCTTCCCTCCATCAAAGACATTTACATAAAACACTGTAACCAGCAACCAGCATTGTGGACGACCCTGCACATCCCTCACACTGGCAAGAGGTACCGAAGCATTCAGGCCCTCACGACCAGACTGTGTAACAGCTTCTTCCCCCAAGCCATCAGATTCCTCAATACTCAGAGACTGGTTTGACACACACACACACTTTTAATAACTGTCACTTTATAACTGTCTGCTACCTCAATAACTGCTATGTGCAGTTATTGAGGTAGACATATGTTATGTTTACATTTGGCATTTTTAGTAACTGTCATCTTTTTGCACTACTGTATACTGGTCGGCGCTGCACTGTCTATTGTGCATATTGTAATGTTCATTGTTAGAAATTTATTGTACTGTCCCGTACTTTTGCACACGTTTTTGCACGTGCACTTTATATAGGTATTATATAGGTATTGTATAGGTATTTTATATAGGTATTTTTATTTAGTCTGTGTAGTCTCATGTGGTTCTGTGTTTGTCCTATGTTGCTTTATGTAGCACCATGGTCCTGGAGGAACGTTGTCTCGTTTCACTGTGTACTGTACTAACTGTATATGGTTGAAACGACAATAAAAAAACACTTGACTTGACCTGTGAAATTGAGAAAAAGCCAAAGTGAAATTGGCAGATTTCAAGGGAAACGCGGGTCCGCCGACAGTACCATAGAAAATACATCACAGGGAGTTTGCCTTAGGAGGGAACAAAGCCCACGGAGCCCTACCCCAGTACAGAGCACCTGTGGCTCGTAGTGGGTCTGGACGCGAGCTGAATTCGCAGGTCAGAAGCCTAGGGAGGAGAACATCCCAGAAGCGACACTTAGTGGCTAACCTGGGAGAGAAGGCACACTGGATCATCTTGGTGAAGGGCGCTTTGTGCAAGCGGAACATCTGGTCGGTTGTGCCGCATTACCGAGTTCTACCGGCTCGGACCTGACAAAACACGGGACGAGACCAACTCAACCCTGAGATTGTAAAATTGTAAGGGTATTGGGAGTTGCCCAGCCCGCTGCTTTGCAGATGTCTGCTAGGGAGGTGCCATTGGCCAGTGCCCATGAGGATGCCACACTTCTCATCGAGTGTGCTCGGACTCCCTGAGTCTGGAAAGCCAAGGAAATGGCAAAGACAAAGAGCTGCTCAGAACATCTAGAGCTCTCCGTGTGGTCCAAATAGATACGCAAAGCACGTACCGGACACAGCAATGAGAAGGCTGGTTCATGACCTGGTCCCTGAAGTGGGCCATAGGAACGTTGGTCACATAGCCCGGTTGTGGTCTTAGGATGACGTGAGCATCTGCTGGATCGAACTCCAGGCAAATGTCGCTGACAGAGAATGCTTGCAGGTCCTCGACCCTCTTGATTGATGCGAGTGCGATCAGGAGGGCCGTCTTCAAGGAGAGGGCTTTGAGCTGACATCGAGTCTAAGTCCATGCCGTGAAAAAAGATGCTCTGAACTGGGGCGAGCTTGCTCTTTTCCCAGATGACCCGAAGCCCTAGATGGCTGAGGTGCCTAAACACCTGGTGCCTGTGAGCGCATAGTAACTCTCGAGAGTGAACCAGGATGAGCCAGTCGTCCACTTTCTTTAGCAGGGCATGGGCTGCCTCTGCAACGGGTTGGGCAGTGAAAGCCATGCATCCAAACTCCGCGTGAGGTGCACTAACGGGATGATTGTTTTGATGTACTGGGTGGGGCTTCGCGGCGGGGGTGTGGGGGGGTGCTGGTAATAGCGCTTCGGGAGGCAGAAGAGCGTCCTGAGGCTTGGGTGCCCCTGGTGGGCCTCCGTGTACCCGTGGGCCGCCCCGGCATCCAGGGTAGTGAGATTGGACGAGCTGAGGGGTCGGTTCCGGGCAGTAAAAGGTGCCCTCCACGACCGTGCCAGCTCGTCATGCACTTCCAGGAAGAAGGGGGGGGGGGGGTGCCCTGAGAACAGGGGTGGGTGGTTCGTGGGGATGGCCCGTCGTCATCCCCATATCATCGCCAGTCAGGTCATCCTCAATCCCGTGGGAAGAAGGAATGACGCGGGGGTGGCTGAAGTGGCTTTCTTTTGTGAGGAAAGAAAGCCGCGACCGCAACGTTGCCATGGCTATGTTCCATGAACCATTCATAAAATGCTGCCTGCATGTGATCGCAGCCCAGGCATGCGAGGCAGCTTTTATGACCGTCAGAAGTGGAGAGAAATCGGCCGCATCCAGCAACTACACAGAGGCGGAAAGACATCTTTAAAAAGACGCGTCCTGAAAAGGACGTTCAACGCCTGTTGTGTATTGCTCTTTTCTGAGTGAAAACTCTTTTAGAGAAACAAACTCTTTTAGGAGGGGAAACACTCTTTTAGGCAGTGAAAGCGCTGTCGATGCATCCAGGGACGTGGACCGCACAGCGTGCAGAGTGTGAGAACAGCAACTGGAAATGTGCCGTAGGATCCAACAGCAGTGCTTCTTGCCAGTAGAGGTGAGTGGAACAGTGGTGAACTCAGCTTGCTGTTGCACAATCGCTCGGCTCCGAAGAAAAAATATGACTGACAGACGCATACCCGCTTCCCTTTATACCCGTATGTCCGGGGCAGGACATGCAAATTCTGTCTGTCAATTTCACATGGGCCTTTTCTCAAGTTCAGAGGTACGCGAGGCTCCCAAGGAAGACCCCTTGTGTCACTACAATCGACACAATTTCGAGTGAGTGACAGAAGGGGAACAAGAAATAGAGACAAGATGGAAGTGTAACAGTTTCCAAGTAGAGTTCCCAAATGAATTTGAATTCTGGAAATAATGGATTCTAATGGAAAACTAGAGGAAATGCAGGTGTTTATATGACTGCTTGATATGACTGCTTTTCCATGTGCATTGTGATGACAATGTGAAAAAACAAAAAAAAAAAACAAAAAAAAAAGTAAAGGCTATGTGTTTTTCATATTGAGAGGGATAATATTTTGAGAAAAACATTATTCGTGATTACTTTGTGAAAACGAATGGAGATCTTAATAAATGATTATGAATCACTTCTAGAATACTTTTAAATTAGATATTAAATCACATTTATGGTCACATATAAGTGAAACTGTAAAAAATGCAGATCGGCATTCAGATTTTGGGGGTGTTTAGCTTCAATTTAGGTGACATATTTGACAGTGACCATTGTTGACAGGATGTGGATGTGTTCAGTGTTGCAACAAAGTCAAGAAAACTGTAACTTTATGCAAATATAGAGTGATATGATGCTGCACCTATCAATACAAGAGAAGAATCTCCTGTGAGACACTAAATGTCTGGGGCCCCATGCAATTGCATGGTTTGCATGGTGGTTAACACTGCTACTGGCAATGGGACATCCTAAATAACACAGTAATTTAGCTTTAATGAGGTTACTGGACAAGACACAGGTGCAATACTTTGAAGTCCAATTTAAAAGAACTGGGGATGATGAACTCTGATTGTTTTCACACTCTAAACCAGTAGGTGGTGGATATGCACCATTAGCTGGTTTGCCAACTGCCATAAAACAGAACTCAGAAAAACAGAACATAAAAAAGAACTCTGATCAAGGAGCTCTAGGCAAGATCCATATTTCTTTGCAACATTTTCTGGATTAAATAAAATTAAGAAAGTTAAATTAATAAATTACCAAGCCAAATAAATAAATGAAAAAAAAAAAGAATCTATTTTTGTTACACAAACTATAACAATTAAATTCAATTAAATTTCATACAGGTTATTATACAGCTGACATGGCGATGTGATATACAGTATTAGAAAGATGATATGATTATTCAAAATATTTGATAGGTTATAGAGATGTATTACTGACCTTTAGATTTGATTTCCACACGTGAACAAAACACCATCATGTTTTCTGTTTTTTAAATACCACAGCGAACCTGTCGTGACAAACATCACCCAACAGTAGCGTTCTTTGGGTCATTCATTTGCAGTATATATAATTTAAATATAGATTATTTGTATTTCTGATCACCATCTTTCTGATAACATTTAAAATTTCCATCTTTCTTCCATGTTGCTATTCAGCTGCTTAACATTGTACTTAACACGTAGTGAATTCTTGCTAACTTGCTATGTCATTATGTTAACGTCTTGTGCTCATCATGAAGTGCTAGCAGTAGTGAGCTTTGTCATTAATATGATTACCTTGTCGCAACACCTGACATACCACCCTGTCAAACAAAAAATTAGGGAAAAAACACATCAAAACATCTCCGGTTACACATGTAACCTTGGTTTCCTGAGATGAGGGGAACAATGGTGGTGTGAATAAAGTCTATGCTTCATATTCTTATGATGTGTCATTTATTGACTAATATTAGTGTGGTGATGTGGCCGTGGCCAAGCGACGTCTGTGGAATGCGAGGCCAGGAGAGGAAGTACGATAAAGAAAATTATCTCCAACAGCTGTTCTTTGTTACAGTGAGAGCTGGAGAGCGATAAAAAGGAGTCCAGATCTCCGGAGGAGAGAGAGAGAGAGAGAGCAACACACGAAGCTGTGTGTGTGAGTGCATTTATGTTGAGCTGAAAAGCTACCAGTTTGTGCTATATTGAAAAGAATAAAAAATAAAAGGATTATGTTGAATTGTTCACCTGGCCCCTACTTCCTCCTTCAGTAGAGAGCTAGTGATCTGTCACAATTAGTATTCACATGAAATATATTATATATATTCACATTATAGTACTTATATTTATATTTGTGATTTTACACGTGTTATATCACATAACTTTATACAGTCTGGGTGAATAACATCGTCTTATGCACATTTCCAGTTTAATAGTATCTGATATCGAGGATGATATAAATATAACTGACATGTGCACAGATAACTGACATGTCTGAATAAATGATCAAAGACCTACAAGTGTTTTTATCCCTGCTCTTCTCCTTCATCACTGCTTGACTTTACTGAAAAGTCACTTAAAAGATAAACTTTATTGAAAGAAAAATTACATTTTGGCTCTGGAAATTAAACAGCAGTATCACCTTTTCAAGATTTGTAAAATAGAGACAAAAATGTCACAGAATATTTTCGCATGTCATAGTGGAACAAATTTAATCTATATGGAGTTTTGGTCACAAACATGGTGGCGCGATCATACAGTGATGTCACATGAAAGTGGGTGAAGTGGGTACTGAATCACCATTTCTTCAGAATTTTCTGACTGAGGGACAAGAGCGCATCGCTCGTACCTCAAAACACTGAAGCAGTAGTGCGGCGAGTTTTCGCAATATCTCCTTCTCTTCATCTCAGAATTACATGTGTAATGTTACAAGGTTACATGTGTAACCAGAGACATACTTTTTGATCGCAGTTTACTCGATATTCAGACAAATGCTATGGGAAACGAGTTCCGTCACATCACACTACCTGACGTTACACCCTGAGTGGTATAAACACTTGAAAAAGAATATATATAGGAAGTCACAGGTCAACAGGATGGTGACTGACCCCAATTCCGAAAAATGCTTCTAAAAACAAAAAGGAATGATTTGTAAATACTATTCACACATTGCGATATTGAAAGCACCAAAACTATACACAGTATGATGTTTTACCTTATAATGTTACTAATGTTATTGTTTTTTCGAAAATGTACAGTAATTTCAAAAAAGTTGACACAGGAGCATTTTAAGACTTGGATGAGTTGAAATAACACGGCGATGTAACAGGAGATGTTAAACAGGTGAGGCAACTGTGTCATAGTGCTGTATACTGTATAATGGGACTCACCTCAGCTCTACTCGCTTTACTTTTCTGAGCTTGCATTTCCACTGCAGTTTAGTGCCCATCAATGTGGGTGGGATTATAGGATGATTGTCATAGTTGCGCCGCCTCTACTGCTGTGACATCATCTTAAACATGACACAAACTGATCAAAACAATAACACAACCGCTAACTGTTAGCTACTAGCTCATTGTGCTGCATAAAGCCATTGTTGCATGGTGATTTTACACAAGTGTAACAGTTGTTTTAGAAGCAAGTTTCCAGTAGCTGGTGAACTAAATAAAGTGAAGCTTTCAAGCAGAGTATAGAGTTAACATAACAAAATGTACCATCCTACATCGTGGACTCCAACAACGACGTGATCGAGTCCCGGGCACTCTCCCTCCCATTGCTCGCCGGTCTAAATAGAGTCCATTTGGTCGAACCACTTCCACATTTCCTTGATGGTTCTGTAGTCACTTGTAAGTTTTTTTAACTTTTCCCTACACTGTTGGAAGGTCCGGTGTTAGCCGTGTGCGGCCAACAGCTGAGACACTTCCTGAGAGACTTTTTCGTTTCGCTCATCGCTAATGAGTGGACCATCTGCACCTTGTTTATTTTCCACAGCATGGTTTTGCGCACAGCCATTTATTTTTTCACAATTCGAAAGTCATGTGAACAAATGATACTGTTAACGCTGTTGCTAACTTTAAAACTAGCGGGTTGATGTCGCGTGTCGAAAATCCAGTGACGCTGGTAGTGACGATTCTTCCTGACCCATCAGAGATCTGCAAGATTTTGACATCACATTTAGTCGAGTTGCACTGGAAAAAGCCCCATAAGGCAGTGTTTCTCAAAAAAAGATTTTTGGGCAGCCGCCCAAGTGATAGAGATTATTTAATGATAATATAATATATAATGAAGAGATTTAATGATAAGCTTGCATTCAGCTAAAGGCTTCTCATTTGCACTGCGTTATTTTTGCGGTGCGATACATTTTTGCGCGAGTGGAAAATTACCAGCTCGCGCTAAAGATCTATATTCGCATAGTTGGGGTTAGGGTTTGTTTTAGGGTTAGAGCTTAGTACAGCCTCACACCATATCACATTATCTGATAGTTATGCTGGTAGCACATGCTGATAGGTATTATCTGCCTGACAAGATGTGCTACCTTGGTTTTTAAAACATTTCATGCTGTTGTAGTACATACTGAAAGGTTCTCCCGTGTCTCCCGACATGTGCTACCCATGGTCTAACTTTACAATAACTGTTTTTACTGCTGGTAGCACATCGTGAGCAGGTAGCACAGATTGTCAGAACACCAGCCTTCCCTCAATATTGTGAAAACTTTAAAAATTTTACATGAGTTTTACAACAGTACATTTGTACTGTTATAGTTTGACAAAAAGTTATAGTTTCAAATGAAATAATCTATAGGTAGAATCTATTAGACCTCATTTTTATATCAAAAGAGACAGTATTATTTAAAGTTTAAAAATGTGTTTTGGCTAGTTTTTTTGTCATCAATAGGCTACTATAATTAATTATTATTATTACTATTATTTAAGACTAGTTACATTGACCTAAGCATGGTAATGAGGAGCCTTTTCTCCTTTGTAATATGTATGTTCTGTTTGAATGATGTTTGAATATAGGAAACAAATGGGATAATAATGAGCTCATAACTTTAAAATAAATATGCTCTTCAATTTTTAAAAGGGGGGAAAGAAAACTTCACTTGATGCATGCCCTTATATTTGAAAACCGTGAACAAAACTATGCAAGATAAAAGAAAATGCGACCCAGGATACATTAAATACAGATTACATTTTTACTATAGTGTGTCGCTACTTGACTTCCAATGTAAAATCTGGGTCCCGAAGCAAAACCAGTTGAGAACCACTGTGTGGCAGGGCAGAGGGCGGGGCCGGGTCATGAGTCTACACACCCGGTCCCTTATTAGGCTAATCAAGCCTCCGAGAGGGATAAGGGCTGACTGTGGAGGATGGAGCGAGAGAGAGAGATCGTTTACGGACATGTCCGTCATGTGTGTGTTGTCTTTTGTTTTGGTTTCTCATTAAACTATTATTTATATTGTGAAGCCGGTACTCGCCTCCTCCTTGCCCGTCTAAATCCCTTTACACTGGTGCCGTAATCGGGGAAGGAGGAGGGATACGCCGTAGTAGAGTTCTTGCCACTACTGTCCAAAACAACGGAGCAGCCGCGGCCGTCTGCCGGGGGACGAGGAGCCCAGTCGCCTGGAAGCGTAGGAACGGCCACTGCCAGGGGTGGAGGAGTCCCCTACCAGCCACTGAAATGCGGTGGGGTCTGAAACTGCCGACCGTGAGCGGTGAGGGGCTCGCTACCGACCGCCTGGAGCGGGAGAACCGCTGCCAGGGGCGGGGGAGACCCCTTCTGTTTCCCGAGAATGCTGCGGGCCGTTCTGTCCACCAGGGGCTGGAACACTGCCTCCGATCCGCCTGGGCAGGCGTGGCTGTCGTCAGTTAGAGGGTGGAGGAGTGGCCGAGGACCAAGCTACTGCGTATCGGAGAACTGGCGAGTAATTTTTAATTTTTTCATCTCTCTCTCCTCTCTCTCTCTCACTGCTGCTCCGTGTTGGCCTTTTCCCTCTCTTTTAAATTTTAGTGTTTTTCCCCAGGGAAGGGGGGGGGGGGGGGGGGGGGGGTGTACGTCATGCCGGGGGCTACCCAGTCTGAGAGAACGAGGGAGGAATGTGGCAGGTCGGAGGGCAGGGCCGGGTCATGAGTCTACACACCCGGTCCCTTGTTAGGCTAATCAAGCCTAGGATGGTGCAGGAGAGAGTGTGTGTGTGTTTTGTCTTTTGTTTAAGTTTTTAATTAAATTATTATTTATATTTTCAAGCTGGTTCTTGCCACCTCCTTTCCATTGAAATCCCTTTACACACTGGTATAAGGAGTCTCCAAAAACAGCCTAGACCTTCAAGAGCAAGGACCATTCAAGGCTTATCAATTTGCTAACAGTTGCTTCAGCAAATAATCCAGCACTTTGAGAACAATGTTCCCAAAAGACAAATTGGAAGGATTTGGGGCATTTAACCCTCTACAGTGCACAATAAAGTTAAAAGATTCAAGGAATCTGGTCAAATCTGGTGCGTAAAGTGCAAAACGAAAACCACTTCTGAATGCGCGTGATCTCTGATCCCTCAGATGTCACTGTCTTAAATCTTTTTATTAATTTGTCATTGAAATCATAAACATGGGCTTAGGATAACTTTAGTAAACCTTTGCTAGTCAACACCACTTGCCGCTGCTTCCACAGATGCAAGTAAAGACTTTACTATGCAAAGCAGAAGCCCAACATCAAGACTGTTCAGAAGCACTGCCGACATCTCTGGGCTCAGTCTCATCTTTGATGGTGTTTTTTTGGTACGAAGAGTCAACATTTGAAAAAGTTTTGGAAAATCACAGACGTTGTGTTATCCGGGCCAAAGAGGAAAAAGACCATTCAAGCTGTTATTAGCATCAGGACCAAAAGCCAGTGTCTGTATGTGCCAGGGATGTGCCAGTGCCCATGGCATGGGTAACTCGCACATCTGTGAGAACACCATGAATGCAGACAGATATTTACAAATTTTGGAGCAACATATACTGCCATCCAGCACCATCTTTTCCAGGGATGTCCCTGCATTTTCCTGCAGGACAACTTCATAATACATACTGCCCAGATTACAAGTGCATGGCTGTGTAAACAGAGATTGTGGATGCTAGATTGGCCTGCCTGCAGTCCTGACCTGTCTCCAATTGAGAATGTGTGATGCATTATTAATCACACCATCCGGCAACGAAGACCCCATACAATTGTACAGCTAAAAACCTACATAATGGGAGTAGAGGGGAATATTCCACTTTGTCAACTTAACAAACTTGTGTCTTCAGAGCCCAAATGCTTCATAAGTGTTATTAGATGAAATGGTGGTGTTTCACAGTGGTAAACACTCTACTGTCCCAATTTTTTGGAACATGTTACATTCATCTGATTTGAAATTACTGTACATCTAAAAATAAACAATTCAGCTGTCGGTTGATAGTCAGTTGCCAGTGTTTTATTAGTATAAAATGTGAGTCCAGTCTGATTAAGTGTATTGCTGATATATGTATCGTGAGCAAACTAGAGTTCAAAATTCTGATTGCTTGTGGGGAAGAAGCTGTCATGAAATCAGATGGTGTGGGTCCTGTTGCTGTGATACTGCCTGCCTGATGGTAGCAGTGAGAGCAGCCCATGGCTAGGGTGGCTGGAGCCTATGATGATTCTCCGATATTTTCTCACACACTGCCTGGTCATCACCTCCGATGATGTGTCTGGCTGTTCGCACCACTCTTTGCAGGGCTTTGCAGTTGAGGGCGGTGCTGTTGCCGTACCAGGCAGTGATGCAGCTAGTCAGGATGCTCTCTATATTGCTGGTGATGAACCGTGTGAGGATGTGGTGGTTCATTCCAAAGTTGGTTGCATTAAAATTATGTTGCCGGCCGTAATAAAGGGCACAGGCTCACCTACTGGGTGTTGCAACAATAAGCACTCTTGACAAAGAGGATTTATTAAGAAATGGACATCACGTCTTTTGCCTTTTGCGCATCCTCCATAACAAACAAAGAGCTGATCTGACAGTTTAAATTGGCAGGTCTGCTCCACATACGTGTGTAATGCCCGCACAGGGCATATAGCAAATGCATCGACTGGTCCTCATCCGAGTTAAACGGTGGAGGGAAGAAGGCTTGTAGGTGGACCACATAAGCCCTGAAGGGTGTGGATAAATCCTATGACCAGGGAGACCTGTCTTAATCGCTGTCTCAGAGACTGCAACCATAAAGTGTCACCTGATTGAATACTGAAAAAACACTAAAAAACTAAAAAAAGGAACCTAAAATAAATAAACAATTATAAAAAAAAAAAATAGGGGACTCTGGTGGTGGTTGGGTGGTGATTTCATAATTGATATGTTTTTAGGACATTGGCAGGGAATAAAAGTGTATAGTAAACATATTCATCTGAAATTGCAAACATCTAGCTTACTGCACTCCATGACAAATACAATGCATTCTCATCATGAAATATTAATAAATCTAAACAGATAGAGAGAACATCTTTGAAGAGGAAAAATAATATTTATGGGTTTTAGTACGCTCACATAGATGATCTAATCAATTTTATGCTTACAATCTTTGAAACTCACATGGGAGTTTCTTAATCTGCTTAATTACAACTTAATCTGCAAAGATATTGTGACGGCATGTAATAGAAGTCTTAAATTATTGTATGCCATGCCAGATAGGTGTTAAATAAATTTCCATACATTTGACATGCACACGAGGAACAAAGGAGTATCTAATGAACATCATTAAGAGGTAAAAACACCACACTTTATGCTCTAGGTTCTCTTAATGACATAAAAACCTACAACTCACAAACCTATTTTCTGCATAAACTTTGAGAACTTGGTATGCCCATGATGCACTTAGATGTACATAGTGTTTGATGATCATTAGCAGTCTCACTTTAGTTTCTTTTGGAACCAAATATGATCATCAACCCAGTTAGTTTTGAGGCATCAGCACTCTTCATCGTCTTTTCTCTTTGAATAAACTAAGTTCACATGAGCTTGTTTCCTAAGCCAGTGAATGCATTAGCATTTAGCTTAGTACAGTAGTACTCATTTGGATTCTGTGACCTGTTTTGATGAGATAGCTTTTTCTGCCCTTCTTTTAAGAATATTTCTCAACATACTCACTTTATCTGACAACTTAAGGGGTGTGTGGATTTGGGAGGAGTATATCCCTTTATCAGGATATTTACAATCTCTCTGTCTTTGATTAGAGATCAGAGTGTGTCAGGCGTGATAATCTTCTCTCTGGTGTAGATAACTTTAGTCCATAGTGCTTAACTCACCCTTTAAATAGTCCCTGTCACAGTTCTGAGTTGTAAGGCTTTTAGTTCCCATGGCTCAGTATGAATTTTAATTAAAGTCTCCCATCTATGTAGTCTTGACTACATACATGTACAAGGAAATATTTTTATTCATCTATTCGTTTTTTGAGTATAAAAATATACAGTAGGTGTGTTAATTGGAAATAAGTGAAATGAATACGATTTTAAAATTTGGTTTGTGGGAATGGATGGGTGGTTTAGGTGTAGGGGGAGCCAAATCCTACCCTAATTTTCATTGTGTGAAATACAGTATTTAAGCATTATGCTCCAAGCTGTACCAGAATATGTGTCTCAGTGGTTCCACAAAAGCACCACAAGAAAAGGTAAACACATTTGAATGGATGCAAATGTGTCTGATGGGAGATGATGCTTGTCAGTAATTTGGTAGAATAAGGGGTTGATGTCAGGTATTGGAACATTCGGTAGTAACATGCCAACATTCCATTTGATCATGTTGAAATATCAGCACACTTGGATGGTTCTGTAGTCACTTTTAAGTTTTTTATTTTTTTATTTTCCTTACACTGTTGGTAGGTCCAGTGGTAGCTGTGTGTCTGAGAGACTTTTTCATTTCGCTCATTGCTAATGAGTGGAGTGTCTGCACCTTGTTTACTGAACACGGCGTGGTTTTGCGCACAGCCATTTATTTTTTCAAAATTCGAAAGTCATGTGAACAAATTATACTGTTATTGCTGTTGCTAACTTTAAAACTAGCAGGTTGATGTCATGTGTTGGAAATCCAGTGACGCTGATAGTGACGATTCTCCCTGACCAATCAGTGATGTGCAGGATTTTGACGTCACATTTAGTATCTGCTCGGCTCTCTTGGAACCTCGACCAAGGTGGTACTAAAAAAAGTATCAGGTACTATCCACAGTGTAAATCCCCCAAAAAGGGAGTTTCATAATCAGGATTTTTAAGAACACAGGGAACAAACTGATTGCATGATGAAGTGGATATTTACCTACAATCAGTTTTAACAGAAAGTTACTTTTTTAGAGGAAACTGTGAAACTTCAACTGGTGCTGAGTCATGTAAATAAGGGTCTGTTCACAACAAATGTATTTTTGCGTCCATCTATGCATGTGAACACGTGCTAAATTAACTTCTTTGACCATTGTCCTATGCATCGCTGTGTTTCTGGTGACTCACGCAGGAGCGTTAAATATTTTTTGAGTTCTTTTGTTAATTTAAAAAGATGACATTATTATTAATTCAAAACAAACAAACACATGCATCATGAGTGTCAGAGAAACGTTGTGGGACACAGAAAAGGTGAGGTGCTTTTATATATGTGCAATGATCACATACATTGTTTGTTAACTTACAACAAATTTTTTTTGCTATTGTTATGAAGGGGTTTTAATTAACTTAAATGAAGCTATCATTTAATCTAATGAGCCATGTCATGACACTTTAGCCACCACTTTTGCCTGATTCCCATGAACATGGGAATTTTTCAAACATGCACGCATGCATGCACCCGCACGTGCACGCACGCACGCACGCACACACACACACACACACACAAATGTGCTTTCATGCAGATTGCATAAATATTAAGTGTTTTGTGTCAATAAATATGGCTAATTGACCACTGCATGCTCACACATTAACATTGAACTTTGCATGCCCACAGTTATATAGAAACTTATTGTCATCCATCCCTTTTGCGTTTTAATCTTAATTAAAATTATTACCTATCTAATAAAGTACTTTATCAGTAACTCTTAAGAAAGTAGCAGGAGGTAAGAACAAAGGGCTTCACTTGACTCTTTCATAACACAAAGCTTTTAAAGATTTAAAATGGAGCATTAATTGTAGTTCCTGCCTCGCCCACTCGCTGCCCTTCCTAATGGCTCGGTTGGAGGTAGATGGAGAGACATAAATTGTGTCCGTCTGTCTGCTGACAAGAAAATAATGTGTTTTTCAAAGTGGTGCCAGCACTTAAGGAAAGAGACGCAAAGAGCAAGTGTGTAGTGATGTGCAAGGGCCTTACGGAATAAAGTCTGTTTTTCTATTCCAGACAGGACTGCAGTAGGTTAATCGGCATGGCTCATTTAATAGCTTGCATAGCACAGCGATCCCCAAATTACTGACATTCCTGAGACCTTCGCTTGTGGTTTATCAATTATTTATATCTCCCAATTTACACACCTACCAAAACAATAATACATTATTTAGCACCAAATATACACACTATCCACAGTAAGCATCAAGTTATTTCCATTTGAATGAGCAATGAATTTATAATATGTACAGTAAGCTTGGTGCGTCGCTCCATAGTCATGCATACATATCGGACATTTAGCCTCTTACTTGTGCTTGCTGTTGCATTCAGACTGTAAACAGCAATATGTGTTCAGTGAAAATCCCAGAGAATCTGCACTCATGTAAACACATAATAACACTGCTCTTCACAGACCTGGCATCTTCAGTATAATCTTCAACCCCAAAGTTCTTTTCGACCTCACTAAAATCCTCTTAATGTACACTTAAAGCATTATTGAGAAGCAGAGGAATAATACTTGAAATACTAAAGCATCTAAATCTGATTAAAGAACTGTCACTATGATCATCGTGTGATCTCACCTGGCAGGAAAACTTTTAAGCAAAAGAAGAGCACATTTTCTGTTGGTAAATTAAATCCTGAGTGCAGGCAGTGTTTGGAGAGTTTTGCAGTTCTCATCAGATGCTGGGAAAGAGCAAGACAGGATGGGAGAAATCATGATTTTATGAGAGACAATCAAATTTACATCTTTAATAGCATTTTCATAAATGAGAACAGCATAAAAATTTGTAGAATAAAAGCAAATGCCTCCTCATAAATTAGGACACTCATGAATTAGGACCGCATGTTCACAAGAGAGTTGAGTTTCGGCATATGATGTAGGAGTAGCGTAAGCTCCGGTGAGAAGTGACAAACATGGAAACGCAGAGGATAGAGCAAAATAAAACGCCAGTCACGAATTGTAAGACAACAATGAGGATTATTAAAGAAAAATGTCCTAGGATTTCGATAGAAGAGGAGTTTGAGTTTTTTGCCAAGCTCTATTTGTTTGAACCGGAGTACACCAACCAAGAACTCCAGGAGATGGTGAAGGTTGCAGCAGTGGCACAAACAAAAGAATCTGGATCGCTTCGCTTCAGAAGGCCTTTATTAACCCCCTTGAGCCGTATGGATAACTTTTTTGATGTATGGATGCGCTTTTTCGAACTTCAAAATCTAAGGTACCTTTCACTCCCATTATAAAGCTTGGAAGAGCCAGGATTTTTTAAAATATAACTCTGATTATGTTTGGCTGAAAGAAGAAAGCCATATAGACTTAGGATGGCTTGATGATTTTTAGGTGATCTAACCCTTTAACATGCCCTGGGGTACCTGTCTGCAATTTTAGAAACTCTACCCTACATAAGAAATTCAAGTTAAACTCAAAAACATTTGAGCGCCATCAACATCACAGGACACATTCATTTGCAGTTTTACAACAGGTAAATACATTTACTCTCAGGGCCACATTAAGGTACTCCAGCACTCCATTTTGCTGGGCCCTGCCAGTCGTCAGAGGAAGAACATTCTCACTCATTGATCATGTGCTAGACCGCCGGGGTTTTCGACGTTGCGCATGACTCTGTGTTTACATAGTTTACATATTTTACATCGAATGGCAATGGGGGAGAATAGGATGGTTGATTAATAAAATGTTATTTCATATTTGTGTTGATAAAACTGTCATACATTCAAGCCATAAACATATTTCTGGTGTGTTCTATATCTTAAAGGATATTAAGGAGGATTTCTCATTAAATTTCTGCTTGGAATTAACAAAACCCAATTTCTGAGCCAGCAAAACAAATCTGTATTCTTGCCTTACCCCGATTCACTATACGGTAATCTTACAAATAATTATTTTACATTAAGAGCTGACAGGTTCAATTTGGCTAGAAATTTCAGGCTTATGAGATTCGTCCTTGTGTGTTTACTTCCGAAAACAATAATGAGAAGGTCTGGCAGCAGATATGCTCAGACAACATATTTACTGCATGTACATCTTGAGTGACTCTTGGTGTAGCTAGTCAGATCCACTCTTATAGGGTTATCACAAACAACAATGGGTATATCCAAAACCATCAGATTAAACTGTGCAGAAGAGCAGTACCAAAACTGATTTATAAAACAAATCAATGTTCCTCCGAAAGTAACTTATATGTAATTTTATGTTTAACTGCGGATGTTGATGGAGAGCTCAAACACCTCTGCAATTTGGCTATTAAGTAACTAACTTTTTGCCCAATCAGTCAAATCCACCATATAAACCAAATGATCTTAATATTAGCTCACTCATTGGTTCTCTGCTCATTGCAAGTCGGACACAAAAGTCTGTTGTAGTAGGCTGCCCATTCAAAAGAAATGGTTCTCAGTTCAGTGAGTCAGTGAGTTGTTTAGTCTGTTTTGTAAAATAATTGTTCAGAATGGTTTGTGAGTTACACTGATTCATTGAAAATATCCAGCTGAAAAAATGATTAATTTGTGGATCAGGCATTGCCACAGTGAAAAAATAAACATATGTAACTTTGTGGAATAATTTAGTGTAATATGTTGAAAATTTTGTATTTTCGTGTTTTATGTTCATTATTGTTTAGCTAATAGTGTGTACTTACTGTACCCGTGTTAGATGTCCATTCAGTGATCTGGGCCAAGGTCAATTGGTGGGGTGAGGAGGAGGAAGGAGAGAGTGACGAGCACATGGGGAAAAGTTTACCATCCAATTCTGTTTTGAGTTTTTTTCAATTTGCTCTGGCCTTTTTTTTTTTTTTTTTTTTTGATCACTCTAAAGAAAATGGAGAGCTTTCCTCCCTTTCTTTCAGCTTGAGGATGACTAACATCAGGTCAGATGTTACAGCTCCTATCCAGCTGATGTTGGTATAGCCATTAGTAAACATGGGGAAAATTTACAATATCCCAATGGTAACTGGCTATACCAATGTCAGCTATAAAAGAGCCTTTAGAGCATTGGCTTGAGCAAGCTCATCTTTTGGTAGAGGAGAGTGATTGCTCTGTGAAAGAGAAAAGAAGGCGAATTATGGAGAGTTTAAGAGGTCCAGCATTGACATCAGCAGATGCAGATGTTAAGCCAAAAGTGCATAGAGTCTATTGAAAATACTTTTGGTACCACAGAAAATGGGGAATAACTGTTCATTGCTTTTCACTTGAGGAGATTTTAGCAATCCTTGACCAGAATTTCACAGTGTGGTGGTTTGCCCACTGATTGTGCAAACTGAGCCAGAGTAAAGCAGTTGCTCAGAGGAGCTGTAGCATCTGACCTGATGTTAGTCATCCTCAAACTGAGGAAAAGGAAGGAAAGCTCTCCATCCTTTTTAGAGCTGCTGAATTAGAATCACATAGAGAAGAATGATAAGGGGCCTGACAAATCTAAACTCTTCAGTGCACAAAGTCCAGGCCAAAACAGAAGTGGATAGTAAGCACATAGAAATTTAGACCCTAAAAACAGAGATAAAAGAGTTAAAAGCCATGTTTGCTTTCATGGCAGCCACACCATGCTTAACTGTGTTAGAAAGTGGAGAAGTTCTGTTTGTATCTCCAGTCTTTAAGACTCCAAATTCAGAAAGATTTTTTCTAATCCGGAAGTGGCTGCACTGAAAAGCAAGTAAAGGGACTGCAACATAAAGTCCAAGGGATGAAGCTTAGTACACCTGATCTAGTGTTACCTGTGGAAAGTTTCAGAAATATTCATAGTATGTCTAGACTTCACAAGTCCTCCAATGATGCAGATGATCATTACTTCTACCGCTGTGGGAAAAGTGGACATTTTGCATATAACTACAACAATCCAAAAAACCAGGCCAGAGTAATCCAAAAGATGATTCAGTCACTGAAAAAGGCTAAAGGTGGAGACTCACCCTACTGTGAGACAAATTTCAGCGTAACCGAAAGTTCAGTAAAGAGGAGTGCTGTAGAGATTCAAGAAACAAGGCACCAGATAAAAAATTTTTTGGAATAATGTGTAACAGTCCCAAGTCCTCTGTGCAACTAAAACTGCTTCAGAACGTTGAATATTTGTGACAGCTGTGTTAAAAAATCTAGACGCAGCTCAACAAATTAAACAGAACACAGGTGTCTCAAGATGCATTTATAAATACTGATGTTCTTTTTAACTTGACATGGTGTTTACAAAATGCGGTGGTCCTGTGCAAGATGCTGAAAAAAAGTGAGATGTGGAGCAGTGGTCAAAGACGTACACGTACATCTAGTACATGTTTACTTTGCAACAGCCCCTATCTCGCTCTAAACTTGAAAAACTGGCTCAAACCTGGCCCAAAACTCGATGGTTGGTTGGGAAGCATTGGGCTTGGTTTGGGTTAAAGACCTTTATTGCACGCATAGAATAACCGAATAGTGATTTTGGTATTCTAATACAGGCGGATTGAATGGTTAACCGAATATTTAGTACCTGTATACATCCTTGGTACACACTGCATCTGTGTGACATTCCAATCCACACAGTAACTGGTTTGGGTATTTGGGGCTTAAGTGAGACATGTTACCCCTATCTAGGCTATGTGATTGTAGATATGTAGTTCACAGCAGTAGTCATTGGCGCTCAGGCTACATCCACATTATACATTTGAAAATGCTGTTTTTCTTTATTGAAACACTCTCCATCACACTGCCATTTTCAAGTATATTCCAAATGTTTCTCGTCCACACTGAAATTAATTCGGTCTTGGCTCTGATTTGTTCCAGACCTCACAGACCAGACTGGTGTGGCTATCGCTCAGACCTTGGATATAAAAGTAAGTCCAACTTCCAAAGAACTGTCCTGGAACTAGCGAGTGTGAATTCGATTAAGTGGACTATGGGAGATGGCTTGGTCCTGGCTCTCTGCCTTTGTCTTCTGGAGGGGATTGCTGTGCTATTTATAGAGTGGAGCTAAAAAAAACATTGGGAAAAAACGTTCTGCTAGTAGAGGCTTCCCCAAATTTGGCTGTGACTAGGAGAAGGGCGTGGCCGGGCTGTGAGGATGCACGCCTGGTGCTGAGTTGCCCCAATCAGTGGGAGAGAGAGATAAGGAGGAGCCGGAGATGCCAGAGAGAGAGAGAGAAAGAGAGAGAGAGAGAGATATGAACGCAGCCACTGTGTGTGTGTCAATGTTTTGTTATGCTGAAAATCAGTTTTATGTTGTGCTGTGTTTAATTTAAAGTCTTTTTTCCCTCTTCCTCCTTTCCGATGAACAAGAGGCTTGTCTGCCACAGTGGCACTTCCAGTTGAGTGTTATTGCAGACTATGGTAGTACCCAGCTCTTCAGAGGGTGTCAGCCATTTTTCAGTGCTGATACAGAATGAATCCATGAGAGACATGGATCCCCCCGAGTGGGAAAATTTGTTGGACACTTATATCCTTATATTATATCTGACCTGGTGACCCCAGCCACAAAGACTAAGGCATTCTCTGAAGAGTTTGATGCAATCTTAATTAATTTTGGTGACACTTCCATTCCAGAGAGGTGGAAACAGGGACTCCATCAGAAACCAAAAGAGCTGGTCTGTTCTCACTACATGGGTGGGATGTGGGGTTGGCAAAAGGAGTGGAACACAACATTCAGTTGTCAGACACTAGGCTGTTTCGAGAGCATTTAATGACAACTGGGCTTGCCAGATATCATTGATGTGCAGAAGCATCTTCAAGAGCTGTTTTCTGTTCCAGATCTCAGAAGTAGCATGAAAAAATGCCTTTATTTTCCCATTAAGATTCTACCTTTGAGCATACGCTGCAAGGCATTACTGGGCACTGAATATATTTTAAATATTGATTGAAAAAGCTGTGGTAGATATGAACCTCCTCCAGGTCCTGGTGAACCTGGATGACCTGATCATCTTTGTTAAGTCACTGGAAGAGCATGAGACAAGTCTATTTTGAGTCCTGGATAGACTAGAGGACATCAGTCTAAAGATTTGATTGGACAAATGCCAATTCAAACAAGCTCAAAGAGAAGTATGTGGGACACATAGTCTCTAAAGGTGGCATTACAACTGACCCAGACAAGGTTAAAGCTGTCACTACCTGTCCTCAGCCTACAGAACTTAAGTCTTTGAGATCCTTTCTGGGCTTCTGTGGGTATAAACATAGGTTCATAGCAATCTGTGCCATGATTGACAGATCCCTTACCGAGCTCACAAAAGGTTATGCTCCAACCCAGCGAGGTAAAAAAATAAATGAATATGACAAATCTGAGCCCTTTGGTGATATGTGGAATCAGTCTTGCATGGATGCATTTCCCCAGATCATTCAGTGTCTCACTAGCACTTCAGTTCTGGGCTTTGTACCCTTAATAAATCCCAGATTCTGCATGTAGATGTCAGTCCAGCAGGGCTATGTGCTGTATTATATCAGGAGCATTATTCTGGTCTATGGCCAGTGGTGTTTCCCAGTAGATAACTAAACAGCGATATCCCATTCACCAGGTAGTTTCTTATGCTGAAATTGGCAGTCGTGGATACATTCCATGACTTACTGTATGGAGCCAAATTCATAGTACGTTCTGACAATAATCCACTCATGTACGCACTTACCACTGCTAAGCTTAATGACACAGGGCATTGCTGGCTTGCACCCTTAGCCACTTATGACTTTAATGTGTTGTACAGGCCGGACAAGAACAATATTGATGTTGTCTTTCTTTCCCAAAACTCGGAAGGACATGAGGAAACCAGGGGATGGCAAAGTATCTCAAAGACAGAAAAAGAAAATCTGTATTCCAGTGTATATGTGTTGTCTTAAAGCCTGATAATAACTTAGGTGTGTGGAGCAAATAGGAGACTCACCTGAGAGGATTCCTGATTTGTATTCTTTTTCTACTCACCTAGGCTTCAAATCTTTGGAGCAGAAGTCCAGAGTGGAGTTGATTAAAACTCAAAAGGATGATATCCTAGGATGAAGCCTTGAAGCAAGGGAAGTGGCCTGTTTATATAGAGGTGACCTCTGAATTGTGTCTCATGAAATGGTTATGAAGGATAAGCTGCTTCATAGAAACAGTGCAGTACCCTCTGAAGTGGAGATTTCCCAGCTCAACATTTCAGTAGCAGACTAACTGCATAGACCACAATTGACACCGAGATACAGGTTAACCGTTATGCTATCAAATAACTGACAGCACAAGTGTCTTCACTGACCAAAAAATCTAGCCCAGATGTACAATCCCACTGTGTGCAAAAGAACAATATGAACTGTTCCCACTGTTTTGTTGTGACCAGGAAGGACATAGAGCCATTGGCTGCCTAAAATGGAAGTAGTCAGGAAATGGGAAGAGTTCACAGGAGAAGGCCACCTAGTGACCTGGAGCAGTGATTAGCTTCGAGAAAAGGCCAACATGCCCAACCTCTCACAGTCAAACCTACCATCTCAACCAAACCAGAAGAGTAGCTCAACTAATGGGTAAGAGATGCATGGTCTCTTGTTCCATTAATGGTGTGCCCCTTTCAGATGCTGCTTGATTCAGGAGCCCAAGTGACAATGGTAAGCAGAGCATGGATCAAACAAGCATCAGCCCCTGTTGGAATACAGCTACATGAATCTCTGTACAGTGATCAATCCCTTGAAAGTTCTGCTGCTAATAATACTCAGGTACCCCTTGATGGCTGGGCAAAAAAAAAAAAAAACCTTAAGATCTGTAGTCAGTATCATTTACTCATTCGCTTTTATAATAAGACATGGTGTTTGTGTGTTTATAACACACAAACACCATGGGTTCATCTGGCTGCAGAATCCCCCTGAACTTCTTGTGAGATTCCCAGAATAAACATCATAGAATTCAGTGACTCAGGAGGAAACACCCTGTTAATTTACATTTGAAGACACACTGAGAGACACAACCCAAAAGCAGAGACATAAATTCCCAAAATCCTAAAATCTGTGTTTTGACTAAGTCTGCTGCTGTGGGAAAGAGACCGTTGAACTGAAACCTTTTGTATGATACAAAACATGTAGCTAAATTTTTTGTATACACAGGTTGAGATACTTTTGTACATAACAGAATTTAGATGTTTTAGTCTAAGGTGATTCGGAGCTAAGAGGGACAAGAGAAGGAAGGAGGAGAGAGAACAGATGTGGAAAGACAACGATTAAACTTTTCACTTTTCAACTTAGTTGGGATTTTATTTAGATTTATATGGTGTCTTTACAAGAAAGCTGCTATGCTGATTTTCTCAGAGATTTTGTTGATTGTCCTGAACCTTCATTTGTTTTCTCAGGAGATTGTACCCCCTGGGTCCAGACTTTCGAGCACCTTTGGCTCACAACAATACTTCACAAATGTTGACCTACCTGTATTAACATATAAATGAATGTATAACTGATAGTTCAAATTTCTTACCATATAGACTCTATATAGATCTACATATCACCAAGAGTATTTAGGAAATTTTGAGAAAGTGTGTATAGGTAAATTCTGAGAAGAAGAAGGATAGGCCAACTCATGTGTGCCACCTCTGATTTCAACAAACAATCTCAACACTAGAACAAAAAGGCGCCAAATTGCAATCTCCTATAGGAGATAAAAGTACCCTATCAACAGACACACCCTGTTCTGAGTCTCCGGCCGGCAAAGTAGGAGGTAGAAAAATATCGATCAAGCTGTGTCCCATCCAGAGAGACACTAACAGACAAAATCTAACTGACAGCTCCAAGAGGCAAGAAACAACAGATACAACAAAGTTCTGAACCTTCATACCAGAGAGGCATCAATAGAAACACCAGCGATACGTTTAAAATACAACAGGCGTGCAGTTTGTGTCATTGAGCTATCCAAGATGTAAACAATATGTGCCCACTGAACTAAAGAACATTTTGTATTAAAATGGGTTAATGTACACAAAGACTTTGAAGACAACAACCCTGGTAATTGAACTAAGAAAACGTTATCTTACCATTGCGTAATGGTGTGCACCTTGTCTACTGCCATTTCAATAAGTCACTCACGATACACTGCTGTTTGGAGCATGTCTCTCTACTTTTGGTGCCCACAAGCAATTTGGGTGATCTGAATACCATGCTCAATCGGCCAACAGTGATGTCAGCATTGGCATTATCATGTTTACCTGCATATCTTGCAGATATTCCCTTGTCTGTGAGGTACTTCATCTGACCTTCCATTATTAAACGTGCACTCAGTAATTTTTTCCTCATTAAAAAAGTTTAACTTCTAAAGACCTGAATTGTAATTTTTCATTATACTCTATATAGAAAATCATGATTAATCACTCACATTAAAATGAAGACTCCAGTCATATAAGTAACCTTATAAAAGCTGTTTTATTCTACAAGGAGAGGGTCCGCACATGGTTGCTGCCATGTTAGAATCACATAATCAGCTGGATACTACTTGCTTAATCTCAGTAACCATTATGTAATTTGATAATTTAATTAATTGATTATCATAATCATGGCAGATTGTTAATACAAAATTTCTGCAATGGCTACTGAAACTGAAAACAATTGATTTGAAATGATGCTGCATACGAGCCGCTAGGTGTCAGTGTAAGTCCAAGATGACACAAAGACAAAAGTTACTGAGTGCACCTTTCATATGAGAGGACACTAAAATAGGATCACTTGGGAACCCATTCGTGTGTTGGCAAACAGTCGTCCAAGCTTGTAAAACAATACAGTGTTACACTGGTGCTGAAACCCGGGTAGCGATCGAGGATATGTCATCATGGAATTGTTTCCACTGTGCGAAGTGATTGAAACCCTCGCCGGCATCCAGCAGAAACAGCACCAAGGCCTCATCGAGCTGCGGCTGGAGCAAGAACAGCATTTCCAACTCCGGCTTCAAGCTCAAGCGGTGGACCGACTGAGGAGCTCTGTGACGTCTACCAGAAATGGTTGCTGGTGGGGGGAACCCCGCGGCACTCAAGACATTGTGGATCTGGTGGTACTGGAACAGTTTATCTCCCAGCTTCCCCATGGCATGGCAGAGTGGTGTATCAAATACCGTTGAGTACCCAGGGGGATACATATCAAGCATTGGTGGATTCTGGCTGATCACAAACCTCTATCCACCAACACTTGCTACAAGACGGGGCATTGGGCACAAATAGATGGGTGAGAGTGCGGTGTGTGCAGGGGAATATTCACAAGTATCTGGTGATTACATTGAGATACTATTCAGGGGGAGAAAGCATGGAGTAGAGGCTGTGGTTAAATCCCGCCTCACCCATCCACTAATTTTGAGGATGAATTGGCCTGATTTTAAGAATTTATTAAAGGAAATTTGTGAGGATGGGTCCTGTGAAATAATGTCTCAATGTGGGACGTGCGATGCTATGACAGGATGGGCAGTGCCAGGGCCGTCTACATCTGCTCGTCGTCAAGATGACGCAAGGGAAGGAGTCCCTGCCCTGAGGAAGTTCCCTGAGGGTACTTCCCTCTAGAGCAGTCATGTGACGAGTCCCTCAGACACGTGTTTGACCAAGTGAGAGTAATCAATGGTCAACAGCTCTAATGTTGAGCTCGGATATCCATATTTTTCAATTATTAATGATTGGTTGTATCGAGTGATGCAGGGAGACACAAACAAAAGAAAATACAACCCAGTTATTAGTACCAAAGAACCGACGGGAACCTCTTTTCCAAGCGGCTCGATGGCTGGCCATTTAGGGCAGGAAAAAACACAACCGAATAATGTCTTGTTTTTTTTGGCCAGTTCAGTCAGTGAATCCACCGGGCACCCCAAAAGCGCCATTGCACCCTCTACTGCTAATTGAGGTCCACTTCGAAAGAATTGGCATGGATCTTATCAGGCCATTAGAGCGATCAGCACACAGATATTCGTCCTGGTGGATTTTGCAACGCGATATCTGGAAACAGTGGCCCTGCGCAACATCTCAGCACGTAGTGTTTTGGAGGCACTCTTCAAAATCATCTCCCAGGTGAGGATGCTCACCAACCAAGGCACTACTTTTACGTACACTACCTGTGCTGTACGAATTATTGGGCATTAAATAGATTAGGACAAGCAGGTATCACCCGCAAATTGACGGCTTGGTCGAACGATTCAATAAAACCCTGAAAAACATGATTCTTAAGTTCATACACGAGGGTGCGAGGGATTGGGATAAATGGTTGGAGCCCCTATTATTTGCAGTCCGGGAGGTCTTGCAAGCTTCTGTGGGGTTTTGCCCTTCCAGCTCCTGTATTTGCACAGGGAGATAAAGTGCCCACCTCAAGATCTAAATTACTTTGATACCTTGATTATGAGGTGCATTACGTTTACCACCTCAACCTCCTGAAATCTTGGAGGGAGGTGGTCCCTGTGGCATTGGCGATGGTAGTTCTAAAACCGACCCTGAATTGGCGTTCTTCTTATTGGACAGGTAAGCTTACATAACTGCAAAACATTTGAAATATAGTGCCATAAGGATTGATCTGTTTTAGCTAACTTGATCTTGCCTGCTAACACTGACGAATTGCAAGCTACCTTGCTTTGTAACTTTTAAATAATTTCAATTATGTTCTCTTTATACTAAAAGTCAGGTATACAGGATAACTTTTAGCAAATATGCTGGTTTCTTGATCGTAGTACAACATATGACATACTAAACATTCAACAGTGCAACAGTAAACTGTCTGGTATAGTTCGGTAGTATGTATCTGTATGTAGCTACTTATGGTCTCTGATGCCAAGACACTCATAGGGCAGAAAAAAAAGAAGAAGAAAAAGAAGTAAATCAGTACAATTACAATAGGGTCGACTGGCCATTGGGAGAACCGGGACTTTTCCAGAAGGGCCGGCCACGAAACGGTGCCGAATGGGCTGCGATAAGCTGAAATAGGCCAACGCATTATGCAGAATGGGCCACAAAACGGCGCCGTGATATGCAAAAATGGACAGCGACCAGCTTGAATGGGGGGGTGATTGCAGCGTCAAGCATTTTCATGTATCCATTGATCATGATATAAATATTGATGTTGTACTTGCCTGCTTTCTCAGTAATATTCTCTTTAAATCGTTGCTTCACCATTTCAGTAGTTTGGAGGGAATTCTCTCTGCAAAACAGACTTTTCACACTAATAATGGCTACACTGTCCCTTGCGGCAATGTTGAGAATGTAGCAGGTTCTTGCGTTGAGTTATGAATTTTGGTCTGACCCATTTCGAACGCAACATCACACAAAATCGAGCTTGTGCAGCTTGAAGAGTCTGCGTTCACGTAATTGTATAAAGTAGGCTTTACAGGGCCAAAATCCTTGGTACAAAGTAAATCAGCCAATCATGTGGCAACAGTGCAATGCATAAAAAAGTTGTTCTGCGGACAGAAATGCCTAGTTGATGGCCAGATTGGTTTGAGCTGACAGAAAGGCTATGGTAACTCAGATAATCTCTCAATGTACAATTGTAGTGAGCAGAATAGTTTCAAAGAATGCACAACACATTAAACCATGAGGTGGATGGTCTACAACAACAGAAGTCCACTATCGGTCACTTTATCACAGCATCAGGACCCGCACCACCCGACTACATGACAGCTTCTTCCCACAAGCAATAAGACTTTTGAACACATGATCTCTCACGATCAACAATCAGCACTGCACTTTATTAATCTTCATTCTCATCTTCATATTCTCCCAATTCAGTTAGTGTATATATATATTTATACCCTTATCTAGTGTATGTGTATTCTACATTGTGTGTATTGTGTACATTTGTTATGTAAATTGTTGTGTAAGTATGTGTACATTTGTTATGTAAATTGTTTTGTGTAAATATGTTGTTTATTGTAAAGTGGTTTATGTCTCGTCACTGTCATGACTGCTATGTTACTCGGAACTGCACACAAGAATTTCACCTACTGTTGCACTCGTGTACACAGTAGTGTGACAATAAAGTGATTTGATTTGATTTTGATTTGATTTATTAGGACCATAGTGTTCCTAATAAAGTGCTCACTGAGCTCATTAAACTCTAAAGTTTAGTATTCACTCTGTGCCAATGGCTTAAAATAATAATTTTAGCCATGCTAGAACTTTAGAATTGTATCATGTTATTCTACTACTTATCAGTTTACTCGCATTTAGCTCATTGGAGCAATGAACTTTCAAATAATCATGGGCATTAACATAGGATTAATAGTTAAAGAAAAAATATCTACACATCCTTAATAGAAGGTAAATTTATTAACAAAGATACTTAATAAAATATGGTTTTATGTAGTGTAACATGAAAGAATTAGCACACTTGTACTGCAAAATATATTAACACTTCATGTTAAATAAACCCATAGACACTGGAATACAGCCTGATTTTACAAGTTTTATGTTGTTTGAAAATTGATACCTGAGAAACAAATGGAATAAATATTGCTGAGGAGGTTGAAACTGAATTTTTGATCTTGAATGCTCTTAGAGTACAGTAGTTGTAATGAACTTTGACCTGTGTTGTGAGGTGACCAGCAGAAAATCAAAAACACTCTTGAAAGATAGTGCTCTGCTATGCATGCAGAGCATATTTTTAATGATGCATAATGAACCACCATTCAATCATGGAGAAAAGCTATTCATTGCCTGTTCTAAATGCTGTGTCAGCTTAAAATAGTGCTGATGGTGAGCAAACTGACCCAAACCAGTCAATAACATTCCCAAACAGGCAGGAACTCATATTCAGGAACTAGCGTTTATTGAAACATTTCTTAACTGCAAAAAATATACAGTCAACCAGAGGACCACATATCCCCTTTAAATTTTTGACCCAAGTGGACTTTAAATTAAACTTGTGGATTATTTTTATTTATTGTGTGTGTGTGTGTGGGTGGTTTACAAGGACATTTTTTAGGTTACAAACTGGTAATTATGCTATAAAAGTGGTTTATGAGGACATTTCTAGTGTTTCCATTGTTCAAATCATTTAAAAAACATACTAAACAATGTAAAAAAATGCAGATTTTCTTTTGTGAGGGTTAGGTTTAGGGTTAGGGTTAGGTATAGGGAATAGAATCTATAGTTCATACAGTATAAAAAATCATTATGTCTATGGAGAGTGGTATCCTCATACGGATAGCAGCACCAACATGTGTGTGTGTGTGTGTGTGTGTGTGTGTGCGTGCGCGTGCGTGTGTGTGTGTGTGTGTGTGTGTGTGAAAAAACTCTGATATTTACACAATTATTGTGGGTTTAAAGAAAAACAATAAAAAATGCTTTGACAGAAATTTCCCATTTCAGTGGAGGAACTAGGGGTGTCAGGGGTGATCACTGAGCCTTGTCAGGCCACCACTATGAAAAACATCTGGCTCCGCCCATTTGCATGTCTAAATTTGGTCAGATCAATCTATACTGTTATTATAAATATGTTGCAGCTCATACAACAAAAATGTGTAAGGCGGGTACCAGCGAGTCTGGGCTATTCCTCGACAAAACAAAAGGCTCTCATGAGAATTAACATTTGAACTATCTCTTGCACATGTAACAGCAACATCCGAGACACAGAAAACAGTGCAGCTAACACCTACCTTCTACAGTCTTAACATCTCCCCCTACTCCCCCCTTCTCTTCCTCACTTAAAGCTCACTAAAAACCTATGAAATGTGAAGTGTGTACAAAAAGTAACTATAACATGTTTGGTATCATTTAAAGTGTCTCAGTGTGCCTGGTAAACTGGTCTCATCCTCCCAGCCATAATGAAAAGCAAAAAGAAGTTATAAGATATGAGAGATGTGGTGTGCCCCTTAAAGGTGTGCCCTCCCCCAGGTCCTCCATACAAACTATATGTAAATGTACAGGAACCCCCTCAATAGGGGACCCAAATCTGTGCCCAAAGATGTGGCACATCGTTCGTGGTTCTCTGTAGTCAGACGATCCCACACGGTTTACTGTGTGTAGTTTATATCTGGTAACTGCGATGAACTTGTTATGTTACCTGTCAATAAACTGTAAACATTTGATTTTATTCTGACTGACTCTGAAATTGTTTTTCCCAAACAGATTAAACGATTCGTATGTTACCGCAAGTCTGCGTCAGATTAGTGACGACTAATATTTGGCATCAGTTCAAGTGTACTTGGTTTGCAAAGACAGAAAGTGTATTTCCGTTTAGAACAGCTAAATATTGCTTGACCAATCTAAATTCGGGTGTGTCTCACCTCTGTTTTAATTTGATGTTTCTCCAGATAAGTGTACACGGGAAACCACGACATGGCCAATCCAACGCTATTATAAGAGAAGTTATGTTGGTCAACTTACATCTGTAATAGTGGCCGTGACCTCTACTGAAGAAAACGTTAAGTTAAATTAAAGTGTATGCAATTCCATGGGGGCTATACTGACGTATCTTTGATTGTGTATACATGAACGTGACCGATCTCAGGTATATAGCAATTACCTCTGTTTGATGATCCAATACTGGCCGCTTGTGATCGAGAGACCCGCAGTGTAGAGAAAACACGCGAGGACCTCAAAGCGACATAGTTTCTTAATCTGAACTGGTAAAATATAATTAAAGAGTTAAAAAGAATAATAAAACCTTCGCTCACTTTTAATGATACTCAGATATCATTAAAACCTTTTTCATTTATGGAGTCAGATGAAATAACGAGGTAATACATGAGAGAAAATGTATTTCATTTAATCTGGTTGTGTTGCGTAAAAGAAAGACAGTAATGCGCAGAGACCTTCACCCGTATTATTGGAGACCGCCATTGGACCGATAAACGGGCTTACAAATGCATGTTAATCAAAAACTGTCAAGTTCAGTCATAATTTTGCCTTGTTTTGCTTAATTATAAATAATGTATTGCATTTGGTTTTGAACCAGACTGCCCTTGCACGCTAAAAAAAAATGGTGCCACAACACAAATGTGAGTTTCACAGATTATCTTTCGCCTAGGCCAGTAAATAAGCCAAGGTTGCCACTGGTGCCCCCTCATAAAAAAATAGAATGTTTTGCAAAGGTTCATTTTTAAAAATGAATTTATTGAATTGAATGAATATATTTATCTATGAAACTAGGTAATCATCTTAAATCATTCGGTCCATACAATGGTCAGTTCTGCCTCACAACAAAACCCAGCTGCTGAGTTTCTTTCCTGTACTTAACACATCAAAACCTTTTCATCACTTTTAATTAATGTAATCTCCTTCTGATCTGCATATAGTGATTTTTGTTGTTATCACTAAATGGTTTGTGAACCTCTCCTGTTGTGCAGTCCTGCAGGACTCCTTGTTCCTCTCTAATTAGCCCCTGATGTTTGGCCTTCATTCCCACTGCAATCATAATCACTAATTAAATGCCTGTCTTCATAGTGCAATTTCATGCTTATTGTGACATAATAATGTACTTTTTTCTATTTAAAAATGAAATTCTCAAAACTACTTGGTTTGCTTTGCTTCAAGGTCATTTTAAGGAACTGTCATTCTCAAACTTCCTAAGAAGGTAAAAAAGGCCACAAATATTCTGCATGATAGAGTGGTTTTAGAGCAGAAATCAAATTCCTCATAGTTCTTGTAGTAAAAAAAAATTACAGTGAGTACAACATGTTTCTCCCCAGTATCTTTAGTGCCACTTTGAATGTTTGTGAAGGTGTGGAGGAATGTTAACCAGACACAGAAAAAAGCATTTAAGTGTTGTGCTTTGTGGGTGAGCAACCAAAATGAAGACAAGTAATTTAAATAAATCCTTATTAAATATTGCTATAAGACAACTCAGCACTGAACAAACATATTTTGATATCAAAATGTACTGGTAACTGTTTTGAAAAGCCTGACATTTATCCAAATCATTTAATAGGACATCAGAAGCAAAGGTCATAGACAATGTCCAATTTATTGAAATACTAATATTGGGGTCCAAGAGAGACTACTATTTTCTTTTAAACAGAAAAAGAAAAAAAATTTTGAAACATTTTAAACAATGAAAAATTATGACGTAAAATGAAGATGCATTATTTCAAGTCACTAAGCAAATTCATGACACTGACCATGTAAACTTCATTGTACAAAAGGTCAGATTTCCTTGTTGGGAAAACATGGATCATCAGGTTTTGAGTCCATGCCAGCTTGAGTGCATGCTGTCATTAAAGCAAAAGTGGGACATACCACATACTAAGAATTTCTATAATTTATGTACATTTTTCAAATAAAAATGACATTCAAATCATAATGATGATATAATTTGTAAAATGTTGTATTAAATGGAAAATAATACAAAACAAGTATTTTCACAAGTGGTCCCAGACTATTGGACCCTACTGGATAATTCTGATAAATAAATATGTGTTCCTCCACCCTGAATCTAACTTTTTTCCAACAACTACTTTTCAGCTTAAACAACAATTTGTTTTTTTAAGTTGTCTCCTAAATCATAAGTATGATCTTCAGAATAATTTAATTAAAGTGTCTTGGCATGTTGCCTTTGGCCGTTGGCAATTTATGAAGGTGATCGCAAGATATTAAGTGTTTTAACAACCTTTAATTTATTTTGAGTGGCATAATCTACACGTTATCATCTCAGGTTAAGATCAGTCTTATTCATGAAAAAAAAAATATTAATTTAATCTACAGACTCATTGATATGGATGACCTGGTTGTGCCCATATTTGTGTAACATTTCATGGCAAATGTCAATATAGATCAGTTTGCATCGCAAGCATAAAATGTCAAATTATCATATGTTTGGTGTTTTAAAGGTTTTCAGTAGACAAAGGATTTTTTCTCTCGACACAGTAGCAGTTTGCAGTTACGAGAGAAAATGGTAAATCAGAAATCATAATAGTGGGACACCAAATGATTGAGCAGTAATACACGTGCATTTCTGTGTATCCTTGTGTCTCTCTGTGTGTACAGGTGTTTGATTTTGCACACCAGCCTTTGGGCACTTGAGAGTGTCCATCAGTCATCAGGGCATTGAGATGATGCTGTTTGTGTGTTTCTGTGACAGAAAATCAATGGTGTTCTCCCCACAGTCACTGTTTAACAGTCAGAACAGCGTGCTGTGAAAACAGGGTGTCTGTTTTAGTCAATGACCCAGTGCTAAAGTGCAGCCTTCTAACAGAAACTATGGAAACAGAGAAAGAGAGAGAAGATGTAAACATAATAGATCAAGAGTATCTGATTCTTCCCTGTCTCTTTTCTGTCTTAGCATGATTTTCTCAGACATGTTATTCTCATTATTTAGCAGTCTTGCCTCTGGAAGATTTTTTTTCCCCATGAATGTTTTCCATAGGGATTTCATAAAGTACTTCACAAAAGAACTCAAAGCCATGAACCAAACCAACCAGCTCTGAGGTGAACCACAACAGTATAAACTTTGAATTGAAGCTAATAAATCGCAATGCCTTAAGTCATAAGCGCAAAGTCAATGGGATCGACAAAATTTTGATATTTTTGTGCAAGCATGTGCACAAGGAAATCAAGTGCGCAAGGCGTTAATCGAGACAATGGAGGTTCTTCTCCTGCACCATCTCCATTATATGATACAGTCTATTCCCTGTCAAGCACCAGAACAGATCATCAAGGACATTATTTGATGTTTTGTATTTTCAGAATTTGGACATGAACTTTAAAAAGTGGTATTGAAATGTCCACATTTTGTGCACCTACACCCACAGTTGCGCAAACACTCCCACCCATGCCCATTTGCTCTTTGTGTTGGCACGAAAATTGCACTTAGAATTAGTGCTCTAACGAGAATTGAGTAAGACGCTCATGAAAATAGAGCCCAATGTCTTTAATGATGGAATGAACTACAATCCCATGAAGCATTGGGAATTAAGTGATCAAATTTAAAACCATTGATTTAAAGTTGTTGATTATAAAATAATCAACAAAAAAATAAATGGAAAAATAATGCTAGGGTATAACAGAGACTTGTTTGAGAAGATGATAACAAGTGACACATCAGATATAAGAGATACGTCTAAAGATGCAAGTGCTTGACTCAGTCCTATTAATGCACTTTTTTTGAACTCTTAAAACTATACTTTCACTATTGTCTTTATGATCTCTGCTCTAGCCTGTACTTCAATGAGCAGTTTTGGAATTTTGTTTTACAGCACCTCTCTATGCTATTGTTTTCCTCATTTGTAAGTCGCTTTGTATAAAATCATTTGGTAAATGTATAAATGTAAATCAAAGTAAATGGATATATTTTAGTTTTTGATTAACATTTGTGTGCTTAATTGAACATTGTTTGATTTACTTGCTTCTGTAACCATTGTAGTACTATTGAAGTGTATCAACATGTTGTTTATTGTCTAGATATCACAACTGCTCTATGTGGTTTGTCTTTATCGGTGTATGATGGAGATTAAGTGCTTATGCTTGTGTTATGCAAGGTCTGCTTTGTATATATGAGCCCAGTGTCAAAGTCATTACAAGAGAGGAGGTTTTACAGAGGTCACAGATCTGGAAACTATGTCTTTGTCTCTCTGCACATATGCTTGCCTCATCATGACCATTCGCTGACTTGAATTTGTGAGATGGAATAGACAGATTACTCTCGTAATAACTTACAACTTGAATTTCTGAGATGGAATAGACAGATGACTCTCGTAATAACTTACAATTTACTGCACAAGATACTACAGTATCTTAGAGGGGTGGGGATGTAAAGATTTGAGAAGTTGTACCTGGGTGCCTGTAAGTGTGCAGGTGTGTGCCTTTATGTCCTCCATTGCTGTCTATTGCTTCCCTTGGGTCCTGGCAGTGCTAACAACAGCTTTACTGAAGAGGCGGATTTACCAGTAGGCTATTAAGTATTCATGCCAATGTCATACATGCTTATTATCCAATTATTTACCATTTGTTGTGTTTAAAGACAGGTAAACAGGTAAAAAAAGTACAATGCATAGTTCTGAACGCGATTATTTTTCATGTGAGGGACTGCAAACCCTTAAATGCATGTTTATATATATATATATATATATATATATATATATATATATATATATATATATATATTATTACATACCTTGGCTCATTAACGACACAGTAGGTGTATTTATCAGAAATTAATATTAAAAATACCCAGATAAAAGTGTAAAATCTTCAAAGCATTTTCAAGACAATTAGAAAATGATAGAAATGTATGTTATATTTTGATGTTTTATTTTAGATAATGCAACAACTGATAGAATGGTATTCTATGATAATTTTATGAGATGTATCTCTCTGTTGAACTTATATTAAGCTTGCTTCACATAAACATAAGATACACATATGTAATTACTAAGGCACTTATTGAGTCTAAAAAGACTCAATATCAGTAATACACCAAAATGTCAATAGTCTTAAACTGTTCATATGTTGTACTTCTTTTGTCAAATTAGTAATGTCAATAGCAAATCAAGTCAATCACTAGTGGTCATGCTCACGGCCGAAATGGCTGCGGTACCCACATTTAAATAAAAAAAGAGCGGTTTCCTCACTTCTTCAGTCACATAGCCAGTGTTTACCAGTCTGCCATTATCACGGCATCCGGACACCAAGCACCTGCAGCCTGGACGCAACGAACGTGGGCCCCCCACTTTTGCACGCCCGGCTGCACCACACTCACACCCACGGCTAGGCAGTTGTGACAAGTTACGAGGATGGTCAAAAAGCCCCTCCTTCCCTGTCACCGACCCCCTGACACTGGGTACATGGAGAAAGGCAATGGCACTTTTACACTGCACGTTATGGTTTGACTCGTCTTAACTCTACTCGCTTTACTTTTCTGAGCTTGCACTGTTTCATAGTTTCCACTGCAGTTTAGTGCCGCATCAACGTGGGTGGGATTATTGGCTGATCGTCATAGTTGCGCTGCCTCTGCCGTGACATCATCTTAAGCACGACACAAACTGACCAAAACAATAACACAACTGCTAACTGTTAGTTACTAGCTCATTGTGCTGCATAAAGCAGTTGTTGCATGGTCATTTTTTTACACAAGTGTAACAGTTAAATTGGCCTGGTGTATTCGAAGCAAGCTTCCAGTAGCTGGCCAACTAAATAAAGTGAAGCTTTCAAGCGGAGTATAGAGTTAACAACAAAACATACGCCGGCGCGTCCTGCTGGATATTTTTGTCATTAGAGCAGAAACAACTTAAAATACTCCGTCATTTTTGGGTATACAGATAAGTGTAAGACATCATTAGAGACTATAAAGGGTCTACTTGTATTTGTGTACACTCATAATAACAATGAAATATTGTGCTTTTGTAAAATAAATAAAATAAAAAGGGTGAGCTTTCAGCAGTCTCTGTGTTCACGAGCATATTTCAGAAACACGTCACAAAAATGAACTGAAACTCTGCTAATATTTATCACACAAACATGAAACATATGTCTAAAAAAAGCTTTAAATGTCTACTTTTTAATAAACCAATTCAAATTTAAAACAAATATTCTCCTGCAATGCAATCTGTTTGAAACAAAGCGATGTACAGTTTTTACCGGTTCATCTAATTATCTGTAATGTCATCCCACTCATCAGCAGAGTGTGCCATTCATACGCTAATGTGCTGAGACGATCAACACAAATGTACACGCCCCCTGACAGTGAGTTATAATGTAAACAAAATTCATTCAGTTTTCTGAGCGTTTGCAACGAGAGAGATATCAGCAAGAAAACTCCAGGATTGTAAGGAAGATTTAACATTTTCCTCAGAAGAAGAGCGGGACTCCGATGAACGTTTGTATTTTGAGAGAGACTTGATCCAGACGAGGATACAATTTCAGATGAGTAAGTCATTTAGTTTTCATTAGTTGACACGCTATTTTATATAAACTTGAACATATTTTACTAGTGGGAGTGTTTCTAGACTTGCCAGACAGGATTCAGTGTATTGACATTTGAAATATTTCCTAATAAGCAATTTTTAGTTACATGTAAATGCTGTTTCGGCTAAAGCAGGCATTTAAATTGTATGCTGTATAATATAAATATGATATGTAATATGATATAAAAATAATATGAATGTTTAGATTATATTTTAACTAGTGTTTATGCTGCCTCATTATCATCAACAAAGCTTGTGCTTACAAATATATGTTCAGGTTAAATAAGTAAAATGCACTTTAAATATGACCGTATTAGAAAATCAGCATATTATTATGATTTCTGAAGGATCATGTGACACTGAAAACTGCAGTAATGATGCTGAAAATTCAGCTTTGATCACAAATTGCATTTCACAATATATTTAAATAGAAAACTGTTCTTTAAATTGTAAAATTAGTTCAAAGTATCACTGTTTTTACTGTATTTTGGATCAAATAAATCCAGTCTTGGTGAGCAGAAGAGACTTCTTTTAATCGTAGTGTAGGTCTAAAATTAAGTAAATTCTTTATGTAAAGAAAATATATAGTGAACTTAAAACTTGATTTTGATCATTAAGTCTCCTCACATTCGTTCTCTTTCTGTCACATTCCTCATTGATAGGCTCAGGGGTGGGGTCATTGTCTCTCAGGTGTGAATCACCTAAATATTCATGATCATTCACGCCTCCTTGCATATTACCTTTCAACACTAAAATTGTCTTACAAAAGTTAAATTACTATATTGTTTTGTGTGAATGAATGATCATTTTGTAGCAAAAACTCAAGGCTACAAGATCCAGTTCTCAAAAGTCTTGTGGACAAATGTTTAGTATGTGTTATATGACCTTACTATGTGCTGTGTGATATGTGCTGAATACAATGTTATCAGACTTTAGCCATTAATATGTTTTTAAACAACTGAAAAAGCACAAATGTCAAGGCATGTCAAAACTTGGGGCCCAAAATACCCTCAGACCCCTGAGGGTTAATAACTTTAAAACTAGTGGGTTGATGTCATGTGTCAGAAATCCAGTGATGCTGTAGTGACGATTCTCCCTGACCAATCAGTGATCTGCAGGACTTTTAACGTAACATTTAGTATTGGCTCGGCTCGCTTGGAACCTCGACCGTAGTGGTACTAAAAATAGTATCAGGTACCAGGTACTATCCACAGTGGAAAACCCCCAAAAAGCAAGAGTCGAGTTGAACTGAGTTGTACCGTGCAGTTGAAATGTCCCATATGTGCTTCGAGGGCCCCATCAGCGCAGCCACGAATTCGAGACGAAGCAAGGCTCCTCGACGTGGTGTCCCCTGCTCCACCCCCACCACGAGGCCCCACCCACAGATAGATCAGACGCATTTGTCCCCTTAGTGCACCAACCCATTGCGGAATCTAGCCAGGACCATCCGACTCGGCTACACGATTCAGTTCGCCAGGTGCCCGCCCTGGTTCGGCGGCGTCCACTTCACCCTGGTGAAGGCCGAGAACGCCACCACCCTGGGAATGGATGTTACGATAGTAACCGAGACAGCATTTATATTTACCATTGTTGCACAGAAAATCAATATGATATAGTAGTCAGACTCATTTGTATAAATATAGAACTCATTTGTCTTGTAATAAACAGATATCATGTGATAGTAAACTATTAACTATAAATGAATAAAAATATGATTTATGGAAGCTCAAATATACTGTATATTTCAACACTATGATATCAATGGTCACTAAAATCCCTATACACTTGTCATAATTAAGCAATTGTAAAAAAAATTTTTTTTTTGTCATTTTAGCATTTTAATATTTACAATCTTCATAAGAGAAAGGTAGAGGAATACTAAAAAGTTCAAATCAATTAAATCAAATCAAATCAAATCACTTTATTGTCACACTACTGTGTACACGAGTGCAACAGTAGGTGAAAGTCTTGTGTGCAGTTCCGAGCAACATTGCAGTCATGACAGTGAGGAGACATAAACCACTTTACAATAAACAACATATTTACACAACACAATTTACATAACAAATGTACACATACTTACACAACAATTTACATATCAAATGTACACAATACACACAATGTAGAATACACATACACTAGATAAGGGTATATAAAAATATATATACATTAATTGAATTGGGGAGAATTTATTGACAGAATGAAGATTAATAAAGTGCAGTGCTGATTATTGATCATGAGAGATCAAGTGTTCAAAAGTCTTATTGCTTGGGGGAAGAAGCTGTCATGTAGTCGGGTGGTGCGGGTCCTGATGCTGCAATACCGCCTGCCTGATGAAAGCAGTGAGAGCAGCCCATGACTCGGGTGGCTGGAGTCTCTGATAATCCTCCGAGCTTTTTTCACACACCAACTGTTATATATGTCCTGGAGGGAGGGAAGCTCACCTCCGATGATGTGTCTGGCAGTTCGTACCACCCTTTGCAGGTCTTTGCGGTTGTGGGCGGTGCTATTGCCGTACCAGGCGGAGATGCAGCCAGTCAGGATGCTCTCTACAGTACTAGTGTAGAACCGTGTGAGGATGAGGTGGTTCATTCCGAACTTCCTCAGCCGTCTCAGGAAGAAGAGGCGCTGGTGAGCCTTCTTCACAACGGCCTCAGTGTGGACGGACCATGTGAGTTCCTCAGTAATGTGGACACAGAGGAACTTGAAACTGCTGACTCTCTCCACCGGTGCTCCATTAATGGTGATGGGGCTGTGTTCTCTGTCTTTCTTCCTGAAGTCCACCACAAGCTCCTTGGTTTTACTGACGTTGAGGGAGAGGTTGTGCTCCTGACACCAGCGTGTCAGAGTGTGCACCTCCTCTCTGTAGGCTGTTTCATCATTGTCAGTGATCAGACCTACCACCGTCGTATCGTCATCAAACTTAATGATGGCATTGGAGCTATGTGTTGCCACACAGTCATGTGTGTACAGGGAATACAGGAGTGGGCTGAGAACACAGCCGTGCGGGGCTCCAGTGTTGAGGGACAGTGATGAGGAGATGTTGCTGCCCATTCTAACCACCTGACGTCTGCCTGACAGGAAATCCAGGATCCAGCTGCACAGCGAGCTGTTTAAGCCCAGAGCCCGGAGTTTCTCATCAAGCTTGGGGGGCACTATGGTGTTAAATGCTGAGCTGTAGTCTACAAACAGCATTCTCACATATGTGTTCCTTTTTTCCAGGTGGGAGAGAGCAGTGTGTATTGTAGATGCAATGGCATCGTCAGTGGAGCGGTTGTTGCGGTAGGCAAACTGTAATGGGTCCAAAGAGGTGGGCAGAACAGAGCAGATGTAATCTGTGATCAACCTCTCTAAGCATTTGCTGATAATGGGGGTCAGAGCAACAGTCATTTAAGCAAGTGATTTTAGATTGCTTCGGTACAGGCTCAATGGTTGATGGTTTGAAGCATGTGGGGACTACAGACAGGGAGAGGGACAGGTCGAAAATGTCCGTAAAAACACCAGCCAGTTGGTTCGCGCACGCTCTGATGACGCGGCCCGGAATGCCGTCTGGACCTGCGGCTTTGTGGATATTCACCCGTCGAAAGGATCGGGTTACATCCGCAACAGAGACGGAGAGTGAACCATCCTCTGTAGTATCGGCCGCGAGTGCTCTCTCCGCGAGGGCGGTGTTGTTGTCCTCGAAACGAGCATAAAATGTATTAAGCTCGTCCGGGAGAGAGGCAGCGGTGTTCGTGGCGGAGTTTTTATTCCGTTTGTAGTCCGTGATGATGTTAATTCCCTGCCACATACTTCTAGAGTCAGTGGTGTTGAACTGTCCTTCAATTTTGTGCCTGTACTGGCGTTTGGCTGCACTGATGGAGTTACGGAGGGCATAACTGGCTTGTTTACGCTCCTCCGCGTTCCCGGAATTAAAAGTGGTGGTCTGCGCAGTAAGTGCCGCGCGAATATCGCCGTTAACCCATGGTTTATGGTTGGGGTAGATCCGTATTGTTTTTGTCGGAACAACGTCCTCTACGCACTTCCTGATGAAACACGTTACGCTATCTGCGTAAACCTCGATGTCGTCATCGGAGGCGGACCGGAACATCTCCCAGTCCGCGTGATCAAAACAGTCCTGTAGCGCAGAGTCTGATTGGTCCGACCAGCACTGGATCGCTCTGAGGGCGGGTGCTTCCCGTTTCAGTTTCTGCCTGTAAGCGGGCAGAAGCAGAACGGAAGAGTGGTCGGATTTACCAAATGGTGGGCAGGGGAGGGATTTGTAGCCATCCCGGAAAGGAGAATAGCAATGATCCAATACCCGGTCCCCTCGTGTGTTGAAGCTGATATGTTGGTGGTATTTTGGTGCTATTGTTTTAAAGTTGGCTTTGTTGAAGTCCCCGGCAACAATGAACGCGGCCTTAGGGTGCGCAGTTTCCTGCTGACTTATACTCCCATACAGTTCCCTGAGTGCCCGGTCTGTGTCGGCTTGTGGGGGGATGTACACAGCAGTGATAATGACCGCTGTGAATTCCCTCGGTAGCCAGAATGGTCGACACAGAAGCATGAGGTATTCCAGATCAGGAGAGCAGAAAGACCTGATAAAATGTACATTCCTCTGATCACACCATGATTTGTTGATCATAAAACATACACCTCCACCTCTGCTTATACCTGAGAGGTCTTTCGCTCTGTCTGCTCGGTGCACGGAGAAACCCGTGGGTTCGATGACCGAGTCTGGAATCTCCGCGGACATCCAGGTTTCCGTAAGACAGATAACGCAACAATCTCTCGTCTCTCGTTGAAAAGAGATCCGCGCTCTCAGCTCGCAGAGCTTGTTGTCCAGAGACTGAATATTTGCCAGTAGTATACTGGGTAGCGGGGGGCGATTTGCGCAACGTCTTACTCTGATGAGAACGCCGGCTCTTTTTCCTCTTTTCCTTCTGCGTTTCCACGGCTGGGCAGCCCAGACAAAGGGCTCCGCTGGCATGTTTGTAAACCGCGGGTCGGCATTGAGGAATTTGAAGTCCGGTTTTCGGTGTGTGATTGCCAAACCAATGTCCAAAAGCGTTTGTCTGTCGTACACAATAAGGCAGACAACATCCAAGACAAAAAAACACAAAACTGTAAACAAAACAAACAATAAACTGCAGTGTTTTGACGGAGCCCGCGACGCAGCAGCCATACTCGGCGCCATCTTGAGCAAAGAAGAAGTTGGGAGTATAACTCCAAGAAATGGATAAGGTCAAGGGGTTGGAATAAGGTCCTAGGTCTCTAAAGACCTATGTTGTTAAGGTTTAACCATTCAACAGTACATATTTGATCATATTGATGGTTTTTCTGAGATGCAACTGAATTTGTGAAGAAATATGTGAAGAATATTACATATCTAGACTTATAAGCCATTTAAGAAGACTGCTTCTTAAATCAAGATTATACAAACTGCTATTTGTTATATTTATTAAATATATTTTAATAAATATATTTATTAAATATATTTATTGTTATATTTTATTTTTTAGGATGATAAACTTTGAAAAAATAAATATTCAGGATAATGTTTTCTGCAGCTCTCTCTCTCTGAGATATCATCACTTAGAATACTACAAACAGATTTTCATACAATACAAGGCTTTACAATTCTTGCATTAGGTTGTGCCCAAAGCCAGAAAATATTTTTATTTAATAGACCATTGTAAATTTCAGTTTTATCATCAACCTTGTGCAAAGTCAAGTATCCTCATATGGCTGTTGCGTCCACACAAATTAAGTTTGGAGAGACTATGAACAAACTGAAAGGAGACAGATAGATGGGCAAGGGGAATACATTTTATCTGACAAAATCCACAGGGAAAAGCTCCAAGACTGCCCCTAACATTCTTGTACAAATCAAAACTGGCTTTATGTAGCCAAGTCATCTTTCTTTCTCATACAGAAGATGGGGGTTCCACAGACACAGATACAATTGCATGGGAAGTTGCAAACAAAATCAGACTATATTTTCATGAGTGTGAGCACAAAACTGCACAATATTTACATATGGCATGTTCAGTCAACTATCCTTCTGGGTTATCTGTAGTTGAAATGCGAAAGGATGAGGAAATATTTTAACGGACAAAAAATCTTTAAAAGATAACAAAAATTGATGATTTTTTTTTTTTTTGACAAAAACTGTAGAAAAATGCCTAATTTTAGAAAATAAAACATCTCATTATATTTCGCTGTGCCCTCACACTGACAGCCTAGAAGTTTTTTTAGAGCTAAATTGGTCCACAATATTTTTTCCAGTTAATATATTCATGTGTTTTTTCCACACCTCTTTATTTTTTCCTGCACAGCGAGCATCAATAATGGCATTCATCTTCTCATTTAGACATGGTGCCTGAGGCAGTCCGATAAACAGAAAGCATTTGCATAAATATGAAACACCTCAGTTTTGGAGTGGCATGGGGTGATCTAATGAACCCTCATTCTACTGTTTGTGGAAAGAAAGAAATTGATTCTCATATTAGACAGACAGGTTGTTTTCCATCACTCTGACTGAGGCAGTCATATAGAATATTGTTTTAAGTGTGTATAATGTGAATTATGCTGGCTGATAGCATTCCCTTCAGTACTGTTCATTGATGTAAATTTTCGAAACTACCCCTATATTCACTCCTGAATAGGGGAGGTTTACTCTCTCAGAAGACGTCTGTGTTCATCGTTTCTTTTTGTTCTGTTTTTATCCAAGCAGTGCTTTTAGTAAAATGTAATTGAACTCAACAGCTCGTGTTTAATGTCTACGTTATTAAATGGATGTTGTATAGAATTAACTTTGTCCGTCATAAAGAGAGTAAATGCAGAGCTACTTAGACACAATACTCTATATAATTAATAGTCCAGAATGTTTTCTTTCATTGTAAAAAACAAAAATCCCAGAAAAAAAAACAACTTTCTAAACTTGTTTAGTTGCACACTGGTCTTCCACATCTCTTCCTGTTCTTGTGACTTAGTGTACAACTTTGTATGATAATCTTTTTTTTTTTTTTTTTTTTTTTTTTTTGCAATGTCAAGCATTGTACAGCCTTCATTCCTCGAAACAATGATTGACTGATGAGTTTCTAGAGAAAGTTTCTTTTTTGGCCAACTCAAAAACAAACACAAAGACAATGATAGGCTTCATTTAACGAACTAAATAGCTTTCAGCTGTGTTTGATTTAATGGCAAGTGATTTTCTAGCACCAAATTTGCAATTTAGCTCAAGGATAAGGTGTTGGACTGATGGCTTCTGGAAATGGGGCCTGTCTAGATTTGATCAACATTGACTTTTTTCAAATAGTGATGGTGCTGTTTTTGACAGTAATGTCCTGACTATACTTTGTGATCAGTTGAATGCCACTTTGGTGAATTAAGGTAACAATTTCCTTCCAAAACAGCAACATCTGTACATTATTCCAAACTTTTGGCTGCTAGTGTACATATACTGTGTATATATAGGACCTACCACTACGTCACTTCCACGTGTGGCTTGACAAAAAGTTTGTTTCCTAACAGTTTGTTTACTGCCTGAATTCTGTGGGCAACAGTAAAGGTCATTCTGACTGAGCATGTACTTTTGCTAAAAAGCTAGACAAAGAGCAATGATCAAAATAGAACACAGGTGTTCCAATGTGCTTTTTACAAGTTTACTTTCTTTTTAACCTGACATAGCATTTAAAAACATGCTGTACCTGTGCAAGACTGATGAAATAGCACAATGGTCAACAAGCGCATATTTACATTGACAAACAGGACTGAAAGATGCAAGAATGTGTTTGCTGTTAATGACCCCATAGTGCGTCATTAATTGCATCAGCCAAATGGTGCTACATATGAATTAGGCATGTTTGTGTTGAAAATGAATGACAGAAACTTTGTTTTAAGACTAACTTTGCAGTGCTATTTCAGTGGATCTAGCACCTGGTTAAGTTGTATTACGGTAGGTTAGGGAATAAGGCACAGGATTTTTTTTTATCTAAAATAACACACACAAAAGTGGGGCAACTGTTCAGTGAATTCGCCCCAAACACTTTCAAACACCTCTAGATTAATTAGCTCCTCTTAGAGTGCACATGCAGTACACTCTGCACTGAGGCTGCCTATACTAGTATTCAGGGAGACCAACATGTGGTTGGCGTCCTTCATCTCACTGCATCTGATGTCTTCTATCTCACACCTGGACAACGGGAAATTAGCAGAGATCATGTACATGTACATGTACAAATCCAGAGTTTCAGAGGAAGCTTTCCCCATAGCTGCTTTGTTGTACATCTCAGGTGTGATTGATAGTTACTGAAATTCTCTCCCTTGAGGCACAAGAATTTTCTTACACATGAATTACACATTCACTGATCAAAGAATAGACAACAGCTTGCTGCATTTACTGTGTGAGCTGTCTCGGTTGATCAAAGTGATTACATCCCCCTCAAAATACTTTAGATGATGCAAAAAGGAAGTCAAGTTCTTTCTGACACCAAAGACATCTGTCTAGCTGCACCATGGTCTATGTATATGGTTTGTAAATCATACTTTAATAGATCAATCTACTTTAACCCTCTGTACACAGCAGGAGACATAATTCTACTTTTCTCAATACTCATTCATTGTCTTCATAATATACTTCTTTAGTTCCTCTCCGCTAATCTCTTTCATGATGCTCTTTTCCTCTGACTCATCTTACTGTTCTTAAGACAATAAAGCAAAGCAAAAAGAGAGCAAAGAATGAGATCACCTGTCACATTCAGATTAGAGATGAGATGGTAGATGCCACAGTGGTTGTGTTGATGCGCAAAATGGTTTCAAATAGGGTAAATTACAGTAGTTAATTCTAAGACACTTGTTGCACTTTTGACTTCAGCTATTGTCTGTGATATCTCCCCAGAACTTCAGACAAAAAGCTAAATTACTTTCGAAATAAGCTGTGCTTTTCTTTTAATGTTAAAAAACGGTTAGTGGCATCCACTTTTTTATCTGTGTTGGATTATGGTGATATATTATATATGCATTCATCTGCTCAATGCCTTCACATGATTGACGCAGCCTATCATGCATCGCTGAGATTTATTACAAATTGTAAAGCTCGCACTCACCACTGTGAGCTGTATTCACGTGTAGGGTGGTCTGCTCTGGCCACACGGAGGCTCTGTCATTGGTATATATTTATATATAAGGCTATTCTTGGTGTGCTGCCATCCTATTTATGTTCACTTCTTATGAAAAAAAATGTTGGTCATTACTCTCTCCGTTCTCAGGCTGTTGTCTTGTTTTCTGTCCCACATGTTAGTACTGTGCTGGGTAAAAAGGCCTTTGTTTACTCCCTTTACATGGAATTTGCTGCAGAACAAACTTAGTAAATTGATTCCTTTGAGTGTTTTTAAGTTGAGAATGAGATGCTTTGAGTTGGACTCCCTCACATGTCAATGTTTTTATTGAGATTTTATTGTAAGTGCATAATTGGCTTTTATTTGTGTGTTTTTGTACGTATGTAATGATGTGATGTAATTTTGCTGCCTATCTTGGCCAGGTCTCCCTTGCAAAAGAGATTTTTAATCTCAATGGGTTTTTTTCCTGGTTAAATAAAGGATAAATAAAATAAATAAACAAAAATTTCAATCAAATGATGCTAGAATATGATAATGTTAATATAGCCTTGCTTTTGATGGAGCAAAAAATCTATAGTACACATTACTGATTGTCTGAGATGAACCCAATTCCCACTTTAACCTTTTTAGAGGTAAACGCACTTGAAGGACTTGATTTGAGCATACCCTACCTAGCTGTCACTAATGATATTTCAAGAGTTCATTTAGGCCGGTATAGTGCAATTTATATCCTCCCACAGAAGGCTGTCCTACCAGAACCTAAAGCGATTCTATTGCTGAAAGAACTTAGTACTCTATTCGGTGCCTGATTAGAAACTCTACTAGTGTCTTATTTACATCTAAACTACATGTTACAAATTGTACAGTATTATACAACCAAAGATGTAAACGGTCATATTAACTGGTCTAGTTCCCAGTTAGCCTACTTGTAACACAGGTTACTAAAGAGACCTTGTTGATGTAAGGAAAAAAAAAGACTAACACACTAACATGAATATATAACATTATTTTATTAATATCTGTGAAGAGAAAATAAGAAAATGTATAAATTAAATCCATAAAACTAATTTAGAAAAGTTATTCCATCTAATAGGATGAAGATTGGTCCAATTAGACAAGTGGGGAGTTAGCCCCGCCCTAATGGGTTAGGTGAAGCCAGGCGGGAGATGATGCAACACTCCTTGCGCGAGAGAGAGAAGCAGCTGGCGAGATCCTAAAAAGAGAAGAAAAAATTTAATTAGAATGAACAAACTAATAGTTGTATTAGAGAAATAACAGAGAGAGACTTTGAAATGGAAGTGTAGATTGGGAACAAAATCATCGGTAAATGATTACGGGTGAACGTGTGACTGATTACACGAAGGTTGCAGAGGATTCGGGCCTACAGTTGGGAGTTTTTGCCTTTTGAAAGTTTCATAAATGAGAAATTGAGTTCTCTTGGTAAGTGAAATTATTAAATTCTCTATTACTGAGGGTTTTCCTTGTGTAAATGTTTGATAAAATGGTGTTCAAATGTTAAACGCTGGTGTTATATGCGGTTGTATGTAAACGATGCATAAGAGTTAATTTTCTGTTTAAAAACAGGAAAATATCACGTGAATGTGTTTAAATAATTAATGTTTCAGAGCTAAAAATTACTTTGAGCAGTTAACAGATATTATTCTGATGATTTTTGTCATGTATTCGAGCTATGAGTTAATGGCCGATTGTGACGCACATGTAATACGGGCAGATGAGGCCTAGCGCGTCATTTGAAAACTTGCTCTCCGCACATTTATGAAAATTTAATGTGCTAAATTTAGACGAAATTGAAGTTAGAGATGTTGAATGTTGTTTATATGCAGACTAAATGTTGTAATGATGTATATTTTTTGAAGGAAATGTCTAATTGTAACTTTGGCCTTGTCTTTTGCAAGGTTGGGTCTTTTCTTTTGGTCTCTTTTATTTTATTTTCCCCCTTTGTCCATTTTTTCCTTTCTTTTCTATTTTCCACTATTTTCTGAGTTGGATGCTGCACATTCCTGGACACTGGACGATTTTCGACGGAGATTTTGCACGTGTATTGTCCCTGCTTCACATCGGGAAAAAGAAACCTATTGCAAGCAGGAACTGGCGAGCCATGCCCATATAAGGACCGAGTTGTGGATCAAGGAATGAACGAAGTGGTAGGATTGTGCACGCTGTGTTGATTAGAACTAAATTGCGGAAGCAGGATCTCGTGCAAGCAGCAGTGAACTGGAGCTGAGATTTGGTAAAACCTGAGTCACATTGAGACTGTTGTTTAAGCAGTAAATTGAATTAAGTGTGATTTCATTTTCCCTACTGTTGTGTTTTTTTTGTGTTTTTGTTTCAAGTCCTATTGTATATTATTTCTTTTAATTATTTGGTTATATATATTTATTTTCTATTTTTCTGGAGAACGAGAGTTAAAAGGGTGATTCAAAGGGTTATCAGTTTAAATTAAAAAATTGTCTTTACGCTAAATAAGTCAATTAGAAACAATTCGAATAAATAGGTAAAATTAGATTATATATATATATATATATATATATATATATATATATATATATATATATATATATATATATATATATATATATATATATTACTAGAGTAAGAACCAATTAGACATATTAGCTTGAACCTAAATAGGAAATATAAATCTATATAAAATAGGGGTGTAAGAAGGTCACACTTTAATTTTTCTAGAGCAAATTTTACTGTCATCCTGGTCATTTCTCTTTTGTGTTATGTGATGTTTTGAATTTCAGTTTTTTTTTTTATTGTTTTTTCCCTTTTTATTTTACTTAACATTTTCCTGAAATACACTTACCTGTTCTAACGCAGCCAGTGTTGTCACTATTTTCTTTTCCCTTGTTGCTGACACAGTCTCTTGAGTGAGTCTAGTCTCAGATCGCTGGTCCAAATTTTGAAGCGGTGCACCTCCTTCACGCTCATTTGCATATTTCACTGTTCGAGAGTGAGGGTTGCGCTCTTGCCGCGACGCGCGTTACATACTAGCTTAGCTTACCACTATCTACATAGTGCTTTTCAGTTCCCCGACTGTCACTCACTCAACGTTGTGTCGATGAGTTGACACTAGGGGTCGCTCCTGTGGAGCCCAGATATCTCTGACTTTGAGAAAAGGCCAATGAGAATTGCATGCCACTCCCCCGGAGTGACGCTGCAAATATACATCAGATATCTTCTTCGGAGTTGAGTGAGCAGTCACAGAGCTGAATTTGTCTGCCGTCTTCGTCATCTCTACAAGCTGTTGGTTCTACGGTGCTTTCCAGCGGTTCTCTCCCTTGCACACTATGTTGTGCTGAGCACACACCCCTGGGCGCTTCAGCAGCAGAGAAAAAAAAAAGAGCTCACGGATTGAAATATATATATATATATATATATATATATATATATATATATATTTATATTCGTTTATATATATATATATATATATATACTGTATATAAAAACACAAATAAAAGAGTAAATTTTGGCGCAAATGGTGAAACGTCTTTTTCAAGATGTCTTTCCGTTTGTGTGTATTTCCTGGTTGCGGTTGTTGTCTCTCCCTGTCTGATGGCCACGATCGCTGCCTCTCGTGTCTGGGTGCTACCCACGTGGAGTCAGCATTTGTGGATGGTTGGCCCCGCTTGGGGCTTCGGGTCAACTGGGAAAAGAGCAAGCTTACCCCGGTTCAGAGCATCTCTTTTCTCGGTATGGAGTTGGACTCGGTCTCAATGATGGCGTGTCTCACCAGCGAGCGCGCACAGTCAGTGCTGAGCTGTCTGCATACATTCGGATGGAACACGTTGGTCCCACTGAAATCCTTTCAGAGGCTCCTGGGGCATATGGCATCCTCGGCGACGGTCACACTGCTTGGCTTGATGCATATGAGACCACTCCAGCACTGGCTAGAGACAAGCATGGCGCCACAGCACACACTGCGTCCTCGTCACACAGGCTTGTTGCCGCTCTCTCAGCCACTGATCAGACCTAGCTCCCTTCGAGCCCCTTGAGTCAGCAGAGCTAATGGCACTCTCTCTCTGAAGACCGCCCTCCTGACGGTGCTCACCTCCATCAAGAGGTAGGGGACCTGCAGGCGTTCTCTGTTAGCGAACTGTGCCTAGAGTTCGGTCTGGCTTACTCTCACGTCATCCTGAGACCCCGACCAGGCTACATTCCCAAGGTTCCCACAACCCCTTTTAGGTATCAGGTGATGAACTTGCAAGCGCTGCACCATGAGGAGGCAGACCCAGCCTTGGCGTTGCTGTGTCCGGTGCGTGCTCTTCGCATCTACTTGGACCTCATGCAGAGCTTTAGAAGCTATGAGCAGCGCTTTGTTTGCTTCGGTGGACAGCGTAAGGGAAGCGCTGTCTCCAAACAGAGGATTGCCCACTGGGTTGTTGATGCATCACAGTGGCATACCACGCCCAGCATGTGCCGCCCCCTGCTGACCTACGAGCCCATTCTACCAGGGGCGTTGTCCCATGGCACCTCTCTAGCAGACATATGTAGAGCCGCGGGTTTTGGAACACCTAACACCTTCGTGAGATTCTATAAACTCAGGGTTGAGCCAGTTTCGTCCCATGTGTTATCAGGTGACACAAACAGGTAAGTTCGGGTCAGCTGGCCGGGTGTATCGCTTGTGCATAGTGCCTTTCTCCTCCTTTGAGGTGAAGACGTGCGCTCTTTCCCCAGTTGCGTTCGCAGCCATCGAGTCTTCATGCTCCACATGTGTTGGTTGTCCCTCTTGGGTTGGTTTTCCCTGTCGGTAAACCGCGTCTTCCCTGGACAGAGGGCCCTCTGCCCTGGGTCGCCGTGTTTGTAGTAACTTCTCCCCCACTTGGGTAGGATCTACCATGACGCCGCTCCACTCAATGTGCTTCCGCTCCTAACCGGTAAGACCGTGTGTGTATTCCACATAAAATCCCTCCCCCCCCCTCGGGGCCGGGTGTGGTCTCCACGGTGTCCTCCTCTTTGGAGGGACACCCCCCAGCTTGGACCATATATTTTGGCCCCCAGCCGAATCGTTCCTTTTACAGGGGAGAATATTAGAGAGAATGATGGAGGGATGGAGGGAACGAGACGTTGTGTCCCTCCGGCCACAGCACTGAACCAACCGCTGAAAGTGCCGGGTCTTTGGCTCGGCTCCTTGGTGCGATACCTGATGTGTATTTGCAGCGTCACTCCTTTTATACCCGTATGTCCGGGGGAGTGGCATGCAAATTCCACACGCCAATTCTCATTGGCCTTTTCTCAAAGTCAGAGATGTCTGGGCTCTGCAGGAGCGACCCCTAGTGTCAACTCATCGACACAATGTCTCGTTCCCTCCATCAGGGAATGGAGGTTACGTCAGTAACCGAGACATTCTTAAATTCATTCTTGTTTCCTCTCTACTCCGTCCTCCAGCCCATAGCCCAGAAACCAATCAAAGTCCACCATCATGAATGACATATCTATTCTAAATGCACAGTGAGGATCGAGGATGGAGGAAGCTTCCCAGGGACGCTTGAAAGAGGAAGCATTGGAGCATCCTATTTGGAAGTCTTTTTGGCCGAAGCACCTGATGCACATATTAATTCTCACCCCCCCCCCTTCAGTATGAAAAGACTACAATGAGTTTACACCCAATGTGTTCTTAAACAAGCATGACAAATGACCATCACTTTAGGTACAAATGGGATTGGATTCCTCAGGGGTGTAGAGTCTTGCATAACACCACAAATATTTGAGAAGGTACCGTCTTTGTTTAAAAAATATATTAAAAAGTATTGGCAGTTCTTTTGTCAATTAATTCCATGCCATATGTGTATGCTTGGTTTTGGTTGTTCCAATTGCAGCTGCATTTGTGTGCACTTGTTCAAAAATAATTTTCTGTTACTCTAGTCATTGGTAGACCCAGCATTCCATCTCTCTGTTGCTCATTTGACCACTCTACATTCCAGTGAAAGTAAAATGTATCCAGATGCACCCCATATCTGATGTACAGAAATATGTTTCTGAGCACTTTATTAGGAACACCTCTACACCTACTTATTCATGTGATTATCTGAACAGCCTGTCATGTGGCAGCAGTCCAGTGCATAAAATCATGCAAGTACGGGTCAGGAGCTTCAGTTAATGTTCACATCAACCATCAGAATGGGGAACATTTTGATTTCAGTGATTTCGACCATGGCATGATTGTTGGTGCAATGGGCTGTAACTGCTGATCTCCTGGGATTTTCCTGCACAACAGTCTCTAGCATTGAATGGTGCCAAAAACAAAAAACATTGAGTGGCAGTTCTGTAGATGGAAACACCTTGTTGATGAGAGAGGTCAACGGAGAATGGTCAGACTGACAGAAAGGCTACGGTAACTCAGATAACCTCTCTGTAAAATTGCAGTGAGCAGAATAGCATCTAAGAATGCATCAAACCTTGAGGCGGAAGGGCTACAACAGTAGAAGACCATATCGGGCACTTTATTAGGATCATAGTGTTCCTAAAAATTGCTCAGTGAGTGTATATTCACTAACATACAGTTGCAGTTTTTCTTGGTTTATTAAAATACAGTAGGTTTCCTGATAGCACATATAAATCCCACAGACTTCGATTTGATAGGAGTGTTTTCATCTGAAAGACATATTTTTTAGGTTGTTTGTTTATCTGCAATACATAAGATGTTTCCTCTCAGATGTCAATAAGACATTCAACAGATGTCTTTGAGACGTTTAATTTAGAATGTTTGAAAATCTGAACGTTTTAAGATGTTTAGCAGATGTTAATCAGAATGTAATATGTTCCAGATGAAACGCTCTTAAATAAGTCATTTTGGAGGTGTGGAGACATGTGCTATCTGGGTTGTAACCATGGGAATGTTTTGGACAAAAATCCAAAATGAAAATTTAACCCCTGGCAACATCATTCACTTCCAAGAATTACAAATCCGATGTCAAAAAAATAATAATCCCTATAATAATGCTGGTCATTAAAATTTACTTTTTGTTTTCTTGTTGTGACAGGATGTACAGGTACAAGGAGGACAAAGAGGAGATCATAGACAAAAGCTAAGGCACCCACTCACAATGAATGTACCAAATATTTTTGAGAACTGGCACTCAGGGACAGTCATCGCAGATTAAATCATGTGTGAGAGGCATTTAAAACTTCTCTGTCACTTGGAGTGCCTTGGAGCGGCTGATGCGTGGAAAAAAGTGAGAAGTGGGGCGCTATCAGGGAAGCTCATCAGAGAACTCATGCAGCACTTACTTTCACCTTAAATATTTCTCAAGCTGTACGTGAGAGTATATGAAAGTATGTTTGTTTGGAGTGGGGTGATTGGATCTCTGTTGGTGTTGTCAACTGGGGTGAGATTAATAATTCATGAGATGTTTGGTGAGAGTCAAAGTTATCCTGCTGGCATGTCAAGACTTTGCTACATGTCATAGCGTTTTTCAATGCCATGGTGCATCGTGTAAAATTCCCCACAAACTGAGGACAAATGACAGACCACTTCTTTTCTCTTTATGTTGCTCTTAGATGTTTTAATGAATATGAGATGAATATTCTGTCTTCAGATCTGTCATGACTGAGGCTTTGAAACTTCTTGACTGATTAAGTGGCCAGAGTAGATAAGGGATTAGATGGCTATACAAGGCTATTCTTTCTTTTTTTCTGTCAACAAGTTTTAATTCAGTTGACTGAGTTGTGTTTATGTTCCAAGTCAGAGAACAATTCACCTCTGAGACCCACCTCATTGTTTTTCTTGAATGAAACACTGCCAGACCAAATTACTTTATGATAACATAACCAATTCTGTTCAAAACTCAGTCTTGCTTTTGATAGACTTATGATCACCAAACAGCGCCCCAGTGACCTCAGATTTTCTTCTGTTTTCTCTGTTGAATATGATGAATCTTCTCAATGGAAAAGCCAGATAGATTTTTGTATTACAAAACTGTACATAATACATGTTACACACTTTCCAAAGGATTTTCTTTCAGAGGATAGATGTAACCAAATGTCATGGAGTTGACCCTGTTTGAAAGAACTATTTTGATCAGAGTAGTACACACTTCAAACACAAAAGCATCCAAGCAGGGCACACTCTGTTTCTGTAAGACAGCCTTGAGTTTAAAGGACTTATTGTACTGATACAAACAGCATTTATCCTTGTGTTATGTAGGTTATATATTGTGCTTCAGTTCAAACAATGATAAAGAACATGTATATTGTGCTTATGATTAACGACTATTTCCAAAGGAACTGAGGATATGCAGCTAAGCATAGGTGTGTGTGTGTGTGTGTGTGTGTGTGTGTGTGTGTGTGTGGTCCCACTAATCCTTAATCACTTGTTCACACATCTGCCTAATCAATGGTCTATCAGTCTCTCTCTTTTCCGGCAGGGAGGGAAATTGATCTTCAGGAGTCGCCCCACACTTGTTACAATGCTTTCAGTCTTCATTAACACTGCCATTAGTCACACATTGTTACTCTCTTACACAAAAACAACACAAAAGAAACATAGATAGATTGAAATAAACTACAGTATGCAACTTGGCAAGACGTCGCTCACACATGTAAATGCATACAAAAAATGCAGATGTAGTAATAGCAGTGGTTTAGTATGTTGTTTAGAATATTTTTTGAGACTTCTATGCTCAGGAATTCTACATGTCAAAAATGTAAAAAAAATTTCACCTACAAATAATGGTTTGACATTAGTGAATGTTTCTTTTCCTTTTTTGCTTTTCATTAATCATTTGTTTTAATGCATGCATATATGACTGGTCCTGCTCAACCCGCTCTGAACAGGATTCAAACTGGGGTCTTCAGCATGGAAGGCAGGCGCGCTAACGAGGAGGCTAAATGCTACAGCCCCTAATGTCAGCCGCTAATGCACCTCTTGATGCCAGGGGAGTGAGATTTACACACTGCAACACTACCCACCATCTGGCTACCATTACACATAGTTTTAAATAAACAGTTCATGATAAAAGAAGATATATGTACACTAGTTAAATGGCAAGATCCACAGTAACATCTTACTCCATTTACAGTTTGGCGACAACATGCCCTGCTAATGTCAATATGTGGCGAATGAACACATAATTTTTCTGGAAGAACATTGGACACGGTAACGGTAGTTCACCTTCTGTGTCGATGTAGTGACACTAGGGGTCACTCTTGAGAGCCCTGAACACCTCTATGCTTTTGAGAAAAGGCCAATGAGATTTGGCAAGTGGAACTTGCATGCCACTCCCCCGGACACATGGGTATAAAAGGAGAAGGAATGCTCACTCTCATTCTGATCTTTTCTTTGGAGCCAAGCAGTTGTACTCTCAGCGAGCTGAACACTACTGCTGTTCTATTCACCTCTTTAGAAGCGTATGCTGTTGCATATATGGCGAATTTCCAGCGACTTTCTCTCTTTCTGCACGACGATTGCAGATTTCGCCACTGATTCGACAGTGCTAAAAGTGTGTATATTCCTACTAAAGAGTATATTTTCTCTATTAGAGCACACAAATTGACGTTGAATGTCTTTTTAAAACTGTGTCTTTGTGTGATTCCTGGATGTGGTCGTTATCTCTCCGACTCCGATGGCCACGGGCACTGCCTCATGTGTTTGTGCAGCGATCACACGGAGGCAGCGTTTGTGGATGGTTCATGTTATCATTGCAAGATTATGACCATGGCAACGTTGCGGTCGTGGATTTCCTCCTTCCGAAGCGGAAAAGCCACTCTAGCCGCCCCCTTGCTACACCTTCTACCCACGGGTATGAGGCTGGCCCCGGCTGGCACTTGAGGCGATTTGGGGAGTTCAATGCGTGCGGTCTCGCCAGATGTTGGATGTTGAGTACACGACTGGGCTGCCATCTTCAGGTCTGCCCACCCAGTCTGAGGCTGACGCAGAGCTAACCACCATGCTTGACCAGGCCGCCGTGATTATCGGGTTGGACTGGAACCCTCCACCCTCCCCTGAATGCTCGCAACTTGTTGATTGGTTCAACCCATCGCGGTGGCTGGCCAGGACCATCCGACTTGGCTACATGATTCAGTTCGCCAGGCGCCCGCCCCGATTCAGTAGCGTCCGCTTCACTTCAGTGCAGTGCGAGAACGCCACCACCCTGCATGTGGAGATCATAACCCTTCTTCGTAAGGGTGCGATAGAGTCTGTCCCTCCAGCTGAGATGGGTGAAGGGTTCTACAGCCCATACTTCATCGTAGCAAAGAAAGGTGGTGAATTGCGGGCAATCTAGGACCTGCGAGTTCTGAACCGGCCTTACACAGACTCCCGTCCAAGATGCTAATGCAGAAATGGATGCTAGGAAATCTGACCTTTTGTACAAATAAAAAAGAATTACTGTAATATTGTCAAAAATGTGCTTATTTTATTATTGACCTAGAAATAATGAAGAATTTAAAATAATTATTATTGATTTTATGTTTTTACTTTTGTTTTAGTTTTTTAAAACTCATAAAGTATTCTGTTAATTTCCAGGTTAAAATAATAATAAAAATCCCAGATTTTCATTTTGGTCTTAGACTGTTTGTTCTTATAGACCATACATAGTCACATGCATTTTATCACACCTGCAGACAAAAGAGAGATGAAGAGGAAAAAGAGAGAGAGAGAAAGATAAAGGAAAAGAGTGAGTGAGTAAAGAGAAAGAGTGCATGTGGCAGTGGTGGAGACAGTGAGCGACCGCTGTAAGTGCATGTAACAACCTGCTGCTGTGAGAGAAATAAAAGCTCTAGTGTGTGATGGTGGGTGTGTGTGTGTGTGGGGGGGGGGTCACTCAGGGGGAAATAACCCCTGCCTTCTCCTTTCATGTAATATTAAATATCTCTCCTTCTACTTCTCTCTCCTCCCCTCCTCTCTCTTGTAGGGCATGTAAGGAGGGCAGCATCCTTACTCCCTTTCTTTCCTATCAACTCTCTCTCTCTCGCTCTCTCTCTTTCTCGCTCTCTCGCTCTCGTGCGAGACGAATTTGGGCTGCAGCTACGTCAGCCGACAGCAAGCAGCTGAGGAGAGCTGTGGAACTGTCTCTCTCAGCTCCAGCTCATGCCTCAACTCTCTCTGGACTCTCTGGCACATCCTGGGGCACTGACACGCTGAACAAAGCATTTCCTCCCTCTCCTCTCACCATCTGTACTCTACTCCTCCAACAGCAGCATTGGACCACAGCTCAGACCAAGGGGAAAAGAAGGAGAAAGTGGAGGCAAAGAATGGACGAGAAGAAGAGACAGACAAGAAAGAGCATCTGAGGAAAAAAGTATAGTCTGGAGGTAGGAGAGACAGAGTTCTGGGAAAGAGAAGATAGTCAGAGAGAGAATAAGAACAGACTAGAAATTGAGCAGAAAGGAATAGTACTGAAACAAAAATGAATTGAGGAATTGGGGATGATGAAGAAGAAGATCAGAGTTGAAACTGATAAGAGCAACATTTCTTATAAATTAGGAAAGGACACAGCTAAGTCTGGGAGAGAATATAAAAGAGAAAAAATTGCTATCATCAAAATGTTCTAACACCTCCAGTGAGATAAAATAGCTGGTGGAAAGGAAAAGAGCAAAGCCTCCGGGAGAGATCAGCAGGAGAGATCAGAGCAATTTATAAAGGGCTCTCCACGGCAGCCCTGGTAACACACATGCCCATCGAATTTGTCAGCAAAATTAAGTTTGCTGAAGGGGACGAAGCCAAGGGGGGTGCAACAGAAGCAGGCGGGACCAGCATGCTAGATGATGGTCTTCAGCAACAAAGAGGGGGCATGGCTGATCTGGCATCCTTCGCAAGCTCCTCTTCATTACACGGTCTGGCTCGGGTGTTGGGGACATCGGGTTCCAGGCGCATGGGTTTGAGACAGACGCTCTGGGCTTTGGCCCTGTTGATGTCCCTCAGTCTCTTCCTGTACCAAGCGACATGGAGCGCAGCAACCTATTTAGAGCGCCCCCACCTGACAGCGCTGAGGGAAGAGACCCGACGTGAGCTCACCTTCCCAGCAGTCACACTCTGTAATGTCAACCGATTCCGCTTCTCTGCCCTCACAGATGCAGATATCTACCACTTGGCAAACCTCACTGGCCTGCCACCCAAGAGTCGTAAAGGACACCGGCCAAGTGAGCTCCAGTATCCCCCCCCTGACATGCTAGATATTTTCCAACGGACTGGCCACCAGATGGAGGACATGCTGAAGAGCTGCAATTTCAGCGGGCAGAACTGCTCAGCCGAAGACTTCAGCGTGGTGAGTAGCGCAGGTTGAAGTTGGCTGTCAAGGGTTTTGGTTTGCTTTGACTACAAGACACAAAGCAACCATTCCCAAAGAATATGATATGATTGTGAATTTGTTGTTTGGAAAAACTTTATCTTTGCAGTTACTTCTTTATTTGATTATTTTAAGCACAATTCCTACAGTATTAAACTCTATGAGAGATGGATAAAAGCTAAAATGTTTGTGTGGAAAGAGAAAACTGAGCTCTATCTCTCTGTGTCATACACACCACAAAAGGAGTAACAGACAACAGAACAAAGCAGTTTTTTTAACATCTCAATTTGAGCATTCTCTCAGACCTGCCACAATTCTCTCCATATTCTCTCCATTCCTTTCTCTTCCTGTTGCATCATAGTCTGTTCCATCTAATGCAGAGTCTTATTTTGGCCAGGGATTGGATGAAAAATTCAGGAGATGGACAAGCGACATGATTCCTGCATTAGCCCTTGAGGAGACACATGTTAAACTCTCCAAAGAAATCTTCCCACCTACCTTTTTATTTTTGTGTTGTCAGGATAGTGTTGTGCTCTTCAGTTTGTTTGTGGGATTTCAGTCAGTAGTTTACTCTCAGGGCTCCTCCTAGCAGTCTAAAGAGGGTTAGATAAAAGAGATGTTCTGTAATATAGACCTTATAAGACTTTAATTAGGGATATTAGTCCTCTGAGCCCACCCCATATAGCTAATAAACAAATTTTCTATTCTCTGTTCCCTCCTTGACTCTCTTATACTGTATTATACAGTATATTAATTGTTCATTATGTTCCATGAATTATGAGTTTCAACTGCTTTCATATGGTGGTCTGTGCTCTCTTTTGGCATGTGGTTTTGGGCAAATTACTGCAGTTTTGTGCGTATTGCTGACAGTTATTAACTGTAACTTAACCTTAAGAAACAAGTATTCTCCCAAAAGCATTCAGCAGAGCTAAAGTACATTTCCTGCTGGAGAAAACCAATCTGTTTCAAATGTGTCTGCTTTTAGTGAACAATGTTCAAATAGTAATCTACAACAACTGTTTTTTTTTTTTGTTTTTTTTTTTACCAGCCATGATACTGTTTTTTAAAGTTTGTCACAATGTAAACAAATGAAATAATAATAATAATAATAATAATAATACAAATCTAATGGTAAATTTTCCACTAAGGTAAAAGTCAAAATGTTGTGTGATTTTATTTAGCAGAGAGTTTGAATCTCTTTAATTTTATTCATGTTTGTTACGCTCAAGGGTTTCTTACATTTTATTTAAACAGTGTATTATACTAGTCACTAGCAGATCTTTCTGATCTTACATATTTAATTCAGTGTGCATTTAATATTAAAATTAATATTAAATATTATTATACTATAGTTAGTTCCAGTCCTTGAATCTGATTGGCCAAGTGGCATTCCAAGAGTTCTGATATTCAATATAACGGTACAAGCCCGCTTCACTGTTTCAGCTCCACTTGACTGTGTTCATGGCATGATAGCAGTCAGAAACATTATAAGGGTGAGAGGGGTTTTATATGAATGGGAGAAATCCAAATGCTATATATGGCAGCAATAGGAATTCAAATCCAAATTTACATTTTAAAGAGTCAATAATCTTTTTAACTGAGGCATCACGTGTCAGTTTACTCAAACGCATGCACATAACATGATTTGAGTCAAAGAAGCACAATTTATGATACCGTTGTTGTCCATTTTAATTTTTTTTTATTATTTGAAATATGACATCTGAAATTAATCTTGTCCAACAGTTTTTGAAATTTCAGTCTTTCTACCATTCCCCAAGTAGATAAGAGCTGTACCTGAATGACTAGAAAATAGCTGCCTGGAGGCATTATAACATGTCTGGAGAGTGACCAGACTTGCCTTTAAGGGACTTTGAAGCAGTGCAGAGTAGATTCAGTGCATTCAGAGCAAGATTTTTTCCCGCAGGTGGAAGTAGGGAGTGGAGTTATGTGATTTTGCCTGCAGCAAGGACCTGCTGAAATTTTACGTATTTTTTTAAAATGTTCTTTGGTAAGAATAATATTTACACCTACTCCTGACCATGTGTAAATTGCACATTAACTGTAAAAAATGTTTTAATTAAATAATAGGAATTGTAATTTAGTTTTTATTGCAAACTGCCCATTTTCAACAAAATGCAAAGACAAATTATAAAAAAAATTGATCCCGAAGTGAGATCAACCAATCAGAGAAGATCCAAATTACCAACAGCTTTTTCAGATTAGAAAAAAAAGTATTTGCTTCAAATCAAATGTTTTAATGTCATTAATTAATATTCAATAGTCAAGGCTGAGAAATTTATATGAAATATTTTTGGAAATGCCTATGGAGAAAATTAATGGGGAATATCTGATGCTTTTCTGTGGGTGCTTGGCCATTCCTGTGGGTGCTCATTGCCCTGAGCACCCATTAAATGAGTAATAGATACTCAGTTAACCATGCAAAGCCTTTTCAGATAAATATTCAATAAAGATGCTTAATACGGATGTAAAGAAGTTCACGCTCACGGGCAAGGAAGAGACGAGAGACCGGCTTGACGTACAAATAAAGGTTTAATGTAAAACTCAAAAGACAAACACACAAGACGACGGACATGTCCGTAAGGATCTCTCTCTGCCGCACCGCCCTCTGCGATCGCCCTTTATCCCTCTCGGTGGCTTGATTAGCCTAATATGGGACCGGGCGTGTCAAGTCACGACCCGGCCCTGCCCTCCACCGTGCCACATTCATCCCTCGTTCTTTCAACCCTCTTGTAACAGTCCCACTACAATTTAAAAAGGAGAGGGAAAAGGCCAACGCAGAGCGGCAGTGAGAGAGAGAGGAGAGAGATAAAAATAAAAAATAAACTTACTTGCTGGTTCTACAATATGCCGTAGCGTGTTCCTCGGCCACTCCTCCACTCTCTACCGAACGGCAGCCGGGCACCTCCAGATGGATCTGAGGAAGCTCTCCAGCCCCTGGTGGATGGAACGCCCCGCCGCATTTTCGGGGATCGGAGGGGGCCTCCCCCGCCCCTGGCAGAGGATTCCTTGCTCCAGGCGGTCGGACTCGAAGCCCCTCCCAGCTTGTGGTCGGCGGTCTCTTACCCCGCCGCATTTCAGCACCCAGCGGTTTCCTTGCTCCATGTGGTCGGACTCGGAGCCCCTCCCTGCTCGCGTTTGGCGGTTACCCCGCTGTGTTTCAGTGCCCAGAAGGGGTCTCCTCCGCCCCTGGCAGCGGCATTCCTCGCTCCAGGCGGTCGGCCAGGAGCCCCTTCTCCCTTCGCTGTCTGCCGCACCGCCCTCTGCAATCGGCCTTTATCCCTCTTGGTTGCTTGATTAGCCTAATACGGGACCGGGCGTGTCGAGTCCACACCGTTCCACAACGGATATCTATCTACATGCAAAAACACTCAAATCTATCTCCTGTCTTCAGTGACCATAATAACAATTTTATATGGTTCTCCCAAAAAAATTGCCCTGTCTAGTTGTACATCGCTTGGGATAAAGCAGTTGGACAGCGGTCAAAAAGCTGGCATGGAATCCAAGTTTTGTGCAAAGCTGTGTTGCAGACTGATCACACTGACTATGTTTACATGGACACCAGAAAGCGGTTTACTGTGAGAAATCAGTTTATAGTGAGAAAGCAGCGTTCCGGTTTACATGCATTGTACAAGTGGCATACTCTTTACTCCTGTATGCATGTGGCTTGGTCAATAAGCAGCTTTCTCCACAGCAATGTAATTTCTGCGTGCCGCTTGTGTAAATGACAAAATGGCATCAGAGAAAGACTTTTTATATTTTTTATTATCTGTTGCTTCACTGTAATTCCATATATTCCAGAGTTGTTGTTATGTTTGTTTCCTAAACTTTCTGTTGCGACCTGCAGTGGAATTGTGCTTCAATAGTGAGGTCTCCCTCCTTAGTAAAGCTCCGGGATTCTCCTAAACCATATACAGTAAGTAAACGTGAGGGAGAGTATTTTACATTGGTGTTTAAAAAGTGTATAGTTTAGAGTGTTTGTGGTTTTCTCACTGTCCTCCGAGATATTTTGAATTCTTTCCGCTCTTTTGACTTGTTGTTGGGCTCCATGATAACATTTGTTTTCCGGTCTGTTCAAGCACATGTACACTCTTCAAACACCCATCAAAATGGCGTTTATGTGTTTACATGTCCACATTAAGCCGTGTTGTCCAGAAGAAACCTGGGTGTGTTAAACCACTTTCCCTTAATCCCTTTTTTCATTCTGTTTTGGAACTGTGCTTTCTGCAAAAATCCTGGAATTAAACATTAATTTTGAACACATTTTCTTAAGTGCATGTAAACGTGGACACACACAGTGAATTGGGTGACTGTTCACTGTTAAAAATGTTCCCGTAAAAAACAGTAAAGAACTGCAGCAGGGTTGCCAGCAAGTTACTGTAAAATTAACGGTATCTTGCTGTAGCTGAAATTGACAGTTTGCAGCAAATACAGCATAAAGCTGTTATTTTAATACCTTTACAGTAAAATACTGACAAAAGGATCAGCAGTTAATTACTGTTTATTTGCACTTTCACAAGAGTTATATTTGCAGTATTTTACTGTAAACTACTGTACAAATACACTACATGCTACTGTATGAGCTATTGAGTAATGGACTGCTAGCAAAAAGGACTACAATGTGTTTACTTTTTTTTTCTAATCCTTGTGATTTAATAAATTATTCCTTAGTCTTACTATAATAACACAAATAATACAGCTTCAAAGTGTCTTCTCAAAACATGTCTCTCTTTATTTTAAAAACCCATTCTTGTAAAACATCAGTACAAAATTAGAAGGCAATTGGTAAAAAAGCCCAAAGCTGATTTGGGTAAATAAACTTACATTTCAGCCATATAAATAATAAATACAAATGATAACAAATAATGTAAATAACTGAGAATGTAGGTGAATGAATGACTAAAACAGTGTGTGTGTGTGTGTGTGTGTGTGTGTGTGAGAGAGAGAGACTGGGTTAACTGACTTATATAAAGTCCAACTCAAAGTACATTTGTTTCTTTATTAGACTGGAGACACGAGGGTTGACTGATGTCATCTTTTTCTGGGCAACTTTCCCCGTATGCTTTGACAGGACTTTGCCTCGTCCATCCTTGATGCTTCTCTCAGGATTTATTCTGATGAAAAACAAATGTGTGTGTTCATAATTAGTATGGATAATTATATAATTATATTATATAAATATAACAAAGTCTATTTTTATATCAGGAAATGTCTAGGTTATGGATGAAACCTCCATTCCCTGATGGAGGGACCGAGACGTTGTGTCGAAGAAGCAACGTTAGGGGTCTCTCTTGATCGCCGAATATGCCTCTGGTCTATGAAAAAATGCCAATGAGAAGTTGGCAGACAGTATTTGCATACCCTGCCCCGGACATATGGGTATAAAAGCAGGGAAACACGTCGAGTTCATTCAGGATTTTTCTGAGGAGCTGGAAATGGTCCGGCCACTGCAGTGGCTCGGCTCAGTGATGTGGCCGGGAGGACACAACGTCTCGTTCCCTCCATCAGGGAATGGAGGTTACATCCGTAACCTGGACGTTCTCCATCTGTCGCTCACTTCGACGTTGTGAATTTAAATCACGCCATGTGCTGAGCCGTGTACGTGTACTGCTGACAGGAGCGGGCAGGTAATTTTACATGCACAAGCGACAAACTGTGTCAGACTGCGTGTACCCTTCCCCAATGCCACAAAAAAGTCGCCGGAATCCTTCTGGTTACCCTAGGCAGGGGAACAAACGACGCTTGCCAACCTGGGAATGGGCCAAGCCTGGCTGGGCCTCTTTTCTCTCTATGTTTCTCCGCATAGAGCAAGAACAGCCGGGGCCCTTACACGCATTGAGGGAAGGTCTTACCCAGTTTCCTATTCTTTCAGGGGGAAAAGACTCTGTGGAAACAACACCTGCCCAAAAGGGGAGGTAAAGGTGGCGAATACATCACATGGGTTTTTTAGGCAACATGTGGAATGTGGCGCAGATCCAGCCTCAAGGAGGGGGGAGTTGCTACAGAATAGCGACCGGAGGGCAGCTAAAACTGCCTAAGGGAGACACGGGTCCACTTCATAAGGGGACCGTACCACGGAAAATACACACAGGGGGAGTCCATGTAGGAGTCCCGATCTGTGGAGCACCTATTCCAGTACAGGGTAGATTAAGTACCCATAGTGGACTGGGTTGGCAAGTTCCTCCACTGAACTGCGGACCCAAAAGCGCAAGGGAAGAATCAACCAGGGACCTGGGTGGGTGGGATCTCCTGGGATTCACCCGGCCAGATCGTCAGCATGTTACCGAGTTCTACCGGCTCGGACCTGAGAAAACATGGGACGATACTGACTCAACCCTGAGATTGTAAAATCTCGCAAAGGTATTAGTTGTTGCCCAACCCGCTGCTATACATATGTCTGCTAGGGAGGTGCCTCTGACCAGTGCCCATGAGGATGCAATACTCCTTGTTGAGTGCGCTCGGGCCCGCAAGGGGGGGGGGGACTCCAAGCATGTGTCGCTAACAGAGAACGCTTGCATGTCCCCGACCCTCTTGATGGAAGCGAGCGCGATCAGTAGGGCCGTCTTTAGAGAGAGGGCCCTGAGTCCAGCTGATTCTAGCGGCTCGAAGGGGGCTCTCTGGAGGCCTGCAAGGACCACTGAGAGATCCCAGGAGGGGAACAGGCTTGGCTGGGAGGGGTTCAACCTCCGGGCACCTCTTAGGAACCTGATGATTAAGTCGTGCTTACCCAAGGACTTGCTGTCTACTGCATCGTGGTGGGCCATAATAGCGGCAACATACACCTTCAGGGTGGAAGGGGACAGCCTCCCTTCCAGCCTCTCTTGCAGAAATAAGAGCACTGATCTAACTGTGCACCTCTGTGGGTCTTCAGCACGGGAAGAGCACCAATTCGCGAACAAGCGCCACTTTTTTTCAGGGTGTAAAGTTGCCTGGTAGAAGTGGCTCTGGCTTGGTTGATCGTGGCTACGACCATGGGTGGTAGACCAGATAGATCTTCCGCGTCCCGTGCAGGGGCCAGACGTGGAGGTTCCAAAGGTCTGGGTGTGGATGCCAGAGCGTGCCCCGTCCCTGAGAAAGAAGGTCTTTCTTCAGGGGAATTTGCCAGGGAGGGGCTGTCACGAGGAGTACAAGATCCGAGAGCCAGGCCCGGGTGGACCAATAAGGAGCCACAAGGGTGACTTGTTCCTCGTCCTCCCTAACCTTGCACAGCATCTGTGCAAGAAGGCTCACTGGGGGAAATGCGTACTTGCACAGCCCCGCAGGCCAGCTGTGTGGCAGTGCATCTGCCCCGAGGGGAGCCTCTGATCAGGCATACCAGAGCGGGCAATGGGGGGTCTCTTGGGAGGCAAACAGGTCTACCTGGGCTTTGCTGAACCGTTCCCAAATCAACTGGACAGACTGGGGGTGAAGCCTCCACTCTCCACCGGGCAAGCGTTGTCGTGACAGCGCGTCCGCTACCACATTGAGGTTGCTGGGGATGTGAGTGGCGCGCAGCAACCTGAGTCGTGCTGGCTACAAAGGAGGAGACGACGGGTGTGACATGTGGTGGGAGCGTACGCCGCCTTGGCTACCGCAGTGGTGCTGTCTGACCTGATCAGGACATGTTTGTCTTGAACTAGCGGGAGAAACTTCCGCAGGGCAAAGAAGACAGTCAGCAACTCCAGGCAGTTGATGTGCCAGCGCAGCGGGGCCCCTTTCCTACTGCGTGCCCATTGCACAAAGCGCCCCAACCCAATCTGGAGGCATTGGTCATGAACAAGACGCGTTGGGACACCTGCTGCAAGGGTACTCCTGCCCGTAGAAAACAGAGGTCTGTCCAGGGTTTGAATGTTTGGTGGCAGGCGGGGGTGATCGTCACAGGGTGTGTGCCGCCCTGCTCGTCTCGGGACTCGAGTCTGAAGCCAGTGCTGAAGAGGTCTCATATGAATCAACCCCAGCGGCGCGACCGCCGCGGAGGATGCCATATGCCCCAGGAGCCTCTGGAAAAGTTTTAAGGTGACCGTCGTGCCTGGCCTGAAAGCGGCGGGGCATCTCAACAGTCAGCGCACGCACGATCAGCGCACGCACGATCAGCGCACGCTCAGCACACGCTCGTTGGTGAGACGTGCTGATATTGAGACTGAGTCTAACTCCATACCGAGAAAAGTGATGCTCTGGACCATGTTGAGCTTGCTCTTTTCCCAGTTAACTTGAAGTCCTAAACAGCTGAGGTGCCTGAGCTCCTGGTCTCTGTGAGCGCATAGTAACTCTCTTGAGTGGGCTAGATTAAACCAGTCATCGAGGTAATTGAGTATGCGAATGCTGGCTTCTCGGAGCGGGGTTAGGGCTGCCTCTGCGACTTTCATGAAGACGTGAGGGGACAGAGACATGCCAAAGGGGAAGACTTTGTACTGATACACCTAGCCATCGAATGCAAACCGTAAGAAGGGTCGGTGTCGAGGCAGAATTGAGACGTGGAAATATACGCCCTTCAGGTCTACCGCTGCGAACAAATCTAGCTGCCGAATGCAGGTTAGGATGTGTTTCTGCATGAGCATATTGAACGTGAGTTTTTGCAAAGCTTGGTTGAAAACTCGCAAGTCCAAGAATGGTCGTAAGCCACCACCTTTCTTGGGTACTTCTTCATCTCAGTTGGAGGGACAGGCTCTATTGTGTCTTTGAGTAAAAGAGTAGCGATTTCCACGCGCAGGGATTTGGCATGTTCGCCGTGTGCTGCGGAGAAGCGGACGCCTGTGAAGGGGGGCAGAGGCCTGGCAAACTGAATTGCGTAACCAAGTCTGATGTCCGGGCCAGCCATCGAGACGAGTTGGGAAGTGAAAGCCACGCATCCAAACTCCGTGCTAGAGGCACCAAAGGGACTATTATTTTTTACATACCCGGCGGGGCTTCGCAGTGGGGAGGAGCAGGTAAAACGGCGTTGGGAGGCGAAGTCACGTTACGAGGCTCTGGTGCAGAGAAAAGACTCAAAGCACATACCTTACTCCGCACACCCGGCAGGGGGCAGATTAGCGACTGAGGAGGAGGTCCAACATAGGCGTCCTCTAGACTCGTTGGAACCGGCCGGCCGGGGAACATTTGTGGGGCTGAAGGCGGAAGGTCCGCATCCAGCATGCTGGGACTGTTGAAATCTGGTGGCAGAGTGCCATGAGAACAGCATTTGCGGGCAAGATGACCCAGAGACAAAGGAAATAGCTCTTTTACTGAGAATGTGGGTACCGCAGCCCCGAGGAAGTGAGACGGGGGGCATCTGCTTCTTGTGGCGTGCTCGATGCTGGGGCTGAGAGCTGGGTCCGGGTTGAGGTGGAGCAGGGTGTTTCTTTGCCGCAGGAGGACACCCTCGGCGGGCAGACGGGGCATGGCCCATGGAAGGAATTAACTGGTGTGTAACTCGCAGCTGGCTGAATACACGACTATCGGCTCCGAAGAAAATTTTTTAATGAACTCGACGTATTTCCTTGCTTTTATACCCGTATGTCCGGGGCGGGGTATGCAAATACTGTCTGCCAACTTCTCATTGACCTTTTTTCATAGACCAGAGGCATATTCGGCACTCAAGAGAGACCCCTAGTTTCACTTCTTCGACACAACGTTGAAGTGAGCGACAGACGAGGAACTGCCCTTTACTACAGGAGGTGTAATTAATGTTACATTTTAGCATCTTTTTGAGAGTTATGCATTGTAACTGGTAAATCAATATATTAACATAATGTGGTAGTTTGCTTTGCCCTGATTAGTGTCAGGAGAGTTTTCTTAAAGGAATTGTTCACCCAATAATAAAAATTCAATCATCATTTACTCACCTTAATGCCATGCCAGATGTGTATGATTTTCTATCATCATCAGAACACAAATTAATAAGGGTTCTGATGTGCTTACAATGCAAGGGAATGAGTGCCAAATCTATGAAGTTCAAAAAACACAGCAAAGCAATTCAATGACTCCAATGATTTATTAAATGCCTTCTGAAGTGATATAATTGGTTTTAGTTGAGAACAGGCCAAAATGTAACTCCTTTTTCACTGTACATCTTGCCATTGCAGTTTACAGGCATGATCGATTTCAAGCTTGATTGCACTTCCTTGAGCCATCTAGTGGTTCTACCCATGTGTCAAGCACTAGGAAGTTTAATCAAGCTTGAAATCATGATCGCCAAGGAGACTGCTTATGTCAAGATTTATAGTAAAAAAAGGAGTTACATTTTGGTCTGTCGTCACCCAAAACTGATGAGATCGCTTCAGAAGACATTTAATAAATCATTGGAGTCGTTTGAATTTCTTTTCTGTGTTTTTTTAACTTCATAGTTTTGGCACTCATTCACTTGCACTGCATGCTCCTCAGAGCTTAGATTTTCTTCTCAAAGTCTTCATTTGTGTTCTACTGAAGAAGAAAAAGTCATATATATTTGAGATAGTATCAAGGTGAGTAAAAAGATGAGAATTTTCATTTTTGGGAAAACAATTTCTTTAACAAGCTCCAGCAACCTTTTGGGCAGTTGCATGTGACCAGTGAAATGAGACGTGAGCAACACAAGGTCCTCAAAATGCTCACATCACATAATAACCTTTGAATGAATTCCAGTGTGCATGCAGCATAATCTTGGTACTGAAGATTTAAGGTGTAGTAAGTAGAAAAGGCAGCAGCAAGCCCAGACAGAAAAGTTGGATGGATGCCTTCACAAATGTGCCCCTCAAGGCTGATCATCCAGTGGTGTATATTTCATCATCCAGTGTTTCACCTGAAACTTTACAAAGAAACCCCATATCAGCATTGATATAAAAAAATATTAATTTGCCAGTGTCACATTGCAAATGAATGCAAGGGACACTGACATTTTTTACGGTGGTGCAGCGGTTAGCACTGTCGCCTCAAAGCAAGAAGGTCGTGGGTTCAAACCCCGGTTACCCCGGCCTTTCTGTGTGGAGTTTGCATGTTCTCCCGTGTCTGCGTGGGTTCTCTCCGGGTGCTACGGCTTCCTCCCACCATCCAAAGACATGCAGGCTAGGTTAATTGATGTCTCCAAAAATTGTCCTAGGTGTGGATGTGAGTGTGAGTGGTTGTCTGTCTATGTGTGGCCCTGCGTTGGACTGGCGACCTGTCCAGGGTGTACCCCGCCTTTCATCCAATGTTAGCTGGGATAGGCTCCAGCTGCACTCTACGTGTCACAGTTGCAGTTGACTTCCCTCTGAAACAAGTGTTTAAAAAGTTAGATACCATTCCGGTATCACCAATGTTTTCAGATTAAAAGAGAAGGAATAGGATGCATCCCTGCATAAAACTTTTGTTTCCCAAAAGCATTGTATATTTTGTATGCAACGTAAGTGGATTGTAGAAATTATTGCCACCAATGGTTATTTAAGCTTACAATGCTTTTGCGATTCGCAGCCCAGATCTGAACTTTGAAGTTGTTAATATTAGCTGACCTCACTGTCTGCTTGATTAAGGTGTTTCTGTGTCAGTTCAGACTCCAATCTCAAATCTGACATGAAAATTTTAAATTTTGACATGAAAAGTCCAGTGCATTACTCAGTCCGACAACAAATCACTTCAAGAAAACAAATTTAGTAAAAGAAACAAATACCTTGGGTTTAAAGACAAAAATATAACGTTACAAACTGTTTATTTAGTTGATATTGGGATCTGATGGCAGGTAGGCTACCAAAATCATTATCACAGCACAATATGAGTTCAATACAAATGTGATGTATTCTGGCTATAATAAAAAGCAAAGCAAAAGGGCACTCACCTGTTAATTCAGAAGATGACGATGGGTGAAAAAATCTGCACTTAAACACGTGTGGTCTCACTGTAGATTTGTGTTCCCAAAATGCAATGCAAAAAACACTGTAAAGTACTGTTTTCATTCCTTTGAGCAATCAATAATGTAAAATACCGCAATATCACGTCTAAGTCATTTAACCAACCAAAATTAACAGTAATGTACTGCAAGAGTGTAGGTTGAAATTTCTTCTGCTGAAATTGGTCTGTGCTTTGTTACCGAAATTTGAAGCAATGTCCCCATTAGCTGAAGCTGAGAATAACATTTAAATTCAGTAGAATGGATCCGACAGCCTTCGGAAGCAACATGTAAATTTCCTGTGTGATCATGTTGGATTTGTAAATGTTCCATAGAGCATCTTGTGTGCTTCAATGGTAGCAAGAATATTTTTTGAAACTTTAGTCACTTTTAATACATTCATGTGTTTTTACAGGTTTAAATGAAACAGATTTTCAAAGTAGACTCAGCCTTTTGGTTTAGGTCGGTAGTCTCAGTCTTTTGGCTTAGGTTTCTCTGGTTCCTTAAATTTTTCCTAGACCATGAGATTTTGATATCCACAGTACATTAACAATTATCACAGAGAAGTTGTTTCAGCTTCTGAAATAGCTACTCATGAGTACTGAAATACTCCTGTATTCATGTCTATCAGTAATAAAATCTCTGTAATTGCTCTTTTTACTAGGAGAGAGGTAAAAACTTCTGACAAGAAGTTCTTCTGACATTTCCCCCACTTCTTTTCATGCACTCAACAATAATTACATGCTTTATAATGATATATTATTTATTCAATAGCCAAAATGAATTATATGTAAACCAGTTTGCTTATAGGGTGTAACTCAGGAAACAGTTCTCATTTGCATTTCCATGCCATTTCCATTCAAATAAGATTCGTTTGAATGTTTTAAGTGGCCAGTGATTCAGGTGCGGAGGTTGCAACATCTCGGTTGTCAGAGATAAATGTAATTACTATTTATGTCATACAAGGAAGTCAGCAGTAATCATTTCTGTAAATAATGATCACACAATGACCTTGGGGGAAAAGAACAAGCAAGCCCAATGGAGGTCAGTGGATCAGTTCTCCCTTTTCCCTCCATCTTTCAGCTCAGTATTATTTTGCATGCTTGATTTTCCACAATAGTGTGGCAAAGATTAGTAAAACTCATGAAAAACATTAATCAGAGCTCTCTGATGCTGAGATGGCAATGGATGGGTCTGTCTCATCACTCACTAGATTTAACTAATCACTCACTCATTCTCATACTGCAAGTACATCAGTTCACCATAAACTGACAACACACCTTAAAGCGACACAGATGTTTTTTTAAATTATTTATTTATATTATGTTAGCAGATTACGCAGATGTTGCACATCAAAAACAGTATTGGCATTCGTTATTTAAATTTTTAAGAGGAAAATGGTTAGTTCAGGAATTTTTTGGAAAATATTCTTATTCAGGTTTTAAATCAACATCAGTGGAAAAATAGAACATACAACGCAATGTTAGGCTGTCCAACACCTTTGAAATATTTGTTTGCAACATGCTTTTATTTCAAAAGATTTAGGCTTATTTAAAACAAGACACAGCAATCCCAAATATCATTCGTTGTTACTGTAGCCTATTTTAAAGTACACTTAGTCAAATTGTTGTTATGTTTGCTGACACCTAGCAGCGTAGATGCAGCATCATGCAAAAACAGTTCTCTGTTACTTATGTCATGCACTATTTGAAGTCATTTATGATTGATTTATTTCACGAGGTAAAGCATGTGACAAATTGAGTAATATTCGGCAGGTCATATGATCCCAACATGGCAATGCCCATGAACATGTGCCCAGCAGCATATGTAGAATAAAGCAGCTATTAAGACTTATATGACACTAGAGTCTTCAATTCATGTGAGTGTTTGAACATATTTTTCAAAATATATTATTCTACTATTCTATAACTTCTTTTTTCTGTTTGAAAGGTTAGAAATTTGCAAAAAATAACTGAGTGTACCTTTAACAGACCAGACCAAGAGTGCCTTTGTACAGTCCAACAGCATTTGGATGCTGCACAATTTGTATCATTCTGCTCTTATGAGTTCATGGCTTTCAAATTGTAGTGTGGATTTTGATTCAGATTTCATTCACTGATTCTCAGGGCCGTAACCACAATATATATTGACTTATGCACTTGATTTCGAGCTTTCTGTGGCCATACAGCAGCATAGTTATGTACAGTATGAACTACTTTTGAGTATTTAAATTGATTTATTTTTTTTCCACTTTAGACCTTAACAGTAGTGCTTGATATGAATGTTTTGTATGGAAAACAGAACTGTTATGATTCGTGAATAACAGATTGTCTTAAGATTTACTAAGGGGTGGGGGGAGGGGGGCAACTTGAGGGTAAAAAATAATTTTGTGTATTATCTTTTTGCTAATATAATTTTACAGATACATCAGAGATGAAAAACAATTCAAATTATATTTATCTTTTCATTGAGATTGCACAAAACTAAAAGATGACCAAATTGCTAGCTTCCACAACAGGGCTCCAAACAAAACAAAAAAAAAAAAATCAATTAAGGAGCGATTGGCTCCTATAGGGGGAAAAAAACAGGCGCCAAATTTTTTTCATTTTTAACTCCTTCCATTCCTTTTCGTCCCGCAGCTCGCTAACAGTGTAGTCTGTGGAGCATTCTTCACAATTTTGTGATCACGTGCATTTTTTATGCTTGTTACTGTCACCGTGTTTTCTAACAGTCTCTTTTTTGAAATGGTTAGTTCCTGCAATGAACTCCGTTTTCCCCGCTATTTCTTTGATATAAACTTTTGTAATGTATCTCGGGAAATGTAATGCAAATTTTAAAATCAAAGGGAGTAAACTTTTACTGTCGCCAATGGCGACCTTGACAGAAATTACACTCACAAATAAATTTATTTGGTCACAAATGCGACCATTTTTAGTCGCAGTTTGGAGCCCTGCACAAGGATGATGATTTATCGACTTTATAGACATTACATTTTTATCGTCTGTTAATGCTGAACTTCTGTAAAGCTGCTTTGAAACGATGTGTGTTGTGAAAGGCGCTATACAAATAAAATTGACTTGACTTGACTTGACTAGCAATGCAGACACATTATTAGTCTTGTACAGTGTGAACTTTTTAAAATAAAAAATTATAACATTTTGGGCATTTATTGCATTTAAAGCCTTTATACTGAAAATTATTGCATTTAGTGTCTTTACTATTTTAAAGGACCAAAGAGTTACTGGATTATAGTCCAGTCATTTCTTCCATAAAGCATCTACGTCACTATGTAACACATGTGCATAATATCCACCTAAAGGCTACTTTGGCCCGCCCTCAAACAAAGGTAGTTATAGTCGAGGCTAGGGTGAGTTGGGTTAGTGTTGTCGCCATGTTGAGAAGATGCTCTTTTTCTTCAGTGTGAAAGCAAAACCTCTTTGTTTGGACTTCCAAAGGCAGACTAATTGAAGTATCTGTGGTTAAAATGTATTTTTACCACTATTCCTCAGCAGTACAACCACAACCAATGCCGGATTTTCAAGTCGATTACCCTGGAAAGATGGTGCAGTTCCCACTTTGTTGGGACAATCTGGTTCTTTAGAATCACAACCTGTAAGTATGCTTGGTTATTTGTGGATGTATCTGCTACCAAGAGTTCAAATGTAGAGTTTTGTGTTGTAGCTACGGTGTACACCCGCTGCACAGCTGTAGGACTCTGCTAACCTGCTAGATAATGTTATTGTGTTGAAATAGTTTGCTAATCAGCTGCGCGGCCACTTTTACCTATAATTGTGCAGAATTATGCACTGTTTGTCATTCTTACTATCATTAATATTGATCAAGTGTGGAGATGGATTTATTTTTACAAACTGTCATTTTACATCTGCAATCAACAGAAGTGCTTGGCTAACTGCTATGTAATGTTTTGGTAAGAGTTTACTTTTCAGCTGTGGGCTGGCTTTTACCTAAAACTGTGTTTCAAAATGGTCGATCTCAAGAGTCTTATATAATTAGATAATTATAAACTGTAATTTTACGGCCGCTATCCACGGTAATCCATGGCTAACTTGCTCACTAACTCTCTAATACCCCCGGTAATGTCCAACTGGTAGTAAGCCTCTGTTCTCTGTCCATATCTTGGGTGAGAAAAGTTTGGATACACCCATTTAAGCAAAAGATGACTAACTTAGATGCACTATGTGTCTTTTACTTGAAGCTTTGTTAGGTTCACAATAATCAACTTGTACTTGTAAGAAAGCTACTAGATTAAAATTTACCACTGTGAAACGTCCTGCTCAAGTCGTGCTTGTGAAGGTGGTTCGGGTCGATCAGCTTGTTCTTCCAAACTTTCATTATTTCATTCATTATCGGACTCGGGCTAGAGCTAGTACAGCAAAAACTACCATACCACTACTGTTACCATAGTTACAGTAGTGTTTACAGCTGCTCAGGAAGACTCGGGAGCTGAAACTCGGTTATGGTAAGGGGTGTTTTCCGACACACGCTCTACATGGTTGACCAATAACAACAGACTAGATGAGGTGGGACCAAGTCATTGTTTTCCAAGTCACAAGTAAGTCTCAAGTCATTGCATTAAAGTCCCGAGTCAAGTCCCAAGTCAAGGCAGGCAAATCCCAAGTCAAGGCAGGCAAAACCCAAGTCAATTTACAAGTCCTCAACTTTTAGCTTCAAGTCTTAAACAAGTCAATAGTGTGCTTTGCCCAAATTAGTGTCAGAGTATTAATTACTATAGTAAATTTATACTAATTTTATCTAGAAGTTTCTAATTTCTAATCTAAATGTATCTTCTTTTTTTAAATCGATATCTACATGTAAAGACCAAAGAGGGTAATAAAGATGATACATGGATCTTATCTTTGGACACACATTAAGGCAAACCAAACTTTTACTCTAAACACACAGTGAAAGGACGCTGAACGTGCTGAACTGGCGTGTGAAATCTGAAATATTACCAGGCAGTGGCTAATTGCAGACATTTAAGTTGCATATACAAGTTATATACTGTAAAGGGATGCGAACACAGTAAATGATCGGTTTTGTGATTTTTAGAACCATAACCAACATAATTAAATAAATATAGCTAAATGCATGACAGAGGACCAGCGCGTCCACAAAAGAATGAGTGTGTTTACATGCACGTTCTAACCAGTTATGCTCAAAAAGCACCAACCAAATAAATGGCGTTCCTTTATCGAGGTCCTACAACAGCGTAAATAAAACACCGGGTAGATTTTGTCCATTACACCAATTGCTATAACACGTTAAATGCTACTGACCGCAGTAAAAAATAGTTTGCGGTTCGATATGCAGACTTTGTTAGTCTGTAAATCTGCCATGTTTGGCCATAGACATGTAGACATGTTCATGTGTTACTGAACCATAGCTGACATAAATTAGTTAACAACTTACCTCTGTCTGTGGATTTTCAGATACCTCACATAATTGGACGTTGTCGACGAGGGTGTCTGTAATTTTTGTACCACAGGTTCTACATGTTGCAATCCTTTTGTTGCCTTTAACGCTGTGTTCAATATATCAAAATTATATCACCTTTGGTATAATTTTTGCTGTGTCCTAGTCCTTAAATGCGCGCTGCGGTCTTCAAACTTGGTCCAGCTTTCGTGGAAGCTGATTGGTTGGTTGTCTGATTGGTTGAATATGGAGCATTGAAATGCAGATTTGAAAATCAAATGAATCGTTTATTTGGGAAATTAATCGTTGATTTACTGCACATTTTTTAATTATGCAACTCTTATCTTTGGGTTTTAAAAAGTATAAGTATTTCCAAGTCAGAGGGCTGAAGTCCAAATCAAGTTGCAAGTCATTGCTGTCAAAGTCTAAGTCGAGTCGCAAGTCTTTTTTGATTCTATCGAGTCGAGTCGCAAGTGATCAAATTAGTGACTCGAGTTCGAGTCAAGTCCAAGTCATGCGACTCGAGTCCACACCTCTGCAGACTAGGCCAGCTGACCAATCAGAGCAGACTGGGCTTTTCGGAAAGGGGACTTTAAAAAGACAGGAGTTAAATCAGAGCATTTCGGCCAGAGTATGAAGAGCAGGGAAAAGAAATGTACAGTATTTCTTGAGTAGTGTTGTCTGTGGAATAGAATAACTCCCTTTTGCGTGAACTAATAACTGAAAAATTATTTTCTAGATAAGTATTTTTGTCTTGTTTTCCTGTCAACTTATTTAAACTTTCTTAAATCATGATTTATTTACTTGTCAAGCAAAATGGGATAAGATATTAAGTCTTGTTTTAAGAAAAATCTGACTAAATTTAGTGAACTTTAGACTCAAAACAAGAAAAAAAAATCTGCAAATGGGGTAAGCAAAATAAACTTGTTTTCTCTTTAAATAAAGTTTATTTTGCTTACCCCATTGGCAGATTTTTTTTCTTGTTTTGAGTCTAAAGTTCACTAAATTTAGTCAGATTTTTCTTAAAACAAGACTTAATAGCTTAAAATTTAGTCAGATTTACACACTAAAGGAAAGTTCAAATCCAAAAAAGCATAATAGGGCCTCTTAATTTAATTCACAATATGTCAAATTCCATGACATGCAATTCCGTCCATGTTTTCATATGGCCCTACATCATAGGGCTGTTGTTCCATATATCAGCATGGCTGTGGGTTGCTTTAAATTAGAAGCGCAAAAAGACCTGTGTGTGCATTTTTTTAATGTATTATGATCTTCCAAAACACTAAATAATATATTTGGGCATTATGTTGTGTGCTGGATAGAGCACAGAAAGATGTTATAATTTCTTCTGATTTATGTCACAAAAGGGAAACCTGGGACTGATTTTTTTATCAGGCTTTAATGCTCTTTTCTGTTGGTTTTTGATTTAGCTGAGGAGGTTTATCAGTTCTGTGATGTTTTGCTTTTGAATGACTCTCACATAGCATTTATTAGGATAAACTTGTTTAAAAAAGCTGAAAATAAGAATAAAAAACTTTAATTAATTGATTTTAGTGTCCTTTACCATCCTTTCAGGGACCCAAGGTAACAGTTGCAACCAAACCATATCCGTCAAGTTGGTCACGTAGATGCCACATCAGTAGCTGACTCTTTGGGAATTGTATATCATCATGCATATCATGCTACTGATTCACATGCATGAAGCAATGCCTGCTAGCCTGTAGTGTAGTTTAAAGGCATCGACAAAGTCTACAATTCATATTGACAAACTGGAAGGAAAAGAGAGATAAAAATCAAACCATTCAAGGTAGATAATGTAACAGTGACACTAGCATTGACAGGCCATGAAGCACTTTGCAAACATAGCTTCTTGAACATTTTGGGGGGAAAAGCTAGGAACAGTCAATGACAGAGCGTCGTGAAGGCTGCTGCACTGGGAACATGCAGTTAGAGTAGGGCGAACACCAAGTTTTGACCAGCTTGTCATGCAGCTCGGGGAAAAATTATACTGGATGGCGGGAGGCGGAGTCATTCCGACTCGGTAAGAACTGTTCGTCAAGGCGATAGAGCTCGGGCTTTCTCTGAGTTGGCTCACTCAAGCTGGAGCTCCTTGATCGCTCGCAAGAGAACCTGTGTCAGCTCAGTCTCAGAGACTTTCATATGGTTTTCCTCCCTGCAGGGAATATAAGCAAACTCATTGACTGGGTTAGACCAGGCCTCACCTTCAGATGCTGTGAACTAACTTGATTGCATGATCACATGATCGCATCATGCAAGCCAATTGTGGGGTGCAGATCATCAAGGGAAAGTCAACGGGCGAAGATGCTTGAAATGGAGACATAGTGGTACGCAAGGCATGCACCAGCAACAAATCTTCCTTAAATTCTTTGCGCTCTACATCCCGGCTCACACGCCTCCCTCATGCATTCCCTCCGGAGCTGTAGAAGGAGTATGGTGAGAGGGAGGGTGACCGATCTCATCTTTCAAATAGATGGCTAGTTGGGAGCGAAGCGTCTTGAGTTCATGCGCTCACAGTGAACGCAATCAGTCTCACCGAGCACTGCTTCCAAGTGAGCTTGGACCAGGCATACAAAACAGCGCTCTTGTGCATCATACAGAGGGATATAACACTCACAAGGTGGAAAACATTTGCAAAATGCCATCTTGAAAAATATGTTGTTAAGCAAAAGGCTGTTTTATGTGCTTTATAGTCAATAAAACAACACAATCACAATGCAATATCGTTTCAAATGTGGAAGTGATAAAGTCTATTCTGTTCATTGGAGCACAAGCAGGGAGGTAAAAATAATCCACCCACCGTTAAGGTGTGCAGTTTCAACAATGTAGCAAAGATTCTGAGAGATATTATTGCGACCCTGAAGAGATCAATTCTTATGAAGTGGCACTGTGAGTTTGTATGCTTGTGATGATTCACAAATCAGGAGGGGAGCACCAAGCGCCATCGGCCAATAAATTGCCATGATTTTTAAGGGCATCAGAGATCGGCCCTCCTGGGAGGAGCTTCCCAATAGTGTCAGCTACACACAGGGCCATGCACAGACATTTTGTGGGGCAGGTGTTCAAGCGAGAGAAAACAAAAGTCACCCCTCTCATAATTATTTATAAAAAATAAAGTTACATACAGTAGCACATCTTTTACTTACATATTTATTTATTTCAATACACATACACTCATGCAGATGTTTAATACTCAACAGATTTCTACAAAATTATCAATTCACACAGAGACGATGGTCTTCAGCATTCACTATTTTGCATAGTAGCTATGTTTGCAATTACATCCTTCTTGCTCATACAATTACAAGCAATTGCTTCTTGCCTCCTGTGCTACAGAGGGTCCTGCTTCCATCTCACCATTGGTCGCCGTCTTGATCTAACATGTCAAAAAGCATTGTTTCTGTAGCAGTCCCTGAACATGACTCTGCTCTGGACTCTGACCTTTCTTCTTCATCTGCGATGGGTTCTGTATCAGGTGGCAATACATCTCTAACCAACAGTATCATCACCAACAGTATGATATGGTGTTTATTTGGCTAGGACTGCTTGGTCAATGCATTACAACAGTAAGCCTCAACAGACTGTAACTCTCAGTGGCCCAACTTCAAGTACCTTAGCACATAGCTACTTTTTCTTCAGACAAATGTGAATGGGATATTTTTCATTTGGCAATGTTTTAATAATATTTAAGGTAAATAAATGATATAGATTACTGCAAGTGATGTAGACCTAACTTATTTAAGGTTAGTTAACTATAATGCTGACAATTAACTATAATGCTGACAAAATACTAATACTCAGCTAAAGTAGCTTCATGTCTGATTTAGAATCGCCAAACCACTTTGTGTGGTTAAAATAAATTGTGGGCCTATAATAAGTTTTCAATTAAATTAGATGAACAGTTAAACTTACAAATCTGAGTTTGTAAAGTCCCTAGACTATTGTATTGAAATGACAATCATATGGCGTACTACCAGTACATTTTGTGTCACAGGAGTAAGAATCGATAATTTACTAGGCTATATCTCAAAGCTTTTGCTAATCTGTATGAACATGTAAAAAGTGGACAAATTGTATATTTGCGCATTTTCTTGTGACAGGTGACAGGTTGGCTAACGTTTCTGATATCCAAATATGATTGACTATTTTCACACTCTGGGTTTGGAATGTGGAAGTAAACGATTGCAGGGTACACTTCGACATCGGTTAATGGGAGTGATTGGGAGACCACAGCAAATATTATTTTCACTAACCCATTTGCTCCAAGAGCAAAAGAAAAATCCACTATTACAATCCAGAAGAAAATCTAGAAGAAAAAAAAAAAAAAAGTGGATTAAGACAAATATATTGTCTTTCTCTCAGCAGTTGTAATCAAAACCCCCTCACAGATGTGGTAACTAATTTTTTAAAAACTCAACACAACAGTGATACAACACAAAGCATAATGTTATAAATTTACACTCAATATTTAAAAAATTTTTTTTTTACATTTTTTTTGCTAGATTTACACTTCTGAATAAATCGGAAATGTGTGATCACAGATTAGTTCTTTGTTTTGTTTTTTTCACACCACCTCCTTCCATATGGAATTACAAGTAACCAGAGTAATAGTTGTATCTCAGTATATCCCAAGATTTTATATTAATATTAATCACGTGATTTTTTCAAGCTGAAATTTTTAAGATTTTGGAAGGGCTAAAATTTGATTCTTTATATACTCTTATTTTCCTGTTACAATGCATTTAGTTCCTTTCTTAGAAAAGATTTGTAACAATAATGTTAATTAACATCTTCCAAACAACAGTGTTAAGATAGAAATGTACTAAAATATCACCAATTCAAGTTACATTAAACAATTCCCAAAATGTATTGTAAGTAGAAGGTTGATTTATTGAAAGAACTAGTCCCATCAGATTGTGTTTTCGCAGCAATTTACATTAGATCTCTTAAACCCTCATCCTCCATGATATTAATGATCTGGGGGATATATGAATTTGTTGAGAGTACAGTGCATGTGTGGGAAATTAAAGACAGGTGCTTGTTTCCCTGTTATTATCATAAGGTGATGATTCACTCCCTGGCATATAATCAATACAGTACATTTGTTATGCACACTGAGCTCACCATTCTTCTATTGATTCTCATAGGCAGTATCAAACAAAGTAGAAGCAAAACACTTACGTGGAGGTTGATTGGTGTTCTGACTCCTTGTGTCGCTGTCCTACTTACATACCAAACGTGAATGTCACAGCAATGCCACAAGCATCACCAAACGTTATTGCATAATGATTGTTTTCAAACAGGTTTCCTGAAAACTTCCCCCTTCTGCTATTGGTCAACCAAATAGATAGTCATGCCCAAACTCCATTGGTTTAACTAATGTTGCAACTGTATATTCTGGCTGTTAGGGATGCTCAACAGACATAGTTCTGATAGCACCACTGGGTCACAGTAAGCTGCCGTGGTTGCAGGCATTTCTTTTTGGTGCCTGAATATTTTATATGTAATAAAATATAAAATAAATAACCCAGTGTTCATAACTGATACAAAAAAAAAGAAGAAGAAACAAAAATGTTTGGTCACAAATGTTCTTTTGGGAATTCCCAATTATTCTTTTCACCAAAACATATAAAAACAGTTTAATAGTTTACTGTAAAAGTACATATATTTTCTTGTTAAACATAATGTACATTTTCACTGTTAACTGTAAGGTAAATTATACATTTGACTTGTTAACATGTTTTTTATTTTTTATTTACTTGTTAACATTTTTTTAAAATAAATTACGTGTTTGAAGTTGGTTTAGTATGAATACAACATTTCTGATTACTCAGCAACATGCAAATTGACTTAAAAAATATTTTCTAATTTTCTAGTGCTTTCTGCATCCTAGTCAAATAAAATAAGAAAATTAGGTTGAGTGAACAGAACCAGACTTTCATGTTTACAAAGTTAGGACAATATATATATATATATATATATATATATATATATATATATATATATATTATCACAAGATTATAAACACATACAATATTATTTAAGAATAATTGGAGGGGTTATGTTTTTTTATTTTATTTATTTGGGCAGTTCTCTGAAAAACTTATACCAATTTTTTGCAATTTGAAAAAAGTATGTTAATGGTGAGTGTTTAAACATGAGTGTGAAAAATTGCTGGCGGCAGCCCAAAAATGCACCAAAATGTAAGTTAAATTACATGGTAAGGTAACTGTAACTAACCAATTAACAGTTTTTGAATGTTGCATTTTATTTATTTTGTATCTGTTAAAATTACAAACATTGTTTTTCTGTGAACCTATGAATGCTAACTTATAGTTGTCGCTGCATATTAAGCTAGGGAAGGAGAAAGTGTTATATAACATTACGCACACCTTACATTTTAAAAATAATATTGAATAATTAATTATGTTTATAATTCATTCTTTTCAGTGTAGCTCTGCACAATATGTTTTCATTATATCATTAGAACTGTTGTACAGTAAACTACATCAGCAAACAAGCAAAACACACACACACAAATTACACTAAAGACATATTCTCTTAGGGAGATTTTATTTAGTTTCTCATACATGAGCAAACACCCACAGGCTATCTCCCAATAGCCATTACAAACCATTGTGGTTGCAATGGGCTGTCTCTTCAGAAAGAGAGATTTACACTTGAGAGAGACATGATAAATAGAAACTGATCTAGATAGATGGAGCAATAAAGACCAATAAAGTATAAATCCATGGGAGGTTAAATACAGGTCAGTTTTGAAAAATGCCTGCAGCATGGCTTTAATAGAAACATAATTGAGCTCACAAAGTGGTCATTGTTATTTCATCCCATTGTGAGTGTGGTTGTGGAAATATGTCATGACAAAAATACACAGAACTATATAATAAGTTTTCCTCTAGAGCTGAATTCTCAAAATGTGTTTTATGAGTGTCTCTGGTTTAGGGCAGTATAAGGCAACAGTAAATTCCCACTACTATCTTTTTTTCTCTGTGTTCGACTTGCATTATGATGTCTGCTGCATGATTTTCTTCATTCCTTGCAACTTCAAAGCCAAACTTGGTAAAGTTACAGGATTTAGTGATTACATTCTGGGCTTGCACTAAAATCAATTACGTGTTTGAAGTTGGTTTAGTATGAATACAACATTTCTGATTACTCAGCAACATGCAAATTGAGGGCATCAAGACCGTGTTAGAGGAAGAGATGGATAGATAGATAGATAGATAGATAGATAGATAGATAGATAGATAGATAGATACTAAGGCGGAGTGCAAGAGATGAAGCTGAAGAACTCAACTACTGCCTTTAGATGGTTTATAATACTATTCACATTCCTATCTAATGCTGCTTGTGATTAAAGAAAATCATCAGGCTTCTAATTCACTTTCAAATGGCATCTCATTAGCATCTAATCATGTTCAATGATCTCAAGTGTACAGAGATTTAATTCTGTAAAACAATGTTCAAGACATTCTTTGGCACATTGACATTTGCATTGAATATTGACAGAAACTAACAAGTGCGAACATGTGAGCAATACATTTATTTAAAGCTATTTTTTATGTGTCATCCCATATGATGTATTGATATTATTTGTGTAAACAGTCTGAATGCACTCACTAACTGCCTGAAAGAACACATTTTATGCTTCTCAATTCTGACTGCTTGTTTGATGAAGCATGTGCAAGCATTTAAATCACACTCTGGAAAATACTCTGTAATGACAGATATATCAAAACTTGTTTGATAAATATCACACAAACAAGCTAATCTGTTGTTCTCCAAAGCTATCAATATCAAAAAATATCTGAAAAGATATGTTACCATCACGATCAAGGCTGTACATAGAATTGACTTAGTACTGTATTAATATTTCTTTATTGTGGAACATGATTTATTAAAGTGCAATAAAAACATCCAATCCTTAGTCAAATATATGAAAATCACAATAAATCAAATCCAGTGTTGGGTAGGTTACTCAAACATGTAATCCACTTCAAATTACTACAAGATTTTTATCATCTTACTTTACTGGCTATTTTATTGAAAAAGTAATCACATTTCTAAAACACTTCACAAAAAAGTATTTTTTTTTTTTTTTTTTTGCTCAACAAATTCAAAATAATGTATATAAAATCCCCTTTTTGATCTGTAACTTGTAGCACATAATAAACAAGCAAATAAATAAATAAAAATAAATAATTCTAGATTTCCTAAAAATGTAAATGTGAACAGCAGGACTGCAAATTTTTAATTAATACCAAGCTATAGAAGGTCTGATTTTTTTCATCAAATTGTTTATTAATTTCCAAGAGTGTTTTCGATTCGATTATTTGTGTTTTTGGGATGTTACAGACATTACATCAGAAATTAGCATAATTCAGATTCAAAGTAATGGCTAGCATCATCCAATCACTGCCATCCAAGTTAATATAAAATGATACATTATACATTTTGAATCTATGTACTGATTTCTATTGTCCAATGTCTGGCAAACATGTTGAAAAATTAAGAAATTTTTTAAAGCGGCATCTCAAACGAAACTAGACACGCTATTCTTTACACCCATCAGGTTCCAATTAAAAAACGAACGTCTAGGTTACGTATGTAACCTCCGTTCCCTGATGGAGGGAACAAGACGTCGTGTCGAAGAAGCGACACTAGGGGTCTCTCTTGAGCGCCAAAAGATGCCTCTGATCTATGAAAAAAGGCCAATGAGAGTTGGCGAACAGTATTTGCATACCCCGCCTCCGGATACTGATATAAAGGCGAGGGAAATACGCTCGTTCATTCAGGATTTTTCTGAGGAGCCGGGAGTGTACCGGGCACCTCAGCGGCTCGGCTCAGCGACATGGCCGGGAAGACACGACGTCTCGTTCCCTCCATCAGGGAACGGAGGTTACATACGTAACCTAGACGTTCCCCGTCTGTCGCTCACTTCGACGTCGTGTCGAAGAAGCGACACTAGGGGTCCACTTCAAAACTCGCCATGCGCTGAGCCGTGTACGTGTACTGCTTACACAGAAGCGGGCAGGTATTTCTACGTGCACAGCGACCAACTGTGTTCAGGCTGCACGTACTCTTTCCTTTTGAAAAAGAATCCTTTTGGTTACCCTAGGGGGGAACAAGGTGACGCTCCCAACTAGGGAACGGGCCAAGCCTGGCTGGGCCTCTTTTCTCTCTATGTTTTCTCGGCATAGAGCAAGAGCAGCCGGGGCCCTTACCGCATCGAGGGAAGGGGGTCTTACCCGAATTCCTATTCTTTCAGGGGGAAAAGACCCTGCGGAGGCCACACCCGCCCAGCAGGGTAGGTAAAGGTGGCAAAATACATCACATGGCCACTTTTGGCATGTGGGAAAAAATGGCGCGGTGGTAGATCCAACCTCGAGGAGGGGGGAGTTGCTACAACACGGCGACCGGAGGGCAGCAAAGGACTGCCTAAGGGAGACGCGGGTCAGCTCGCAAGGTGACCGTTCCGCGGAAGTACCCACAGGAGGAGTCCCGTAGGAGGCCTGATCTGTGGAACACCTATTCCAGTAGACTGGGCCGGCAAGTTCCTCCGCTGAACTGTTGCGGGCCCGAGAGGGCTAGGGAGGAATCAACCAGGGACCTAGGCCCTCTGGGAAAGAAGCGCACTGTTCTGCCTCGGAGAGGGAAACGGCGCTGGAAACAAACGATTCACCTGGTCAGATCGTCGACGTGTACCGAGTTCTACGGGCTCGGACCTGAGAGAACACGGGACGAGACTGACTCAACCCTGAAATCGTAAGGGTGTTAGGTGCTGCCCAGCCCGCAGCTCTGCAAATGTCTGCTAGGGAGGTGCCCCTAGCCAGTGCCCATGAGGATGCCACGCTCCTAGTAGAGTGGGCTCGAACCCGCAAAAATGGGGGGGGGGGGGCACGGCCTGGGTGTGATAGGCCAACTGAATGGCATCCACCACCCAGTGAGACAACTCTGTTTGGAGACAGCGTTCCCTTTCTGCTGTCCTCCAAAGCAGACAAAGAGCTGCTCAGAGCGCCTGAAGCTCTGGGTGCGTTCCAGGTAGGCACGGAAGGCACGTACCGGACACGACAGTGAGAGGGCTGGGTCTGCCTCCTCCCGGGGCAGCGCTTGTAGGTTCACTACCTGATCTCCAAAGGGCGTGGTAGGAACCATGGGCACATAGTCCGGTCGAGGTCTTAGGATCACATGAGTATCTGCCGGACCGAGCTCCAGGCAAGTGTCGTTAGTAGAGAACGCTTGCAGGTCCACGACCCTCTTGATGGAAGCGAGCGCGATCAGCAGGGCCGTCTTTTTAGGAGAGAGCCCTGAGCCAACTGATTCTAGCGGCTCGAAGGGGGGGGGGATCTCTGAAGACTGGCGAGGACCACCGAGAGATCCCAGGAGGGGAACAGGTTTGGCCGGGAGGGGTTTAACCTCCAGGCACCTCTTGGGAACCTGACGATTAAGTCGTGCTTACCCAGAGACTTGCTGTCTACTGGGTCGTGGTGAGCTGCGATAGTGGCAACATACACCTTCAAGGTGGATGGGGACAGCCTCCCCTCCAACCTCTCCTGTAGGAACAGGAGCACAGACCTAACTGCGCACCTCTGGGTCTTCTGCCCGGGAAGAACACCAATTCACGAACAGATGCCATTTCAGGGCGTAGAGTTGCCTGGTAGAAGGGGCTCTGGCTTGGTTGATCGTGGCTACGACCATGGTGGTAGACCAGCTAGATCTTCTGCATCCCGTCCAGGGGCCAGACGTGGAGGTTCTAAAGGTCTGGGTGCGGATGCCAGAGCGTGCCCCGTCCCTGAGAAAGAAGGTCCTTCCTCAGGGGAATTCGCCAGGGAGGGGCTGTCGCGAGGAGTATGAGATCTGAGAACCGGGCCCGGGTGGGCCAATAAGGAGCCACGAGAGTGACTCGCTCCTCGTCCTCCCTGACCTTGCACAGCACCAGTGCAAGAAGGCTCACTGGGGGGGATGCCTACTTGCGCAGCCCCACTGGTCAGCTGTGTGCCAGTGCATCTGCCCCGAGGGGAGTCTCTGAGTGGGCGTACCAGAGCGGGCAGTGGGAGGTCTCTCGGGAGGCAAAGGGGTCTACCTGGGCCTTGCCGAACCATTCCCAAATCAGCTGAACCGAGTGGGGGTGAAGCCTCCACTCTCCGCCAGGCAAGCGTTATCGTGACAGCACGTCCGTTGTCACATTGAGGTTGCCGGGGATGTGAGTGGGACGCAGCGACTTGAGTTGGGGCGAGTTGTGACATGTGGCGGGAGCGTACGCCGCCTTGGCGATTTATGTACGTGACCGCAGTGGTGCTGTCCAACCCGACTAGGATATGTTCATCCCGAATTAACGGGAGAAACTTCCGCAGGGCAAAAAGGACGGTCAACAACTCGAGGCAGTTGATGTGCCAATGCAGCTGGGCCCTTTTCCAACGGCCTGAGGCTGCGTGCCCATTGCAAACGGCGCCCCAACCCGATCTGGATGCGTCGGTTGTGACCAGGACACGTCTGGACACCTGCTGTAGGGGTACTCCTGCCCGTAGAAAACAGAGGTCTGTCCAGGGGTTGAATGCTTGGCGGCAGGCGGGGGTGATTGATACCCGGTTGCGTGCCGTGGCGCCATGCTCGACTCGGGTCTGACGCCAGTGTTGGAGCGGTGTCATATGTGTCAACCCCAGCAGCGCGACCGCCGCGGAGGACGCCATATGCCCCAGGAGCCTCTGGAAAAGTTTTAAAGGGACCGCTCTGCCTGGCCTGAAGGCGGCGAGGCAGTTCAACACTGACTGGGCATGCTCGTTGGTGAGACGTGCCGACATTGAGACCGAGTCTAACTCCATCCCGGAAAAAGAGATGCTCTGAACTGGAGTAAGCTTGCTCTTTTCCCGGTTGACCTGAAGCCCCAAGCGGCTGAGGTGCCTGAGCACCTGGTCTCTGTGGGTGCATAGTCACTCTCGCGAGCAGGACAGAGACATGCCGAAGGGGAGGACTTGTACTGATACGCCTGGCCATCAAACGTAAACCGCACTTTTAAGGGGCGGTGTCGAGGCAGGATGGAGACGTGGAAGTACGCGTCCTTCAGGTCTACCACTGCGAACCAATCTAGATGCCGGATGATGAGGTAAGGGCTGTAGAAACCCTCCTTCATCTCGGTTGGAGGGACCGGCTCTATCGCGTCTTTGGCCAGAAGAGTCGCGATTTCCGCACGCAGGGACTGCAGATGGATGCCCATGAAGGGGGTGGGGGCCTGGCAAACTGAATTGTGTAACCGAGTCGGATGGTCCGGGCCAGCCAGCGAGACGGGTTGGGAAGTGAAAGCCACGCATCCAACCTCTGCGCTAGGGGCACCAAAGGGACGATTAATTTTGACGTACCCGGCGGGGCTTCGCAGCGGGGTGGAGGAGGTAGGGCAGCGTTGGGCGGCAACGGGGCGACCCGCGGCTGAGGTGCTGAGAAGAGACTCAAGCACTTACCTTGCTCCGCACACCCGGCAGGGGGCAGGTTAGCGACTGAGGAGGAGGTCCTGGGTAGGCGTCCTCTGGACTCGTCAGAACCGGCCGGCCGGGGAACAGTTGTGGGGCTGAAGACAGGTGGTCCATGTCCAGGGGGCCAGGACTGTTGATATCTGGGGGCAAAGTGCCGTGAGAACGGCATTTGCGGGCCAGGTGACCCAGAGACAAAAGGAAATGGCTCATTACAGAGAATATGAGAATGTGAAAATTAATTCGACAAGAAAAAATTCTCCTCCCGGCCCTCCACCGGGGACGGAGCGGTCTTACCACCTCCGGAGCTAACATCTTGGTCCCTGGGTCAAACGTCTACGGACAGCCTGGGAGCTTTCCGGGTCCTCGAGGGGGTCCGTGAGACGGGGACGTCTGCTTCCTGCGGAGTGCTCGACGCTGGGGCTGAGAGCTGGGCCCGGGTTGAGGCGGAGCAGGGTGTTTCATAGCCGCAGGAGGACGCCCTCGGCGAGCAGACGGGGCATGGCCCATGGCGGCAGGCTTGCGGCGGGGAAGGGTGGTGGCCTCCGTCTGCCTCACCGCTGAGGACTGCTAGGCAGATTCGTCAACGGTGGCGCCGGATGGACGGAGCTGGGAGACGGGGGTGTGGGAGAAGGCGTGCCTTGTCTACCTCCCGCATTTCGACCAGGTCCAGTCCACAGATGCGTTTCTGGACCACAAGAGGTGGCCATCGCCTGTTCGAGTGCCGGCGCTTCTGACCTCCGTGGCCTGGGGGTGCGGTTGGTCATCCAGCGCAGTTCCTGCAGCACATCAAGAACAGGACTACCCAAGGTGCAAGTTTTGAAGTGCCTTGGCCTGGCGTTGGTTGCAGGAAGGGCCATGGCGTGCAGAGTGGAGGCGGTCTGGGACCGTTCCACCGCGAGGGTAATGAGAGCGGAGGAGCGAGGAAGCCTTGGCTTTGCTCAACTCGTAATGCACGTCCGAGAAGAAAGGAACCGGGGGGGGTTGCTGTGAGCGGCGTGGCTGTGAGCGGCGTGGCTGTGAGCGGCGTGGCTGTGAGCGGCGCATCTGCCCGCGGAACCGATCAAGTAGCCCGGGAAAGCATAGCGGATCTCCATGCGTCAGACTCGGGCTGGGCGGCAGACCCGAAGGTGGCGGGCCAGGCGAGTGATCAGCATCCGATGCCGCTGTAACGCTCTCCGATGCAGTGGTTATTTCATCCAATTCTAAAGCAAGCAAGCGTGCCGGGGAGGCAGGTGGTTCGAGGGGGTTTACCCGGCGAACAGAGCCCGTCATTGTCCCAAATCGCCTTCATCGCCCGCGGCGCCTGCGTCAATCCCGTAGGAAGGAGGCGAAGCACGGGGGGCGGCTGAAAGTGGCTTTCTCTCATTACAAAAGAAGCCGTGCGACCGCAATGCTATACTGGCCATGTTCTCACACTGAGAAGATGAACCATTGGAGAGCATGCTCATCCCGAGCTCAGACGGAAGCAAAACAAGCGTGCCGGGGAGGCGGGTGATTCGAGGGGGTTTACCCGGCGAACAGAGCCCGTCATTGTCCCCAAATCGTGTTCATTGCCCGCGGCGCCTGCGTCAATCCCGTAGGAAGGAGGCGAGGCGCGGGGGGCGGCTGAAGTGGCTTTCTCTCATTACAAAAGAAAGCCGCACGACCGCAATGTTGCCATGGCTATGTTCTCGCACTGAGAACATGAACCATTCATAAAATGCTGCCTGCGTGTGATCGCAGCCCAGGCAAGCCAGACAGCTTTTTATGACCGAGAGAGGTGGGGAGAAACACCGCATCCAGAAACTACACAGGGGTGGAAATCACATCTTTATAAATACGCGTCCTGAAAAGGACGTTCAACGCCACTGTGTAATGCTCTTTCAGAGAAATAAACTCCTTTACAGAGAAAATCACTCTTTTAACTCTTTTAACTCTGCGCTGTCGAAGCGCTCAGGGGCAGACTGTGTGCCGGCAATGAAGAGAAAAGCCGCTGAAGTGCGCCGTAAATCCAACAGCAAAGCAGAGCGTCAGAGGATCAGAAGCAGGATCAGTTGTGTTACTCGCAGCTGACAGTATACACAAGACCATCGGCTCCGAAGAAAATTACTGAATGAACGAGCGTATTTCCCTCGCCTTTATATCCGTATCCGGAGGCGGGGTATGCAAATACTGTTTGCCAACTCTCATTGGCCTTTTTTCATAGATCAGAGGCATCTTTCGGCGCTCAAGAGAGACCCCTAGTGTCGCTTCTTCGACACGACGTCGAAGTGAGCGACAGACGGGGAATCAAGGTTAGTGTTAGGTAATCAGATTACACCCAACACTTGTCCAATCACACAGAAAATGCTATTTCTTTTTACACTAAACTTTTTGTTATCATTAGACAAACTATAAAAATAAATTGTTAAAAATGTATCAAAAGTTTATACATTAAGCTTTAAATGTCATTATCCTCCATCAATTCATTTTGTGTATGAATTTTTTTTTATAAGTTCTTAGCCCGTACATGCTACAGTGGTAAATCTTGGGGTATTATCAGAGGAATCCCTGGGCTTTTCAGAGATGAGTTATCCATGACAACTTCCTCTCCTTGGTCTATGGATTGAAATGTATCACATTTCAGCTTAGCACATCGAATACAATATGGATTAAATATATACACCAAACATCTCGATTACTGTCATTACCTCCATTCCCTGATGGAGGGAACGAGAAGTTGTGTCGATGTAGTGACACTAGGGGTCGCTATTGGGAGCCCCAAACACCCCAACAAGGCCAGTGAGAATTGGTGAGTGGAATTTGGAATTTGCCGAGTGGAATAAAAGAAGCTGGCTCGAACCACTCATTCAGGTTTTGTTCTGAGGAGCAGAGACGGGGTCCCGGACATTTCAGCAGGTAGTACAGCATTGTGGCAAGGGGGATACAACGTCTCGGTACCTCCATCAGGGAACCGAGACGTTCCCCATCTGTCACTTACTCGACGTTGTGTCGATGTAGTGACACTAGGGGTCTTTATACAAAATGCCACAACTAGCTGAACTGTGTTACTTGAGCTGCCGATGCAGGTGCAAGCAGGCTACAGTGTGCGAAATAGCAGATGTACTCGGACTGCACGTAGCCTCCCCCAACACTCAAAAAAACTTTGTATAGATCCCCATGGGGGGGTGGGGGTGGGGCATATTTAGCATGGGAGGAGGCCGCGCCAGCCTCCTTCCTCTCTATGTTTTCTCTCCACACAGTATTTTGTTATTCGGCTGGGGCCATTTAACGCTCAATATATGCACCAGGAAAGGTGTTCTTTTCCTTTCCTCTTCTTTCAGGGGGAAAAGACCCTGTGGAAACCACATCCTGCCCGAAGGGGAGGTAACATGTGGCAATACGTTATGTGGGCTCACCAGCTGCACATGGAAGAGGCAAGGTGGTAGGTCCTGCCTCGAAGGGGAGGAGCTCTACAAACACAGCGACTGAGGGAAGAGAGAGCTTTGCCCAAGGGAGACGCGGGTCTGCCAACAGGGAGACCTTACCATGGAAAATACATCACAGGGGGTTACCGGAGTAACAAGTGCTTGTGGAGCACCTACCCCAGAACAGGGCATATTAGCACATGTACTAGGTCTGGCTGCAAATTCCTCCACCTAATTCGTGAGCCACAGGGCTAGGGAGGAAGCGCATCCAGGGTTCACGTGTTCGTGAACTCACATGGGAGAAGTGCACATCTTCGCCTCACGTAGGGGAAAGGCGCTATATGCAAGCAATACACCTGGCCAGCTGTCCCGTATTCTCAAACTTACCTGTTCGTACCTGACAAAACACAAGACGAATCCGGCTCAACCCGGAGATTGTAAAATTTAACAAAGGTATTGGATGTTGCCAAGCCCACTTCTCTGCAGATGTCTGTTAGAGAGGTGCCATTGGCCAGTGCCAACAAGGATACCACACTCCTTGTAGAGTTTGCTCATATTCCCAAAGGGCACGGCCTGGGCCTGGTATGCCAAAGCGATGGCATCCATGATCCAGTGGGCAAGCCTCTGTTTGGAGACAAGTATAGCTGACAGAGAATGCCTGCAGGTCCCTGACTCTCTTGATGGAAGTGAGCGTGGTCAGGAGGGCGATCTTCAATGAGATGGCCTTCAACTAAACTGAATCTAGGGGCTTGAACGGGGCTCTCCGAAGGCCCAGAAGGACCATGGTGAGGTCCCATGAGGGAAAGAGGCGCAGCCAAGGAGGGTTCAACCTCCTGTTCACCCGAAGCCCTAGACGGCTGAGGTGCATGAGCACCAGGTCCCTGTGTGCAACACTCAAGAGTGCGCTAGAATCAGCCAGATGTCGAGGTAGTTGAGTTTGCGGATACCCACTTCCCTTAACGGGGCAAGAGCTGCCTTTGCGACCTTCTTGAAGATGCGAGGGGACAGAGACAGGCCGAAGGGGAGGACCATGTACTGATACGCCTGGCCATTGAAAGTAAACCATAGGAAGGGTCTGTGTCGAGGTAAAACTGAGATGTGAGACTACGCATCCTTCAGGTCTACCACAGAAAACCAATCTTGAGGCCGGACGCATGCCAAAGTTTGCTTCTGTGTCAGCATCTTGAACAGGAGTCTGTGCAAGGCCCGGTTCAGAACTCACAGGTCCAAAATTGGCCGCAACCTACCACCTTTCTTTGGCATGGTGAAGTAAGGGCTGTAGAACCCTTTCCTCATCTAGGCTGGAAGGACAGGCTCTATCATGCAGGATGGCGGAGTTCTCGCCTGGCAAACTGAATCGCATAGCCGATTCAGCCATGGTCCTGGCCAGCCAACGCAATGTGTTGGAAAGTGCTAGCCATGCGTCCAAGCTCCAGGTGAGGGGCACTAAGGGGAAAATCACATCTGACGTACCTGGGGGTGCAGCCTCGTGGCGGGGGGAGCAGGAAATGCCACGTTGAGGGGAACCTTGAATCACTTGCCTTGCTCCACATACCCTGTGTCAGCGACTGAGGAGAAGGACCTTTTGGGCCTTTCAGCTTCGAACCCGTAGGTAGAAGGTCCGAGACGGGGGACGGCTGAAATAGCTTTCCCCAGGAAGAAAGAAAGCCGCGACGTGAACCATCCATGAACTTTTCCTCAACGTGATTACGGCCCAGACATGCGAGGCAGCGATCGTGGCCTTCGGAGGTGGCAAGATAATGACCTCACCCAGAAACTACACATAGACGGAAGGGCATCTTTAAAAAGACGTGTTTTTAGAAAGATGTTCATGTCAATGTGTTTGCTCTATTAGAGGAAATATACTCTTTTTGCAGGAATATATATACTCTTTTAAGCTGTTGAAGCATCCAGGGGCATACTCTACAGCAACCGCTGCAGAAGGAGAGAAAGCCGCTGAAATGCGCTGTATATCCAACAGCAAATCGCTTCTTTCGGGGTGAATGGACTGGCAGAAAAGTACAGCTGCCTGCTGAATCAACCGCTTGGCTTCGAAGAAAAAATCTGAATAAGTGGTTGCGAGCCAGCTCCTTTTATACCCGTATGTCCAGGGGAGTGGCATGCAAATTCCACTCGCCAATTCTCATTGGCCTTTTCTCAAAGATCTGAGGTGTTTGGGGCTCCCAAGAGCGACCCCTAATGTCACTACATCGACAGAACGTAGAGTGAGTGACAGATAGGGAACAAAAGAAATAATGCTGCTATTTAATTTATATTAAAAAAGGGTAACAGTTAAACGTTTTTTTTTTTGCTGAATCTCAGAAATTTATGGTAAGATGACATCATAATAGCTTGTAAATGGTCTGCACTTATATGGCACTTTTTTTAACCGTAGAGGTTACCAAAGCGCTTTACACTGTGTCCCAATCACCCATTCACACACACACTCATACACCAAGGCGCTAGCCTGCCATTGGGAGCAACTTGGGGTTTAGTGTCTTGCCCGAGGACACTTCGGCATGTGGAGTCATGTGGGCCGGGAATCAAACCACCAACCCTGTGATTGGCCGACCACTACCACCTGAGCCACAGCCACCCCGTCTTGTAGTGTAAAATAATGACAGAACAGGCTGCATATGAAAATACACAGAAATATTAGTTCACACTATAAATATATCTTATAAAATGTATATGTCAGAATTTTCAAAGCTCTGTGAATGTTTTTTTTTTTATTATTTTTTTTATTTTTTTTTATGGGCATGAATGTAATGTAATGTTGATTGAGAGATATGCTTCAAAAGCCTGTTGTATCATATTTAATACATGAATTTCAAAGTAGGGTTATCAATAAAATAATATTCAAAATTCTAATTTTTAAATATCAGTAACAATAAAATAATTTCTGTCATTTTTACTTTATTAAAATAAGCTGTCATTTATCCCTACACGTGAGTCTGCCACCATCTTAAATAGATCTATATAAACATTGAAACCACTTTTTTCACAAATAACCACTAGATGGTGCCATAAACATGTGAAAATTACATACCATAAGTTGATTGACTCATTAGCTTGAATAGAGAGTGAAATAGGAGCCGTCAAACATTCTGTATCATATTTGATACACACAGATTTTTAGGGTTAAACTACAAACTGATTGGATTTCTGTTTTTTTTACTCAGCAGACACCTTTTACTAATTATCTTTACTCTATCCACATTTCATTAGTGTGATAAGCCTAACTGCACTGGTATGGTTGTGAGAGTAAGGAATCAACTAAGTGTTATAGCAGGTTTGCCTTAATATCATAATTCCCTGCAAAATGTTTAATCCTATCTTACTTTCTCACTGTGTTTCCGAGCCATTACTTTCTCTTTTTATGCTCCTTTCTGTTTATTTATTTATTTATTGCCTATGTTTCCCCTCGAAGATAGCTTAAGTAAAATAGGTGTAAATACCCCTTATATCACAGATATGGCAGTTCGGGTGCTGTAGCATGCTGACATCCTCTGTCACCCAAATGGCTGTAACCAACCACAGCTGTCATAATTACACAGAAATGACCTGTCACCAAGCAGACGCATTATGCACGACACAAACAAAAGATTTTACATTGTCACTGGATGCTTTGATCTGTTTGCTGATATGGGGGGAGATGTTCTTGTTCAGACAGGCTTTAAATTGCTGAAGGAAATCATTTTTAGATCAAAACAAATTCAGACAGTTTTAATGTTTGGAGTTTTGAAAAAGACATTGGATGTCAAAGCTCTCTTTTAAGTTATTTTCTATACATAGGAGAGTCTGGGGATTGTTGTAACACTTTTTTTCCGATGTCTGTAACTTTTTGTGTTACGTGCTAATGCTAACACTTTGTTATAATATTCTGATTTTATCGGCTACAAATGAAAGTACTTAAGAAATCTACTACTCATCCCTAAACTTGTAAATTAGTGTCAAATACAAAGAGTTATTTTGTTACAACCAAACCCACAACTGCAATTACTGGATTGTAACACTAGCCAAAATCATGGTCATCAGTTTAAATTTTGCACATGAATTTATTGTGCTAATATTCTTCCTGTAGGACAGGAACCCATTGAAAATGGGAAAACATTGTTTTTGCCTTTAAAACTCTTTTTTTTTTTCTGTATAAATAAACTCAAACTCAAATATACTTTTATGCACTGTCATATTTTGGGAGTCGTTGTAGGCCCAGTATAAGTACTTACAACCCATGACATAATTTGTTTGATGAAAATGCAGATAAAATTTTGTGTGTATTTACCTATTTAACGAGAGATTCTGCTCATTCAGATGAATCCCCATTAACATGAAAGAAAATCTAATTATAAAACAGATGTAAAATTTTACTTTTTGTTCTGTAAATCCCTTATATTTTTACTCCGAGACTTCTACTGTCACCTCAGCCAGACTGATCAAACTGTGAATTTGGTGAAAGGAGTCCAAAAGTAATGCTGCTAAAATCACTCTGTGCTTATCAAAAGTTGATCCACTGCCCCCAGTGGCCAAAACTGGAAGCATTGTTGAGGTGAAATGTCCACATGGTGGCGCCAAAAGCAAGTTGTATTTTTAGTTGTAAATTATATAATAGGAATGCATATTTATTTAACCTGGTACTTTTACCAAAAACCAAACCCTAAACCTAACAGTCAGTGTAGTAAAATATAATTTTAGAGTAAAATTGCAACCTCCGCATCACCCGCACCATTGTTTATGTGAATGTCATTACTTCCTGGTTTCCTTGAAACAAGAACCTGTGTTCCAGAGATCACTCATGCAGTGTGCTATCAGAAGCCCCACAGGGAAAGATGAAGGGGTTTGAATTGATGCAAAAAAGTCTAATGGGCGATGGTGCTTATCAGTAATTCGGCAGAATATTATATATTTCAGGGTACATAACATTTGGGAGAAGAATATGATATGATTTCACCCTTGTAGCTGTATTCTGATTGGTTAAACTGATGGTTTTATAACTCGCCCTGTGTTGCTAAACAATCTGGTGTCCCCTACAACTGTAAATGTGGAACTTTTATGCTTTTACAGTCTATTTAAAAGCTCGGTAGAGAATCACTTTTATGTCCCTGTTGTGATTCATGTGCTCAGACTATATTTAATTCCCCCTCATCTCAACGACTGTGACAGAATTGCTGACATTTCTTTTGACCCTAGGCTTATTCTCTATGATGTCAGTGCAGTGTCCCAAATGGCTGGTCCTAATAGAGGGACAATACATGGGCAGAATTTTATTTATACTGTTCTTGGTCTGCCACAGTATCTGTGTTCTGTGTATATTTCTTTGGTAAACATTGAGATGTATCAGACACAACGTTAGGTCTAACATTTGAATCAATCAATGAGACATTATTTCTTTAATGAAAGGTTGGCTGGAATGAGAACTGAGATTGACAGAAGAGATGATTGCTGATCATTGTGCCCAGGAATACGTGACTTTAAAACAAAAACAAAAATACAAGTAAACAACAAACAGAGATGGATAAATGTGTAATGGCAGGCTGTCCCAGTGAAAGGTCATTATAAGGGGAGAGAGAGAGAGAGAGAGAGAGAGAGAGAGGGAGGGAAAGAGAGAGATAGATAGATAGATAGATAGATAGATAGATAGATAGATAGATAGATAGATAGATAGATAGATAGATTACCTTACTTCCATGACAATTCTTCTGGCATCCATCCACCACTCCTTCTCCTCCTTGATTATTAACCTAAACTAACTTTACTTAAGTAGTCCATAAGGATGGGGGTGACACTGCTCCCAGTAGCCAAAGCGGAAAATGTTTTAGAACATAAGAGAACGTGTGAGCTCCAGTTACCAGGTGAAATGTTCACAGAGTGGCACCAAAAGCGAGTTGTAAAGCATGTTTTTAGCTGTAAATTACTTCATACAATGAAGAGGAAAGCATCTTTTATTAACGCTACCCCAAAACCCAAACACTAAACTAAAAACTAACCACCTGTGGTCTGTAATAGGAAAATTTGGAACAGTCACATGCTTGTGAATGTTTATGCAAACTTAATCACTTCCTGGTTTTAACAAGTGTTGAAAACCCAGGTCTCCAATTTCGCTGAAGCTATGTGCTATCATTCAGGTAACAAGGGTAGGTAAATACGCTTGAACTGATGCAAAAATGTCTCGAAGGAGATGCCGCTTGCAGTGCCAGTCCTAGACTTTTGGCTTTTGGCTCATTGTTCATTTGTCACACACGTTGCCCCTAATCAAAACTGTTTGCTTAGCGGCAACGTGTGTGACAAATGAACAATTAAATAAAATTTGATTGACCATCTAGCTTTCTGAAAAATTATAACACACATATGAGTGAGTTTTTCCGGTCACATAATATATCAATAAACATGAAAGAATTTTTTTTTCCCTCAGGAAATCATTAGTAAACATACAATAATTCATCAATATTTCTCTAAAGGTGCAAACTTTGGACTAAAAGGTCTAATGGATGTTGTTTATCGAAGCATGCTGTGACATTCAGCAGAGCTTGCATGACTGAACATATCTGCTTCTTAATTACTTTCTAAACCACACATATTGCATTTTGATTTTGCATACTTTGATGTGTACTCCTGATACAAAGAAATTACTTCCAATGTGGCATTTATCAATGTCTTATATCAAAGCTGGAGACATGGAGTATGAGCTTTCTTATGATAATGTAAAGATGAAATAAGAATTTTAAATGTGATAAAAGTATATACCTTATTCTTGCTCTCTTGTGTCACATTCTTGGTGCTTTGTTCTGCTCCTGATGAGTGTCCAAAACAGAAATAAAATAATTAATTATAACAATTATTATTAGTAGTCCCTACCACTTATTTTAAATTAGATTTATTCACGTTATATAACAATTCTTACTGTAATGGTTATATTTGTATGAAAATAAATGCCAGGAATATAACATATTCGACCGCATAGTGGCCCCTTAAGGATCGGTGGCCCTAAGCAACATGCGTAGTTTGCATATAGGGAGGACCTGCTCTAACCTTGTCAGTAACTCGGCATAATGATCCGTATTGACCCTTGCACGCAAAATGAAAACCGTACCACAAGGCTAACACATCATATATTATAGACATAATTACTAAGCTGTTAAAAGCTTTTTTTTTGTCTTGTCATGTCTTATCTAACGTAGGGCACCAACTGACCCAGAATTGGTGCATACACCCTTGTTTTTCAGCACCTGTTTCTGAGTTAAAAATTTGCCAAAGCCTAACCCTCCAGCTCTAATGCAACATCTGCCTCTGAGTTTGGATGTCTTACACTGCCCAAGGCAAGATGAGAATATACTTTCTGAAAAACATTCTGCTAAAGGACAGGAACACACTTCGAACCCATTGTGAAATGTACTATACTGTATGCACACTCACAAACATGCTTGACACTTGACACAAGATGTTTGATTGTTTTAGAATTTGCTCCTAAAAAGTCACAGTATGCTGTTGTATGTTTGCTTTTTTATTGACTGTCATTTAGAATTCACCATAATGACACTTTAAGGGTTGTGTACGATTCAGAATTTAATCAAGAATGCCTTGTAAAGAAATATTATGGGTTCGATGCGAGTTAAGCTAATTTGACTGCATTTGTGGTACAATGTTAAATAGCAAAAAAAAAGTCGTCCCTTTCACCCTTTCACTTGTCCCTAGTTTTCTTTAAATAAAAGCTAAATTAAATTTAATAATGAGGCACTTTATATGGAAGTCAGTGGGGCTAATTTCTGAAGGAGTTTTAAGGCAGAAATGTGAAGCTTATAATTTTAGAACTTTAGGGTTTATGGTTTTCTGTGTCATATCATCATGTCATTGACATTTTTAAACAGTTTTTACACAGAAAAGGTTAGTAAGTGATTTTATCGTACAAAAAAAATCATAACACACATATTGGTTATGCCTTGTGGCTATACTTTTAAAACAGCAAGTATTTTCCATTTACAGATTGGACTTGTTCTCTTCCATTGTAAGTGCCTCACTGGAACCCAGAAAAGGAGGCAACAATCTAAATGAATTTTTGTGGTAATCAACATTATGCCACAAATTCTGTCAGTTGAGCTTAAAGGAATAGTTCACCCAAAAATTTAAATTCTCTCATAATTTACTCACCCTCCAGCCATGCAAGATGTGTATGACTTTCTTTCTTCTGTTTAACACACACACAGATTTTTAGGACAATATCTCAGCTCTTTAGGTCCTCACAATGCACAAAGTGAATGGGTACCAACATTTTGAAGCTCCAAAAAGCACATAAAGGCAGCATAAGTAATCCATAAGAGGAGACTGAAAGTAAAACTTCAGTCTTACCCACACCTATCATATCACTTTGAATATACAAATTTATCTACTGGAGTCTTATGGATTACTGTTCCGTTATGAAATTTAAAGATTCAAAAATTTTCCCATTCACTTGCATTGTGAGGACCTGCAGAGCTGAAATATTCTTCTAGAAATCTCCATTTGTTTTCAGCAAAAAAAAGAGAGTCATATACATCTGGAATGGTATGAGAGTGAGTAAATGATCAGAGAATTTTCATTTTGGGTGAACTATATACTTACTATATATTTAACTTGTATCGAACCGGGACTATTCCTTTAAATTCCTTTTTAATTTCTGAATTTTAACTGAGGTAGCAAACAGGGTGCAGAATTGTAATTTAAATTTGAATAAAAAAAATGGACTGACTTTCATTTAATGAAATTCATATAATTATGTGATTTTAATAAAACGTTTAATTTTTTATTTCCTTTTACTATATTTCATAATGCCTTTCATTTATCACCCATGGCAGAAGAATACTTTCTTATGCATGCTCTAATTTATCCAAAAGTTTTCAAAATGGAGCCAATGAAATGCGATTCAGTATATTCCTCCTCCAGTGATTCAAGTTCCCCGTCTGTCGCTCACTTCGACGTCGTGTCGAAGAAGCGACACTAGGGGTCTCTCTTGAGCGCCGAAAGATACCTCTGATCTATGAAAAAAGGCCAATGAGAGTTGGCGAACAGTATTTGCATACTCCGCCTCCGGATACGGATATAAAGGCGAGAGAAATACGCTCGTTCATTCAGTAATTTTCTTCGGAGCCGATGGTCGTGTGTATGCAGTCAGCTGCGAGTAACACAACTGATCCTGCTTCTGATCCTCTGACGCTCTGCTTTGCTGTTGGATTTACGGCGCACTACAGCGGCTTTTCTCTTCACTGCCGGCGTGCAGTTTGCCCCTGGGCGCTTCGACAGCGCAGAGTTAAAAGAGTTGAAAGAGTGATTCTCTCCATAAAAGAGTTTATTTCTCTGAAAGAGCATTACACAGCGGCGTTAAACGTCCTTTTCAGGACGCGTCTTTTTAAAGATGTAATTTCCGCCCCTGTGTAGTTTCTGGATGCGGTGTTTTCTCCCCACCTCTCTCGGTCATAAAACACTATCTTGCATGCCTGGGCTGCGATCACATGCAAGCAGTGTTTTATGAATGGTTTATGTTCTCAGTGCGAGAACATAGCCATGGCAACATTGCGGTCGTGTGGCTTTCTTTTGTAGTGAGAGAAAGCCGTTTCAGCCGCCCCCCGCGCCTCGCCTCCTTCCTACGGGATTGACGCAGGCGCCGCGGGCGATGAACACGATTTGGGGACAATGACGGGCTCTGTTCGCCGGGTAAATCCCCTCGAACTTCCCGCCTCCCCGGCACGCTTGTTTGCTAGCATTGCGGTCGTGTGGCTTTCTTTTGTAATGAGAGAAAGCCGTTTCAGCCGCCCCCCGCGCCTCGCCTCCTTCCTACGGGATTGACGCAGGCGCCGCGGGCGATGAACACGATTTGGGGACAATGACGGCTCTGTTCGCCGGGTAAATCCCCTCGAACCGCCCGCCTCCCCGGCACGCTTGCTTGCTTGCTTCCGTCTGAGCTCGGGATGAGTATTCTCTCCAATGGTTCATCTTCTCAGTGTGAGAACATGGCCGTTATAGCATTGCGGTCGCACAGCTTTCTTTTGTAATGAGAGAAAGCCACTTCAACCGCCCCCCGCGCTCCGCCTTCTTCCTACGGGATCGGCGCAGGCGCTGCGGGCGATGAAGGCGATTTGGGGAATATGACGGGCTCTGTTCGCCGGGTAAACCCCCTCGAACCGCCCGCCTCCCCGGCACGCTTGCTTGCCTCAGAATTGGATGACATCACCGCTGCATCGGAGAGCGTTACAGCGGCATCGGATGCTGATCGTTCGCCTGGGCCGCCACCTTCGGGTCTGCCGCCCAGCCTGAGCCTGACGCACGGAGATCCGCTATGCTTTCCCGGGCTACTTGATCGGTTCCGCGGGCAGGTGCGCCGCTCACAGCCACGCCCCCGCCCCGTTCCCTTCTTCCCGGACGTGCACGACGAGTTGAGCTAAGCCAAGGCTTTTTCGCTCCTCCGCTCTCACTACCCTCGTGGTGGAACGGTCCCAGACCGCTTCCACTCTGCACGCCACGGCCCTTCCTGCAACCAATGCCAGGCCAAGGCACTTCAAAACCTGCACCTTGGGTAGTCCTGTTCTTGATGTGCTGCAGGAACTGCGCTGGATGACCAACCGCGCCCCCGGGCCACGGAGGTCAGAAGCGCTGGCACTCGAACAGGCGATGGCCACCCCTTGTGGTCCAGAAACACACCTGTGGACTGGACCTGGTCGAAATGCGGGAGGCAGACAAGGCACACCTTCTCTCACACCCCCGTCTCCCAGCTCCGTCCATTCGGCGCCACCGTTGACGACTCTGCCCAGCAGTCCTCAGCGGTGAGGCAGACGGAGGCCACTGCACATCCTGCCCCGCCGCAAGCTTGCCGCCATGGGCCATGCCCCGTCTGCTCGCCGAGGGCGTCCTCCTGCGGCTATGAAACACCCTGCTCCGCCTCAACCCGGGCCCAGCTCTCAGCCCCAGCGTCGAGCACGCTGCAGGGAACGGACGCCCCCGTCTCACGGACCCCCTCGAGGACCCGGAAGGCTCCCAGGCTGTCCGTAGACGTTCAACCCAGGGACCAAGATGTTAGCTCCGGAGGCTGGTAAGACCGCTCCGTCCCCGGTGGAGGGCCGGGAGGAGAATCTTTTCTTGTTGAATTAATTTTCACATTCTCATATTCTCTGTAATGAGCTATTTCCTTTTGTCTCTGGGTCACCTGGCCCGCAAATGCCGTTCTCACGGCACTTTGCCCCCAGATATCAACAGTCCTGGCTTCCTGGACACGGACCACCCGTCTTCAGCCCCACGACTGTCCCCCGGCCGGCCGGTTCCGACGAGTCTAGAGGACGCCTACCCAGGACCTCCTCCTCAGTCGCTGACCCGCCCCCTGCCGGGTGTGCGGAGCAAGGTAAGTGCTTTGAGTCTTTTCTCAGCACCTCAGCTGCGGGTCGCCCCGTCGCCGCCCAACGCTGCCCTACCTGCTCCGCCCCGCTGCGAAGCCCCGCCGGGTACGTCAAATTAATCGTCCCTTTGGTGCCCCTAGCGCAGAGGTTGGACGCGTGGCTTTCACTTCCCAGCCCGTCTTGCTGGCTGGCCCGGACCATCCGACTCGGTTACGCAATTCAGTTTGCCAGGCCCCCGTCCCCCTTCATGGGCGTCCGCTTTTCCGCAGTACACGGCGAACACGCCCACTCCCTGCGCGCGGAAATCGCGACTCTTCTGGCCAAAGACGCGATAGAGCCTGTCCCTCCAACCGAGATGAAGATGGGTTTCTACAGCCCTTACTTCATCGTACCCAAGAAAAGCGGCGGCTTATGACCAATCTTGGACCTGCGAGTTCTCAACCGAGCGTTGCACAAACTCCCGTTCAAAATGCTCACGCTTAACCTGCGTCCGGCATCTAGATTGGTTCGCAGCGGTAGACCTGAAGGACACGTACTTCATGTCTCCACCCTCCCCCAACACCGCCCCTACCTGCGGTTTGCGTTCGGGGGCCAGGTGTATCAGTACAAGTCCTCCCCTTTGGCCTGTCTCTGTCCTCTCACGAGAGTTACTATGCAAAACCCACAGAGATCAGGTGCTCAGGCACCTCAGCCGTCTGGGGCTTCAGGTCAACTGGGAAAAGAGCCAGCTCACTCCAGTTCAGAGCATCTCTTTTCTCAGGATGGAGTTAGACTCGGTCTCAATGTCGGCATGTCTCACCAACGAGCGTGCCCAGTCAGTGTTGAACTGCCTCGCCGCCTTCAGGCCAGGCACAGCGGTCCCCTTAAAACTTTTCCAGATGCTCCTGGGGCATATGGCGTCCTCCGCGGCGGTCGCGCCGCTGGGGTTGATGCATATGAGACCGCTCCAACACTGGCTCCAGACCCGAGTCCCGAGACGAGCATGGCGCCACGGCGCCGTATGCAACGGGCACGCAGCCTCAGGCCGTTGGAAAGGGGCCCAGCTGCGTTGGCACATCAACTGCCTCGAGTTGTTGACCGTCCTTTTTGCCCTGCGGAAGTTTCTCCCGTTAATTCGGGACAAACATATCCTAGTCAGGTCGGACAGCACCACTGCGGTCGCGTACATAAATCGCCAAGGCGGCGTATGCTCCCGTCACATGTCACAACTCGCCCGTCGTCTCCTCCTTTGGAGCCAGCACCGACTCAAGTCGCTGCGTGCCACTCACATCCCCGGCAACCCCAATGTGATAGCGGACGCGCTGTCATGACAATGCTTGTCTGGCGGAGAGTGGAGGCTTCACCCCCACTCGGTGCAGCTGATTTGGGAACGGTTCGGCAAGGCCCAGGTAGACCCCTCTGCCTCCCGAGAGACCTCCCACTGCCCGCTCTGGTACGCCCATTAAGAGGCTCCCCTCGGGGCAGATGCACTGGCACACAGCTGGCCGGTGGGGCTGCGCAAGTACGCATTCCCCCCAGTGAGCCTTCTTGCACAGGTGCTGTGCAAGGTCAGGGAGGACGAGGAGCAAGTCACTCTCGTGGCTCCTTACTGGCCCACCCGGGCCTGGTTCTCGGACCTCATACTCCTTGCGACAGCCCCTCCCTGGCGAATTCCCCTGAGGAAGGACCTTCTTTCTCAGGGACGGGGCACGCTCTGGCATCCGCACCCAGACCTCTGGAACCTCCACGTCTGGTCCCTGATGCAGAAGATCTAGCTGGTCTACCACCCACGGTCGTAGCCACGTTCAACCAAGCCAGAGCCCCTTCTACCAGGCAACTCTACGCCCTGAAATGGCGTCTGTTCGTGAATTGGTGTTCTTCCCGGGCAGAAGACCCACAGAGGTGCGCAGTTAGGTCTGTGCTCCTGTCCCTACAGGAGAGGTTGGGGGGGAGGCTGTCCCCATCCACCTCGTAGGTGTATGTTGCCACTATTGCAGCTTACCACAACCCAGTAGACAGCAACTCTCTGGGTAAGCACGACTTAATCGTCAGGTTCCCAAGAGGTGCCCGGAGGTTAAAAACCCCTCCTGGCCAAACCTGTTCCCCTCCTGGGGATCTCTCGGTGGTCCTTGCCGGTCTTCAGAGATCCCCCCCGAGTCGCTAGAATCAGTTGGCTCAGGGCCCTCTCCTGAAAAGACGGCCCTGCTGATTGCGCTCACTTCCATCAAGAGGGTCGGGGACCTGCAAGCGTCCCTTACTAACGACACTTGCCTGGAGCTTGGTCCGGCAGATACTCATGTGATCCTAAGACCTCGACTGGGCTATGTGCCCATGGTTCCTACCATGCCCTCTGGAGATCAGGTAGTGAACCTACAAGCGCTGCCCCGGGAGGAGGCAGACCCAGCCCCTCTCACTGTCGTGTCCGGTACGTGCCTTGTGTGCCTACCTGGACCGCCCCCAGAGCTTCAGGCGCTCTCAGCAGCTCTTTGTCTGCTTTGGAGGACCAGCAGAAAGGGAACGCTGTCTCCAAACAGAGGTGTCTCACTGGGTGATGGATACCATTCAGTTGGCCTATCACACCCAGGCCATGCCCCCCACTTACGGGTTCAAACCCACTCCACTAGGAGCGTGACATCCTCATGGGCACTGGCGAGGGGCACCTCCCTAGCAGACATTCGCAGAGCTGCGGGCTGGGCAGCACCTAACACCCTTATGATCTCAGGGTTGAGTCAGTCTCGTCCCGTGTTCTCTCAGGTCCGAGCCCGTAGAACTCGGTACACGTCGACGATCTGACCGGGTGATCCGCTTGTACCAGCGCCGTTTCCCTCTGCCGAGGCAAAACAGTGCGCTTTTGTCCCAGAGGACCCAGGTCCCTGGTTGATTCCTCCCTAGCACTTCGGACCCGCAGCAGTTCATCGGAGGAACGTGCTGGTCCAGTCCACTACGGGTACCTCCGGCTACCCCTACTGGAATAAGTGCTCCACAGATCAGGCCTCCTACGGGACTCCTCCTGTGTGTATTTCCGCGGTACGGTCACCTTACGAGCTGACCCGCGTCTCCCTTAGGCAGCCCTTTGCTGCCCTCCGGTCGCTGTGTTGTAGCAACTCCCCCCTCCTTGAGGTTGGATCTACCACCGCGCCATTTCCTCCCACATGCCCCAAGTGGCCATGTGATGTATTTTTGCCACCTTTACCTCCCCTGTTGGGCAGGTGTGGCCTCCGCAGGGTCTTTTCCCCCTAAGAATAGGAATTCGGAATAAGACCCCCTTCCCTCGATGCGGTAAGGGCCCCGGCTGCTCTTGCTCTATGCCGAGAAAACATAGAGAGAAAAGAGGCCCAGCCAGGCTTGGCCCGTTCCCTAGTTGGGAGCGTCACCTTGTTCCCCCCTAGGGTAACCAAAAGGATGCTGACGCTTTTTCGGGGCATTGGGGAAGAGTACGTGCAGCCTGAACACAGTTGGTCGCTTGCGCACGTGCAAAATACCTGCCCGCTTCTGTGTCAGCAGTACACGTACACGGCTCAGCGCATGGCGAGTTTTGAAGTGGACCCCTAGTGTCGCTTCTTCGACACGACGTCGAAGTGAGCGACAGACGGGGAACGTCTCGGTTACGTATGTAACCTCCGTTCCCTGATGGAGGGAACGAGACGTCGTGTCTTCCCGGCCACGTCGCTGAGCCGAGCCGCTGAGATGCCCGGAACACTCCCGGCTCCTCAGAAAAATCCTGAATGAACGAGCGTATTTCTCTCGCCTTTATATCCGTATCCGGAGGCGGAGTATGCAAATACTGTTCGCCAACTCTCATTGGCCTTTTTTCATAGATCAGAGGTATCTTTCGGCGCTCAAGAGAGACCCCTAGTGTCGCTTCTTCGACACGACGTCTCGTTCCCTCCATCAGGGAACGGAGGTTACATACGTAACCGAGACGTTAAATATCCTGTTGGTTATGGCCAATTCTTAAATTCTCAATTTTATTTTCTCAATTTCAGCATTGTCGATAAACTCAAAAGCATATGCTGTTTGTGTGTATAGCCCTACTGGACATTTTACTCCACAATTTTCCACATGACATGTTCACAGCACAGTTAAGTCCTTATCCACTTCAAGTGATGAGGGAGATGACAGACTGACTGCTCTGAGATGCAACATACTGTATGTAATTTAATTCATTTTTAATCTTGCATGTCCAAATGAAAACGATTTATAGGTTTAGTTAGCATCTTATTTATACAGATAAATATGAACTAAAATGGTCTGTACTTACCATTGCTGATTTGCAAACTAAGAATGAGAACTTCTTTTATAATTAATAGAAAGTAAACTTTTATATTTACATTTAGTCATTCAGCAGACTCTGTTATCCAAAGTAACTTACAAATGAGGAACATAGCAAGCAATTCGTCATACAAAGATCAACAACATCTACAGTGTTGTACTGCCAATCTTTCAAGTTGGCTGGATTAGTATAGGTGCTAGCACATAAACTTAATATAAGCACTTAGAAACTTTTAAAAGCTGCATAGATTCTCTGGTGGGTTTTAGACACTAACTGTTATTATGAATATATTAATCACACTAATTTGACTAGAGCTTCAATAAGTAGAAGAATTTCTAAAGCTGTGTTATAATGTATAAAGCACATTCTGCATGTAAGGCAAGCATACGCCATGCTAAAAGTAGCCAGGTTGCCAGAGAGACAGAGAAGTTCTAACCTCAGTGGGGGATCAATCAAGTGATCATTAAGTATGATGTTGTGCATTGATTATCCCCTCCGTGATGTAGAGTGAGTGATGGTTAGACTCCATATAACCTTCAGCTTCAAACATACACTCTGGAGGAAAATGAAACAGGTCAATGTCTGTTTACCTAGTGTGTGCAAACACACATACACACACTTGTATAGATACACTGACACATAAAAACTTTACAGATTATGTGTGTGATGGACAGGATATGATTAACTGACCTAGTCAGGCAGAATGGAGCCAGAAGGCTTGTGTACTGCAATTGATTAATGGTGTTTTAGAGTTTACTTTAAAGAAACAACTTCAAACAGAAAATAATAGTAACTTTTTGATGCACTGTGCTAAGTATATTTCTGTTTGTCTTTATGACTTAACTCATAACCTCAAAAGTGAACCCATGTTCAGGGGGGAAGCTTGAGAGGCAAAACACTCATCAAACTGCAATCCCTTCCACAATTTTACAACTAATTACTTAGTTACTAATATGGGTGTAAATCGGATGTTTCATCACGATACGATCTTATATCGATTCTCTTCTTTTGATTAAATTCAGGGCCCTGCGATCAATATTCAGACATTATGTGCCGATTTTACACAATAAATTAAAAAAAAATGTTTGCTCTCAAATGCAATCAAAATTTAATTTATATTTTATTGAGCTCTCTGAAAATTGCAAATTTAGTATCCACATTGGGACATCCACAACAAAATAAGATACTTCAGATGTTGAATTATACAGATAATAATATAAAAAATAAAGTGGTCATCAATCATATGATTACAGCTTATTTTTCAGTTTAATCCAATTCAAAGTACTTACATACCCATGACTTGTTTTCAACTATCCACGCTATCTGTGGTTTTCTTGAAAATTTCTGTTACAGTTAAGTGGGATAAATGTTAGTAAGGGTGTTGATGTGTAGATGTGTATTGTTTTATAACTGATGCTAGTGTTGGGCAGCAGGTGATTTCTCTTTCCCTCATTAGTGCTGTTCAGAATGTTGGCATTGTCATGATGTTTCACATGGTGGTTGAACTGGTCCGTGGTACTTTAAAATAGCAAATTCTCATGTAAATTTCGAATGGGTCATAACAATATTGATGGAAGTCCGAATTAATCACAAAAGGGAGCCTATTAGCATTTGACAGGTGAGTTCACATTTTAAGGAGCGCCTGGTTAACACTCTCTCACTGATAGCAGAGCGCAAATCATTGTCCCATATGAAAAGCGTATTTAACGATCATAAAGTGAAATTAATGTAATAAGGTTGCTTCATTGCCTGACAGAAATGCATACGGATGTAGCTGACATGAGAGTATTAAAATAAAGGTACATCATAAAAAAAAAAATCTATATCAATATTTACGCATTGTATCGATAAAAGTTGATTGTTTGTTATTGGATTGATGTATAGATCCAGCCCAATGTATCGTTTCACCCCTTGCTACTAAGTTATTACATAGTTAATAACATGTTATTAATGTTTTCCAAGCTATCCTATTCTTCTCTGTTGTTAAAACACAGGATATTTAGTCTATCTATTTAGGAAAATTGGTCCTGTTACGAGATCTGTTTAGAACAGGACAGAATCGGATAGGGGCTAATAGACATACATTTTTTAATTGACTAAATTTAGTCATTTAGCAGACATTTTTATACAAAACGATTTACAAATTAGAAAATTTGTCATATAAAAGTCAACAATATCTGCAGTATGATACTGCCTAGTTCCAAGAGTAGCTAGAGTAGTATAGAAGCTTGTGCAGTAGAAAGAGACAGACAAAAAAAAAGTTAAAGGATATAATTGAATATATGAGTCTGCTTCTTAAACTACAAGCACATCTGATGTCCCAAGGTTTAATCTTTATTAAAGCATTTTTAAAAATGTGTTCTATTAAATTCACATTAAACCTGTTGTAATCTTTTTACCATGCATCCAGCATTTGTTTTTGGTACATTTCAAATGCCTTTTATACATAGAACTTTTTATCGTTACCTAAAATCAATCCTTTCCATCTCAAAAAAATAAAAAAATTTAAAATCATAACATCTTGATTAGCCTGATACGGGACCAGGTGTGTATCATCACGACCCGGCCCCGCCCTCCGCCCTGCCACAGTAATTTAATCAAATTATGCCAAATTTGTGAGAATAGTAATTAATTGTATTTAGGATACATAAAATGCTAGCCATAAATTGAGCCTTAGCAAGACAAAAGAGTTTGTTGTTTTATTCCTAATGTTTTTTAAATGTAATTTCCATGTAATCACCATTTTCACACAGATGACAAAATAAGAGGTGATTTGAGATGTGAGGGAAATTACATTTGTTCATGGAACAAAAATGACCTATATGAGTTTGTCTGCCTTTGAGACAGAATCTCAAGGTTACTTACCACCAGTCCAGGTCGCAATGCCTCCCTCTGCAGCTTTTCCATCAGAGAGATGTTCAAGCTTTTAGCCTAATGGTGTTGATTCATTAAAAAATATTTAATTACATAGTCCTAGTTAGATCTGCAGAAAGGTTCTCATTGAACATCTCGCAGTGCGGACACAAACCATGCACACATAACACACTGGCAGCACATACAGTCTCCACACTCTCATAAAATAACACCACAAACCTACAGCATGGACATGAGCACTCACAAATCTACACTTTAATTGCACAAGGAAAATTATGTCTGTTTAATGTGTTTTATTGGCCGCCTCTGGAATCTTGATACACATACAGTATATTGTGTGAAGGATAAAAATGGAAAGAAAGATGCATTTATGTTGCGGATAATTACATGGCGTAAAACTTGTGGGCACTGATGCGGTTGGTGAACATATCAGTGTCTGTGGAGGGTTTTAGAGAATGTGGAACGGAACTACCTTTTCATTACAGTTGTTCAGATCACTGGAGCAGAAAACCCGAGGCAAGGCTGCAAGACTGCATGTTTGTGAATATGTGTATATCCCTATGTGTGCTTGTGTATCTTTTTCAGGAGTACGTGTTTGCAGTGCTTTATGAAATTGTCATTTCAATTGCCATGTTCTTTCATAAATGTCATGACAGGAATTTTCAAGGCAATATAGTATATGTACATAACAGTATATATATATATATATATATATATATATATATATATATATATATATATATATATATATATATATATATATATACACTCACCTAAAGGATTATTAGGAACACCTGTTCAATTTCTCATTAATGCAATTATCTAATCAACCAATCACATGGCAGTTGCTTCAATGCATTTAGGGGTGTGTTTATATATATATATAAACAAAAAGAGTTTCTGCAGTAATGCATATGAAATGGCAGAATTAAATAAAAATGTGTTAATGAAAGCGATGCATTCATTAAAAACATGGAAAATCACACACACACACACACACACACACACACAAAAGAACGCCTGAGGTAAGCTTACTGGCAGCAGTGTTGCCCCATGGGTAATGCACAAATCCAGGCACACAGAATTCATATGTCTCCTGTGTACACTTCTGCCATCCTGTTTCATAAATCACAACCCCCCTCATCACTGCCCAGGCCCCTTGCTTTTTTTTATTTTTTATTTTTTACAAATTAACTGAGAAGCAAGGTTTATACTGTCACAATACTTTCATTAAATATGTGTTATGTACATATATATGGATGAGGGGTCTCAACTTTGGTATCACTGTAATAAACAAAACATCATGATTATATTTTAAAATTAAATGTATAAATAGTACTAACTATCAAAATACCATCATGTTGGTCTTTTCATCAGAGGAAGGTAAGGTTATGTTTGCGTTGAAGTAGTTAGTTGCTTTGGTTGTGTTAAGATCGTGCTGTATTAAAGTAGCAAAAGTTTCTGAAGAGACGTCTTAGATAAAAGTGAGGAATGTCTTTGTTGTGATGAGTAGTGAGATATATATATATATATATATATATATATATATATATATATATATATATATATATATATATATATATTTATCATCTACAGCACCCTCCCACACAACCAAAAGGAAAATGCTCAGTAACAGTAACATGTATTGCCACAGGCACAAATAAAAATTACACTGTCTACACACAAATCTACTGTCAGAAAGAATTAATGTAACAACACACACAGAGTCTCTGTTGCACTCTTTCTTTCTTTCTTAATCTTACATATAGGCATACTTAATCTGTCTCAGTTTCTCCCTGTCTTATTCCAGCCTTGGAATTCTTCTCACTGGAATACATTTTCACAACCTCTATCCAGATAGCAGATTACATTAATGAAATATGCATCTCAGATTCATCTCCGTGTTACTAAAATCAGACACGAGGCATGTTGTTTTTTTATAACCACACTTATGCAGCTTTGCAGGCTTAACTTTGGAATACACAATATATCACATGCCTAAAGAGAGTGTGAAAATTCTTATTATTTAAGCTATAACACATGTACAAGTGTCTTGTTCAAGTGTCAAATCAAGTGTGATATTGATTTAATATACTACAGTTGGTTCCGGTCCTCAAATCTGATTGGTCGAGAGACGTTCCATGAGCACTGATGGTCTGACAGGATCAGAACTCTGACACTTCACTGCGTGTATCACTCCGCTTGTGTTTGAGCCATTCTAAACTAAGGTGTAAGAGCAGTATATATCTGTTAGGAGTTACTGTCTTTATTTTTGAAATGACATGTGATAGCCAGCAGGTGGTGATAATTTTTGTGTATAATATGAGCCAGTTGGTGACATAAAGTGAATCTGTTAATCATTGTTTACATAGAACAGCGCTCCGTGATTGCTTGTATTACCACTACATTACTTAAGGTAGGACATTGTTTTAAACAGCTTTAAATGAACAATTTCAGGATTAAGGCTAATTGCAGCTGAGAGACACAACGGACTGTTTGATTACAGAACTCGAGGCGCTTACCGAGTTTCCACATTGGATACACATTGTTTAAAAATGGTGGAGGACATCGCTGTTTCTAAAGTGATCAACTCTTGCAAGGCTACTACGAAATAGGGAGAAATACCCCCGCTTGGACGCTATTTTTCCGCTAAGAAAGCTTACCTTCAGAACGCTGACAGCATATCTGCTTGGGTGTGGCAACAGGTGATAACACACGTTATCTCTCCCTCTCCCTCTCACTCTAACACACACCCCCCCCCCACACACACACACAGACAAAGACACATAGACACACACACACCCATCAATCCATCCTTGTTTATCCAATAACTTGTTAGAAACAGCACAAGCCATGATACTATTTCTGAAGTGAACTTTTTGAATTACTAACGGAGGTTTGGACGCATCACTTGTTTTGAACCAGCAACAGCAGATTCTGATCCGTAGTGTAATAAAGTAGTTCCATGCACAAATGCGTTTTTATGACCTTACTTGGTTTTTCCTATTTTTTTTAAATGTACTTGTTCATTGAACTGTTGTATATAAGCAATATCACACACAATCGTGCTATAAGGCCCTATAGCAGCACTGCTGTAATTACCTACGGCACTCGGTCTGCGGCCTCGTGCCTGCGGCCGAATCACAGCAGTGCTGATGTAGGGCAATATTACACTCTTGCTTGTGTGATATTACTTAAATATGACAGTAAACATGATGTTATTATCAAGTAACTTAAATTTGGACAGGAACTAACTTTTATATACAGTAGTCTACAGTATATATTTTTTTCTTCTTTTTTACATAAGAATACAATTGTAACGATCCACACCGTCTTTTGGTTTGTGTACCTTTTATGTTCCATATTGTTCTTTGTTTATGCACACTTATTTTTAAGTTCTGGCACCTTTTACATTCCATACTGTCTTGTGTTCATGCACTCTTATTTTGAAATCACTCATTGTTCCTGTTTCCCTGACTGGTCATGTCCTGTTTCCCTCCATGTTCATATGTCTGCCTTTCATTGGTTCATTGTTTGATTACTTTATTATCAGTTCTAGTTTTGTCATTGGTTTTAGTTAATTGCCTTATTATCTTGTTTTGAGTTCTGTTCTTCCATTGGCTTTTGTTTCCCCTTTGGTTTTGTATTTAGGCCCTCATGTTCACCTTGTCCTTTGTTGGTCGTTGTTTGATGTTCGGTCTATGTTGTTTCAGAATCCTGCCTTAGTCCGTGTTCCTGCCTGTGCCCTCCTTGGAAGACTCCCCGTGTTAATGTCTTGTGTTTATGTCTTTATTTTCCCCTCGTGGATGTTTCATTTGTTCCTGTGTTTATACTTCCCTTACTTTGTGTAATATTCAATAAAGCTGTACCTGGATCCTTACTCCCTCGTCTGCCCACTTCGTTACAGAACGACCAACCACTATGGATCCAACGGCTTTCCTTGTGGAACTTGCTGAGTCTAACCTAACCATCCGTGAGTTCTCCTACTACTTTTCCTGTGTGGCCAGCTACTCCAGTTGGAATGACCAGGTGCTGAAGGATGTGTATAGGCACACTGTACCCATCCGCGCATGGAGGATCTTACCGGAGACCGGGGATTGCACCTGGCAGGAGTATGTGGGCCTAATACTGGAGACTTACGCTGCAGGGGAGCCACCTCTCTCGATTTCGGGCAGGGCTCCTGGGTCGCCCACGCCTGCCACGGCCAACGAGCCAACGCCCACGCCTGCCACGGCCAACGAGCCAACGCCCACGCCTGCCACGGCCAACGAGCCAACGCCCACGCCTGCCACGGCCAATGAGCCAACGCCCACGCCTGCCACGGCCAACGAGCCAACGCCCATGTCCGTCCCAGCGCCAGCGTTGCCAGCCTCGTCCGTCCCAGCACCAGTGTTGCCAGCCTCGTCCGTCCCAGCGCCAGCGTTGCCAGCCTCGTCCGTCCCAGCGCCAGCGTTGCCAGCCTCGTCCGTCCCAGCGCCAGCGTTGCCAGCCTCGTCTGCCAGGAAGAGGAGGAGAAGAGGAAGGGCTTCCGCTCACCAGTCTCTGCCCTCCACAGCCCCGTCCAAGAGCCAGAGCCAGCGCCTGTAGCCTCGACCGTCCAAGAGCCAGAGCCAGCACCTGTAGCCTCGACCGTCCAAGAGCCAGAGCCAGCGCCTGTAGCCTCGACCGTCCAAGAGCCAGAGCCAGCGCCTGTAGCCTCGACCATCCAAGAGCCAGAGCCAGCGCCTGTAGCCTCGACCGTCCAAGAGCCAGAGCCAGCGCCTGTAGCCTCGACCGTCCAAGAGCCAGAGCCAGAGCCAGCGCCTGTAGCCTCGACCGTCCAAGAGCCAGAGCCAGCGCCTGTAGCCTCGACCGTCCAAGAGCCAGAGCCAGCGCCTGTAGCCTCGACCGTCCAAGAGCCAGAGCCAGCGCCTGTAGCATGGACCGTCCAAGAGCCATCCCCCTTTGAGCCTCCCGAGCTTCCCAGAGCTCCGCCTCCCGAGCTTCCCAGAGCTCCGCCTCCCGAGCTTCCCAGAGCTCCGCCTCCCGAGCCACCCAGCGCTCCGCCTCTCGAACCACCCAGCGCTCCGCCTCTCGAGCCTTCGAGACCACAGTCACCAGAGCCTTCCACGCCTCTGTCACCAGAGCCTTCCACGCCTCTGTCACCAGAGCCTCCTAGGTCTCCGCCTCTGAAGACTGCCTCGGCTCTGCCTGCGCCTGCTCCTCCACCAGACCCTTCCACGGCTCCGCCTCCAGACCCTTCCACAGTTCTGCCTTCCACGGCTCTGCCTGCTCCGCCTTCTACGGCTCTGCCCCAGAGGACCTACATGGTTCCGCCTTCCATGGCTCTGCCTGCTCCGCCTCCTACGGCTCTGCCCCAGAGGGCCTACATGGTTCCGCCTTCCACGGCTCTGCCTGCGCCTTCTCCGCCACCCACGGCTCTGTCTGCGCCTGCTCCGCCTCCTGACCCTTCCACAGCTCTGCCTTCCACGGCTCTGCCTGCTCCGCCTTCTACGACTCTGCCCCAGAGGGCCTTCATGGTTCCGCCTTCCACGGCTCTGCCTGCTCCGCCTTCTACGGCTCTGCCCCAAAGGGTCTTCATGGTTCCGCCTTTCACGGCACAGCCTGCTCCGCCTTCTACGGCTCCGCCCCAGAGGGCCTTCATGGCTCCGCCTTTCACGGCACTGCCTGCTCCGCCTTCTACGGCTCCGCCCCAAAGGGCCTTCATGGTTCCGCCCTCCACGGTTCTGCCTGCGCCTGCTCTGCCTTCCAAGCCTCCGGAGCCTTCCAAGCCTCCAGGGCCTTCCAAGTCTCCAGAGCCTTCCAAGCCTCCAGAACTAACCTGGTCTCCGCCTACCATGGCACCGCCCCTGGAGTCCTCCTCGGCTCCTCCTACAGAGCCTTCCGTGGCTCCGCCCGCTTCCCCTGAGACTCCTCCCAGGCCTTCTGACCCTGTCTTGTGGCCTCCTCCCAGGCCTTCTGATCCTGGCCTTCTGACCCTGTCCTGTGGCCTCCTCCCTGGCCTTCTGACCCTGTCCTGTGGCCTCCTCCCTGGCCTTCTGACCCTGTCTTGCGGCCTCCTCCCAGGCCTTCTGACCCTGTCCCGTGGCCTCCTCTCAGGCCTTCTGACCCTGTCCCGTGGCCTTCCTCTAGGCCTCCTGACCCTGTCCCAGTCCTGTGGCCTTCTCCTTGGCCTCCTGACCCTGTCCCAGTCCTGTGGCCCTCTCCTTGGCCTCCTGACCCTGTCCCAGTCCTGAGGCCATCTCCTAAGCCTCCTGACCCTGTCCTAGCCCTGTGGCCATCCCCTAGACCTCCAGACCCTGTCCTAGCCCTGTGGCCATCCCCTAGACCTCCTGACCCTGTCCTAGCCCTGTGGCCATCCCCTAGACCTCCTGACCCTGTCCTAGCCCTGTGGCCATTCCCTAGACCCCCTGACCCGGTCCCTGCCCTAAGGCCGCCTCCCTGGCCACCTGACCCGGTCCCTGCCCTACGCCCATCTCCCTGGCCTCCTGACCCAGTCCCTGCCCTATGGATGCCTCCCTGGCCCCCTGACCTAGTCTCGACCCCGCAGCTGCCTCCCAGACTTCCCGACCCGGTCCCCTCCTTCAAGTCGTCCCCTCGGTCCCCTGGGCATCTGCCTGGCCTCCTTGGTCCCCTGGCCGCCCACCTGTTCTGTCATGGTCTCTCTGTCCTAGTCTTGTCCCTCTGTGCCCCTCGTGTCCCCTTGATCTGCCTGTTCGTCCCTGTTTTCCGTTGTCGTTTTGCCCTTCCTTTGGTTAGGAGCGTCTGGAATCCGCTCCTTAAAGGGGGGCTCTGTAACGATCCACACCGTCTTTTGGTTTGTGTACCTTTTATGTTCCATATTGTTCTTTGTTTATGCACTCTTATTTTTAAGTTCTGGCACCTTTTACATTCCATACTGTCTTGTGTTCATGCACTCTTATTTTGAAATCACTCATTGTTCCTGTTTCCCTGACTGGTCATGTCCTGTTTTCCTCCATGTTCATATGTCTGCCTTTCATTGGTTCATTGTTTGATTACTTTATTATCAGTTCTAGTTTTGTCATTGGTTTTAGTTAATTGCCTTATCTTGTTTTGAGTTCTGTTCTCCCATTGGCTTTTGTTTCCCCTTTGGTTTTGTATTTAGGCCATCATGTTCACCTTGTCCTTTGTTGGTCGTTGTTTGATGTTCGGTCTATGTTGTTTCAGAATCCTGCCTTAGTCCGTGTTCCTGCCTGTGCCCCCCTTGGAAGACTCCCCATGTTAATGTCTTGTGTTTATGTCTTTATTTTCCCCTCGTGGATGTTTCATTTGTTCCTGTGTTTATACTTCCCTTATTTTGTGTAATATTCAATAAAGCTGTACCTGGATCCTTACTCCCTCGTCTGCCCACTTCGTTACAACAATAGTCAGGTTGTAATTTGAATTAGGCTTTTTTCTTTTTATTCAATACAGACAACTTTTCCTAACCTTTACATTAAACCTTGGGGAGAGCTTCTCTTTTCTGTCCTTTAAATAACCCCTAGGGAGGAGCTGTGTTTAATGAAACCAATGGGAGTAAATCAGCTATGAGGAGCTTGTCAAAGAAAAGGAGAAGTCAAGAACTGGCAAATACTCAGCTCTAGATCTGACCACTGAATAAGCATATTATCTCTTTTTGTCCCTCAAAGAACAGGGTGAGGCAAGGATAGAAGATTAATGTAGGTCAATATTCTGTCTTTCTGCAGTCTTTACTAGGTCCTGAGCTTTAATCCACTCTGTCTCATAGTGGATTACTACAGATGCACATAATTATCTGGCCAGACACAGGTCACACACAAACATATGTTACACTCAAACAAAGGTCACTGACATTCATGCATGGGTAATTGCACAAACATGAGTCACATGTAAACACATGTCTCAAGAGAGTATCGCTGTATAGAGGACAGATGTTTAAATAATGACATTCTTCAACAACCACACATTTGATCGATCGATCCATCCATCCATGCCAAGGTCAGGTAAATTCTATATTCTTCCCAAAATACATAAGCCACCAGAGTTGTGGATGGTTCCTTATATGATCCCATGTGCATGACCGATTATAAGTGATTGTGGTTCAGATTCATATAGAGTAGTAGAATTTATATATACATTTATAAGAATATTGTGCATTTTCTTAAATGTAGGGAATGTGGTAGATTGTATGTGGGTGAAACAGGGAAGCAACTTCAAGATAGGATCAAACAGCATATCTATAATATAAGAAAAACAAGCCATTCCGTGATACTTTATGAACTTATTGAATCTGTCTAAATATTCAAAGTAAACAAGGTTTGAATAACCTTCAAGGTTCATATATCTCTATTCAAACTGCCCAAATAGGCCTACATAACCTTCAAACTTAAACGTATTAAACTTCCAGGTAAGGCTTCAACAAGCCAATATTCAACATTTGTTTTGATGAACCCTTCTTTGTCTAGTGTGACTTAATATAATTATAACTTAAATGAAGACTACTATTGTACATAGTAAAGTAGAGCAATATTTTACTTTTTAAGAGGGTGTATATTTCCAAGCGGCTGTTAAACAGTCAGAAATTGAGTATGACCTTTCCAGATCGAGAGGTATTGTTTCATGCATGGCTAGTCAGCATGTCATTGCCAAATATGCTGTTATACTGGATAGATATTACATTATTTACAGTATGTCTTGTGTGTTTAAGAGAGAAACATCTACATTATTTTGTGAAACATGAAAGCTATTTCAAGATACTCAAATGATCCTGAAGAAGGAACAGCATTCTCTTCTAATACATGGTTGTGTCTGTGGTCTACAGGTTTATACACGGTATGGAAAATGTTACACATTTAATGGCAATAAGACTTCACCCAAGCGAGTGAGGCAGGGCGGCACAGGAAACGGTCTGGAATTGATGCTGGATATTGAGCAAGATGAGTATCTGCCCATTTGGAGAGAAACCAGTGAGTGAAATTTAATGAATGGCTCCTTGTAAACACATTAACAGCAAATTAAAGGTGCACTCAGTCATTTATTCCTCATTTAAAAACTTTTACTCCTAAAGAAATTAATTGTAATTTTAAAACATACTGTATATATAACATAATGAGCACTCGCGTAAGATGAAGACTCCGTTCATATCAGTAACCTAATAAAAGCTTTTTTATTCTACGTGAAGAGGGTCCCCTCATGGGGGTTGCCATGTTAAGATCACATGACCAGCCACATACTACTCGCTTAATCACAGTAACTGCCCTGGTATTGGAACCTTTTTCTAATTTATTAAGTTAATTATGGCTGACTGTGAATAGTGAATTTCTATAATGGCATTGGTAACTGAAAACTATTGCGTTTGAATTATGCTGCATCCACACCACTAGGTGTCAGTGTAAGTAAAAAAAAAAATAACACTCAATTTTTTGTGTATGCTGTGTTGGTCCATATGGCAGACTTCTTTGACTTATACTGACACCTAATGGCATGGTACAGCATCATTCATGTTCAATAGTTTTCTGTTATCAATGTCATTGCAGATACTCACTATTCAAAGTCAGCCATGATTCATGTAATCTATGAGACAGAATGTCCAATAACAAAAGTAGTATTTGGCTGGTCATGTGGTCCCAACATGGTTGCACCCATGAGGGGACTCTCTCCATTTAAAACAGCTTTTATAAGGTTTGTCTCATGTATGTGGTTATAATTTTATACATATGTTTCAATATTACAATTCTTTAGGAGTAAAGAGGAAACAAATGAATGGGGGAAAAAATGCAACTTTAAGATTCACGTGAAACTATTACCTTCAACAGTACAAACAGTGATTACAATTGCCGAAAATTCATACATTCACCGAATCTTAAAGCATAATAATTCAAAATGCTGACCGTCATATTGACAGATAAAATAAATAAATAATACAAAAAAAAAACAACATTTAAACCTACACCGATCAGCCACAACATTAAAACCACCTGCCTAATATTGTGTAGGTCCCCCTTGTGCTGCCAAAACAGCGCCATCCCGCATCTCAGAATAGCATTCTGAGATGCTATGCTTCTCATCACAATTGTAAAGAGCAGTTATCTGAGTTACAGTAGACTTTGTCAGTTTGAACCAATCTGGCCATTCTCTGTTGACCTCTCTCATCAACAAGGTGTTTCCATCCGCAGAACTGCCACTCACTGGATATTTTTTGTTTTTTGGCACCATTCTGAGTAAATTCTAGAGACTGTTGTGTGTGAAGATCCCAGGAGATCTGCAGTTACAGAAATACTTAAACCAGACCATCTGGCACCAACAATCATGCCACGGTCCAAATCACTGAGATGACATTTTTTTCCCCATTATGATGGTTAATGTGAACATTAACTGAAGCTCCTGACCCGTATCTAAATTATTTTATGCACTGCACTGCTGCCACATGATTAGCCAGATGGGCTGGTTTGAGTATTTCTGTAACTGTTGATCTCCTGGGATTTTCACACACAATAGTCACTAGAATTTATCCGAATGGTGCCAAAATCCAAAAAACATCCAGTTAGGGGCAGTTCTGAGGATGGAAATTCCTTATTGTGGAGAGAGGTCAACAGAGAATGGCCAGACTAGTTCGAACTGACAAAGTCTACGGTAACTCAGATAACCGCTCTGTACAATTGTGCAGAAAAGAATAGTATCTCAGAATGCTGTTCTGAGATGCATGTTGGCACTGATTTGACAGCACGAGGGGATCCTACACAATATTAGGCAGGTGGTTTTAATGTTGTTGCTGATCAGTGTATAATATAGGCCTAAATTATCATTATTAAAGCATGAATATCAAACTACTGTATATGTGTTAGATGAGTTACTTTTTGATGTAAGATGCTCATACTGTAGGTAAAACAGTCTTTGCCATTTTAAATGACTGAAAATTCATGTTGATATTGGCTATATCGAGACAATATCAAATGTATATGGAATTACATACGTCTCTATGCATATCTGGGAAATCAGGACGTCAGAGCCGAATAAAGAATAGTGAAATATGATTAAATATTATTAATATTATTATTAATAATATTATTATTAATTGTTAATATTATTTTGGCACAACCTCTGATTACAAGTGAATGCAATCTCTGTCAGATGTCATTTTTATCCCACTACGCAAGATAGCTGTGATCTGTCCATTCTTACCTCTCAGATGAGACGACACTGGAGGCAGGTATTCGTGTTCAGATCCATAGTCAGGATGAACCCCCGTACATCCACCAGTTGGGCTTTGGGGTCTCTCCGGGATTCCAGACATTTGTTTCCTGTCAGGAACAGAGGGTAGGTTTAAAGGAACAGTTCACACAAAAATTAAATCCTGTCATTATTTACCCCCTTTGCTGTTATTATTATTATTATTATTATTATTACTATTATTATTATTATTTGGTATATAAGGTTCAATTTGTTAACATTACTTAACAACATTAGATAACATGAATTAACAATGAACAATTCTTTTACATAATTGATTAGTCTTCATTAATGTTCATTTAATGTTAATTTCAACATTTAGTAATACATTTTTAAACTATCAAAAGCATCATAGCATGTAGTCCTAATGACTTCTGTGCTATATTCCAAGTCTTCTGAAGACATAGGATAGCTTTGTGTAATGAACAGATCAAGTCTTGTAAGTCTTTGTTCACTGATAATCTTCACCTCTGTAAAAAAATATGATGTTAACAGAGCAGATTTGATATTTTTTTACATTTGGTCACAAGACACTTGAGAACCAATGACGTTTGTGAATGTTTTTGATGTCCAACCTGCGTCCACCATGTTTGCTATATTTATCATATGTTGTAGTTCTGAATACCAGAAAGCTGTTCTACATATATGCTGAAATTTCATAAGTTATGAATTACAACCTAATTGACAAAATGTAGGAATTTCCAGTGCTGACAGGTAGGTGCAAAATTAAAAGAATTGTATGTGTTTAGGCCTGGAATTTGTTCTGTCGCCAATCATTTTTATTGTTGAGACTGCAAGTGCTAAGCATTTCATTTTTTAAAATCAAGTCAAGTGCCCCTTGTATCAGAGCCGAAAGGTACACACAGGCACACAAAGAAGCTGACCCACTCAGACTTTTTCAAAATCTCTGTCTTTCTAGCTAACATACTTGCCACAACCATGGGGAAACTGTCGGGCTTTGTCTGAGCCTGTGATCCCAGGATACGACACCTACAGCATAAGCGCTTGCAGACTGCACTGTGAGAGCACCCAGGTGCAGAGAGAGTGCAACTGTAGGATGGTGCATTTACCAGGTGCGTGTTGTAGTTTGTGTGTGTGAGTGTTGTCCTAAATACCATCTGTACCAGTATGAACAAATGTGCCATGTTGGTACTTGTAATACCACGACCACAGAGATCATCTGTGAAACACTTACGCAGTCACATTGTCAGGTGTTCACGGAAGACTTTCAGATGTATCCCATCATTCTTACCTTTATTGGAGTCATACTGATTTGATGGTTCAATTTTCACAAGTAAAGTATCTCTACAGGCGATGCTGATATCTGCACTCCCAGTAAAATCAAGTGTGTTGACAAGGCGTTAGGTAAGATCACCTAAGAACTGTCCTAAACACATTACTTAAGTCCATTCACCCTAAATTTTAAGATGCTATGTTTAGGGATAGTTCACAAAAATTCTCTCATCATTTACTCACCCTCATGCCATTCTAGATGTGCATGACTTTCTTTCTTCTGCTGAACACAAACACATTTATTTAGAAGTATATCTCAGCCCTGTTGGTCCATCCAATGCAAGTGAATGGGTACCAACATTTTGAACCTCCAATAGGATATTAAGGCACCATAAAAGTAATCCATAAGACTCCAGGAGATAAATCTATTTAGCTTTTTAGAGCTTTACAATTTTGGTACCCATTCACTTGCATTTTATGGACCTACAGAGCTGAGATATTCTACGTAATTTCTGTACTTTCCTCACCAAGTATAAGACACCCATATATTCTGTACACCTCTCTAGCTTTACTCCAGAAGAGCACAGGTGATTCATGTCCCTGTGAGACACCATGTAATATGACTCGGTATGGAAAAGAGCTCTCCATGGTCAAAATCCCCAGCAGGGGCTCTGCTCGCTACCTTTCTCGCAAATACCAGAAGTCTGAGGAATACATAAGGTAAATCTCATGCATAAATGTATACACACAGAATCAGGGTCAGCTTTGACTTTTTTTTTTGTTGAACATATTTGATCATATTTGAACTATGAATTATTATTATATATCTACAGACCAAAGAGAAAATAAACACACAGAAAATGCACTTGTGTATCCAAAGAAACAAAAGGATGCTTCTGTTAACCTGCACAACACATTTACAAAATATGCTTCTCTCCTAAATTCTGTCTTTTCTAATAATTATATCAAAATTTATATTGTCCTAACACCAGGCTCTATTCTTGCAGTTATATAATGGGATGAAAAATGTAATTGTGGTCCTCCATTCACTGTCTCAATAAAGGGGGGTCAATTTTAATAGACTGCATTAGAATTACATTCTGAGGTTTCCACTAATTATTTTCCTTACCTTATTTGGTGCTAATCCTTTTCTTTCCACTATACAAATAATAATGGGCTCATTCCATTCTTTAGCCTACAGGGAATTGAACATGTTTATAAAAAATTATATAAAAATTCATTGTTACATCTTCTGAACTTCCAGAGACAACTTTCTCATCTTGGATATTTTCTTTGAGGCCCTTAGCTATGAGACAATAGAACAGAAGAAAGCGTACGACATCGCTGGACTGTTAGGTACATTTGTAATCACCACACACTTCAACCTTTCATACTACAACTATTCATATAGCATGACATATCCACCTTTTCAAAAACATACCATGGTTTACTAATGATAGGAATGATAGAAAATTATTGGAAATGTTAGGCAAACAACAAAGACTTCACTCTCGCTTTTATAACACCTATTTCTTTTTTTTTTTACATTTCCAGGAGACATCGGTGGACAAATGGGGCTCTTTATTGGAGCCAGTATTCTAACTTTACTGGAAATACTTGACTATATCTATGAGGTATTTCCAAGGAACACCAGACAAGCACATACACATGTTCATGTGGGTAATTGGCATTAAATACTTTTGGGATGGTGACATGTCCTGCTGTGTGACATTCTATGCTCCCTCTAAAATGATTATAAACAGCAATTTGATCATTCTTTTATAATTATCAGTGTCGGATCAGTGTCGGATTAAGACGCTTTGACTCGCATTGACACCTAGAGTGCCCCCTCGCAACTAATTCAACCACTCTTCTGCCCTAAATAATTCATCTAAGAATGGTAGTACCAAATACACTGTATACAAATGTGATCCATGTGGTAACATTTAAATTAACTGGTTTTATCAATATATTTTTTTAATAAACTCAAAATATTAATTAACTTGCAAATTCAGGTTATCACTTTTTGTGTACTCTGATATTAACTTGTGAACCCAACTGTTACAGATATAACTATCTGTTTTGAGTAATTGTTGTCCTCGGCTCCTTTTTTATTCGCTTTAATGAAGAAAAAGACCTGTATCGTACTATGGACAAAATGTGTAGGGAGCTTGCATTTTGCAATAATTTTTATTTTCCTTTTTGCACATCCACTGAGTTGAAGTCTCTCCATCTTTTCTCTGGCGCTCAATGATCCTGATTTCTGATCAGCTCAAAAATTCAAGCCTGATATTTCAACAACTCAATCATTTTTGAACTCGTTAGCTGCCTAGAAACGCAAAATAATAATTGTTATTATTTTTGTATTTTTTTTTCAGAAAAGTAAAAAATAGGAAAATATAAAATAAAGTTATAGTGTGAGGGCCCCATGGCAGTTCGGAGGCCCTAATCAACTTGCTTAGTTTGCATACAGGGAGGAACAACATTAGGTTTTGAACTGATAATAAAGCTAAAAACTCACTTGTCCATGAAAGTGCAATGCTGATGTGCTAGTTTAATAGAGTAGATTGGGTATCTGCTGATACCGCATGTAAAAAAAAAAAAAAAAATGTACCGCAGGGTGGAGGAACATTCATGGAATTTAGAACATATCAATGAAAAGGTAGATAAGACCATGGATAGAAAGACATTAGAAAATCATCGCTTGTATTAAAAGAGAGGAAAAATACAAATTTGGGTCAGTTGTTTGGTGCCCCCCTGGATATGTTACCCCTGGGCATGTGTCCAATTGCCCGTATGGTTAATTATATTTGTCCAATTGCCCCCTGATAATTACAGTATATTGATGATTATATGATTTTATAACCTCATATTAATTTACAGTGTTGGGTTGATTACTTCTGAAATGTAATCTGGTACAGATTACAAATTACAATTAAAATTGTAATCAGAAACGTAATCAATTAGATTACACTTTTTACGTAATCTATTTAATCTGATTACTTATTTTATGTTTTGATAAATCTGAATTTACAAGTATTTAAATATTAATATAATTGTTGTCTAATCATATAATCCATCAAAATGAACTGCAATCTGATTATGCACATTTAAAAAGTAATATAATATCAAGTACTTTTGTAATCTAATTATGTAATCCATATTATATCTAGTCCATTGTACCCAACACTGTAATTAAATACTACATGGAATAGTTGTACTTTTGTCAGGACCATTTAAAAATGTACAAGTTAAGATTTAACCAGTGACCAATTGCTGGACTTAAAATGTACAATTACCCTCATAATACATTCATATACATTTTAACCAAAAATACTGACGTTGATATAAAAAGTCTATGGGCATGTTATGCATAAACAGACCATTTACTCTCTCTTGTTCTTTCATAGTCATTTTAATCTTTAATATTTTTCTAGGTGGTTAAATACAAAATAAAGCGTCTACTGAAACCAAAGACAAGCCAGAAACATCAGAACCAACGGAATTCGATCCAAGAGCAGATCCAGAGAACAAAGAGCCTTCGAGAACAGAATCTGAGAGCACAGCTGGCTCCTGGAACTATAGCTACAGTCAGATTTGAAGAGGTCAAAGTTAAGGTGAGTCACAGAAACTGAAACAATGACTTGCTGAACTTAATTTTTACTTAAAGTTTAAGATTTATGCACCATGCACCTTATAATTGATGTATCCAAAAATCCATATCATGTGATTTTTATTTGTCAACAGGCAGCTAATGATGTAAAAGTGGCTCAACTACACAGTGCACATCCAACCTCAATACTACCAAACCATCACAATGCGCAACCAGTCGTACAGCAGGACTTTACTTGCTAAGGGATGCATCTTCCTCTATGCTTTTACTTATTTCTTTTTTCATATCACTGAACTTGTAATTGGGATCCTGAATGGAGCCCATACACCTGAAATATATATATTGATTTTTTTCCACTAATAAAAGCTAAAGCCAAAATCAAATCCAGGACCTCATGTCAAACCAGTCACACTGTATCAACGCAAACTGTTCTCATTGTTCCAAGTCAGCAACAGAGGAAAAAACACAATGTGTTTCACATGTGCTTTTGTTGCATTGGATTTTTATTTAATTTTTATTTGTATTTATTTTTTGTCTGAATGGACCTAGTAAGGATTTTGAGAGAGAAAGGACTTTGCCTCACAAATCCAATTCCAACTTTCCCTTTTCAATGTCTTTTAAAATGTGAACTGAATGAAAGTTATAATGTCAAACAGAGAGTTGACGCAAATGCAATTAAGTGCAGTTAAAGTACATTACAACTGGTTTCTTCCAGTGGTAATGTACAGTGCTTGCACCATTTTACCTTTTTACAGTTGTTAAGAATGTAATGAGTCTTTGCGGCAGGAGAACAGCTAAAAAAATGCCACTCGTCTCTCTCTGTGAGTAGGTGTTATGTTATGTTCTGTTCAGTCTTATGTAACTTTTCCATTGTGCTGTAGTCCTTATAATGGAACAGTCTGTCTCTAGGTTTGAAACATGGAAAACACACTGGAGTGCGCTGTTCACTGAAAAACAGATAAAAATTACAAAGAAAATAAAAAACACTGTAAAATAATCTATTTTGTATTAACATTTAAAAGTGAAATATATTTTATATTGTATTAAATTATAAGCATATTCTAATACTAGTAGAAAAACTGAAATACTAAATATCCTTTACCATAATTTCCACCTTGTCACAAATTTAGTCTGGAATGGACTAGAAAACAGCAAAAATATTCCTAAAAACTGCCATGAGTTTATTATTATTATTATTATTTAATATATATAATTTCATGTCTTGAATAATTAATTGGTGGCTGTTCATAAATTGGAGCCTTCTGATTGAGTATGGTTCATTTCCTCTGATTAACTTTGTTCAGTTGGACTGTTTCAGGTACAAAAAATAAAAAATCTGCTTTTACTGCCACCTAGTGGGAATAATACAATACTTGAACAACAACAACAACAACAACAACTGTATCATGTTTCTTCATCAACACCAACTCAGGCACAGTCTGGTGGATCAGTAATGGTGAACATTTAAGGGAAGAGTTGTCATATTAAATCATGCAACTCAAGATTGTGAAAGTATTTGGTAAACACAAGTTGTTTTTATCTGAATATCACATGAAACACTAATGAATTGCATGCATAACAGAAGTTGTGGTTTGGTTGTGATCATACATAATAATTATAATAACAATAGATGAAAATTTACCCTCACATAAATTGACAGACTTTCAACAAAAATAGAATTTGAGCCTCTAAAGCTCTTTATCTGTAACAGTTTCTGTTAGCAGCAGCACGGTGCACAAAAGAAAACATCTGCAGTGCAATGCCCTAACTCTATAATCTCATTACACCATGTCAGTTCAGCAGAGCTCAACAAATGGTACTCTGCTCAAAAACATGTTTTTTCAAACAAACAAACAAACAAAGCACCAGTGAAATCATATTGCATGATAAATATTCATACTTTGGTTTATGTGCAAAACAGAGAAGTGGTTTTTGGTTCATTTTATAGGTTGGTTGCATAGAAGAGATGCATTTCAAGGTTGCCATAGTCATCCACATCTAACCGGAAAAGGAAGTGTGGTTGGAAGACTGGAAGGCATTTCCAACATGGGTGGATTCAGAAAACTGGAATAATGCATAAGAAATTTTGGAAATACTTCTATACATTTGCCCATTCTGAATTGTCCAGTTTTGTTGTAAACATTCATTATCCTTTGTTTTCTTAGCTGCTGCTACAATAAAAGATGCAAAACAAATCCTTTCACTATAATTCGATGCACATTCACTGTTCCAGCTCCGCCACAAACTTAACAGTCTTTTAGATGCATTACATTTACAATTGAGGAATACAACCCCAAAAAGCACTTCATCCTTGAGGTGCAGAAACATTACAGGAGCCGCAATACAAAAGTTCAAAAATTGCTCCAAAAAGTACAGTACAGATGAGAAGAGAGATGAAAGTAAGATTTCTTTAGTGCATTACCAATTAACTTAGTCAGTTGCTCATGGAAGATATGTGACTAGACAATATGTCAAGGTCTCAGAATACTTTGGAGATCATTTCTCTATGGATACAGACATATATAATAATAATATCTCCAAAAACTTCATAGTCAAACACAGCTCTTGGCTAATCAGACATCTTTTACTAGAGAACTGCTTGCTGGATGTTGAGAAGTTGTACTGGTAGCATTTAGCCATGCTACAGTTAAGAGTTACCCCACTGTTGCTACTTTCAAAGCTCCTCAGGTGCTATTGCCTTGCTCTTGTTCAAATAATAGCATGGCCAGCTGGGAACGTGACCCTTGCCCCTCCAAAGTGCTCTGGAGACATCGGTGGAACGCAACCTCATTTAGCCGTGGATCACAAGTCCGGTTGCGATATGCCTGATGCAAAGCAGGCTCGACAGCACGGAAGACGTGCAGTCCAGAGTATTGCACAAACACATCATAAAGGTCCAAGCTCTCTAACAACTCCTCATTCTCAAGTAGATCCCCAGGCATCCGTGTGCGCAACATCATGTAGTCAGAGTTGTAGAAGCATGCCTCCTCAAAAGTGTAGTGGTCAAAATGACCCGCCTCCCTGACCAGTTCTGGTGAGGCAGGGGGTGTCTGTTCAGGATAAGCTACACGGGGATCAAAATCTTGGAAGTGGATGGGAAAGAAAGCCTGTCTGCCACTAATGGCATTCATGCGGCAGCGATTCAAGAACTCTGAGTTGATTACGGTGTCAGGTGTGACCAGGAGGAAGAGTGTGTCCACCGGGTGCTTCCTAGAAACAATGTCCAGGATCCGCAGGACACCAAGACTCTCTGTCTTTATGCTTATCCATGACATCTTTACGCTTGGATATCTGCGCTCAAGTGCAGCGACCTTCGCTTTGACCTCTGAAAAGACATCGTTTTTGCTCACTTTCTGGGCCTCAGCAGGTTCGTAGGTGAACAGAAAGTTAAGAACTGCATTCTCACCCATCTCTAACAGGTTGGAGGAGCAGTGATCTAAGAAGTGCAGCGCTACATGGGACTCATAACTGGCAAGAGGTAGGAGGATGTGTACCCGTGTAGCCTCAGTGACGTAAGGCATAGGTATAATCTCTACCTGGCTGAGGGGTCGCACAAGATGTACACGCCGGGCAATGGGTTTTTGGTGACCAGACTCAGTTGTGGCCTGGAACTGCAGGTCCAGGGTATACTCCATACCACGTGTATGGTCAAAGCGTCGGTAACCGTTCACCAGCTGTGGAGCGCTCAGCTGTACAACAGGGGTGTATTTCTTGTTGAGCTCTGCAACAGCAACTTCGATGACATCAGCTACATCGTCACGATCAGCGCCATTTAGCTGACACTTGGGGGCGCCATCCACGCAGGAGAACAGATGCTTTTCGGTGAAGTAGTCCCAATGCAATACCTCAAAGCGGCTCTTGGGTTCAAAGGGAGGAGTGATGCCAATGGGCCACAGAGCACTCTTGTTTCCATCCACTGCTACTTCACTGACATTCTTTATCTCTGACTACGGGAGAAAAGAAAGGTGCATGACATGCAATTAAAAGTTATAGTAAACACTATAAAAATCCAATTAAATATAATAAAACTAGTACTAATGAAGATGGTTATTTTGATGTCTCAAAGTAAGTGCAATGTTGCATAATACTAAAGTAGTTGTATACAAAAGTTTCCATACCTCTTTTTCACATAAGTTTACACATCCGTTGCAGAATCTGTAGATGGTTAGCATTTTTTTAGTACTGCCCTAAAAAAGCTGCATAAGAGTAATATATTCCACACAACAAAATAATAGCTTTATTTACACAAATTATCCTGTTCAAAAATGTACATCTCCTTGGTTCTTGATATCGTGGGTTGCCTCGTTGAGCTTTAAAGACCATATGCAGCATTTTGTGTACAGGTATGGGTCCATCAATTTCATTGGTGCAACACACTATATTGATATATGGAGTTTCATTTAACAAGGTTTGGGAGGAGCAAGTCATTTAATCCGACCAATCACACTGCCTGAGTAAGAGTGTATAAACGGCTGCTTACCTCTATGTGGCACTGAGCCTTCTATTCATCTATAAATAATCTAAGTCCCGGAGGGGTTTTGTTAGGTTTTGGGCTCATGACTCAAATATTTAAGTTTATTGAAATTGTTTATATTAAAAATCCAGTGTTAATAATTCAAACTTTTGAGTACAAAATTAAGGCTGTGGGAAATACTAATAATTATTTTAGCTATTTTGTAGTATTATTAATGTTGTTTTGTTGCAAATACACTCTGAAAACCCTAATAAGTTTTATGCACTCATTTGATTGCGTAAACTCGTTCCCTCAATTCCATTAAGTAATGAGGTCACACAAAACTTGAGTATTTAAGTTCAATTAACTTGTTGTTTTCAAGTAGAGTGAACTTAATAATTTAAGTTGAGTTAACTACATGCAAGTAGACTTTACTCAGATTTGAATTTAAATATTGTTGTTTCTACTGTACATTTTAACTGATTCAATTTTAGATCAAACAACAGCACAGATCAATTAAAGATAATAACTGATTCTAGATCAGTTATTAAATAATTATTTACAGAAATGCATATATGCACTTCAGCTCCACATGCACAAAAAGATCTGAGATAGTGTGACCAGGGTCCAACTTGATTAAAGAGATCACCCTAATGGTGACATTACACCAAACAACTATTTGTAACAAAGCATAAATAATAAAAAAAGAGCTAAAAACATCTATGAATTCTTAATAACAATTATTTAAATTCTCCAATCTGTTCCCTCTGACCAAGGAAACAAGTCAAGCAGCAAGGGATTGTGGGTATTCCCTGTAGCCTCAATTTTGTACTCAGTAGTTTGAGTTATTAACTCTACAAATCTTAAATCTATGGATTTTTAAGAAAAAATATGTTCAGTGAACTTAAATATTTGAGTTATGAGTCCAAAACTTGACATTTTAATAATATTTAATTAAGACAACTTGATTTTTACAGTAATTACAACTTTAGAGTTTACAGTGCACTGGCGGCCAAAAGTTTGGTATAATGTACAGATTTTGCTCTTATGGAAAAATATTGTTACTTTTATTCAACAAAGTGGCATTCAACTGATCACAATGTATAGTCAGGACATTAATAACATAAAAAATGACTATTACAATTTGAAAAAATGTTCAGAGAGTTATCATTAAAAAAACCCTCCACGTGCAGCTATGACAGCTTTGCATATTCTTGGCATTCTAGCTGTCAGTTTGTCCAGATACTCAGGTGATATTTGACCCCACATTTCCTGTAGCACTTGCCATAGATGTGGTTGTCTTGTCTGGCACTTCTCATGCACCTTACAGTCTAGCTGATACCACTAAAGCTCAGTGGGGTTAAGATCCATAACACTATTTTCCAATGATCTTTTGTCCATTGTCTGTGTTTCTCTGCCCACTCAAACCTTTCCTTTCAAAAGTGGCTTTTTCTTTGTAATTCTTGCCATAAGGCCTGTACCCCTGAGTCTTCTCTTTACTGTTGTATATGAAACTGGTGTTGAGCGGGTAGAATTCAATGTAGTTGTCAGCTGATGACATGTGAGGCATCTTTTTCTCAAACTAGAGACTCTGATGTGGCCTTCCACATCTATTTCTGTCCTTGTTAGAGCCAGTCTTTGAAGACAGTAGTGCACATCTTTGTATGAAATCTTCAGTTTCTTTTTTTGGGGGGGCAATTTCAAGATTATATAGCCTTCATTCCTCAAAACAATTATTGACTGATGAGTTTCTAGAGAAAGCTGTTTCTTTTTTGCCATTTTTTTTATCTAATATTGACCTTAAGATATTCCAGTCCATTGCATACTGTGGCAACTCTAAAATAAACACAAAGACAATGATAAGCTTTATTTAACGAACTGAATACCTTACAACTGTGTTTGATTTAATGGCAAGTGATTTTCTAATTAGCAATTTAGCATGATCACTCAAGGATAAGATGTTGAAGCAATGGCTGATGGAAATGGGGCCTGTCTAGATTTAATCAAAAATGTTTTTGTTTTTTTCAAATAGTGATGGTGCTGTTTTATTTTTACATCAGTAATGTCCTGACTATACCTTGTGATCAGTTGAACGCCACTTTGGTGAATTAAAGTACCAATTTCCTTCCGAAATAGCAAAATTTGTACATTATTCCAAACTTTTAGCCACCGGTGTAGATGTTTTGTTTTATGTCACCATTAGTGTGATCAGTGTTCTGATTGGTCAAGTTGGACCCTGTTGTCGCCAATTAACTTTGTGCATGTGCAGTTAAATTGATATATTTCTTTGAAGAATTAAGTTTATTTATTGACTGACATTGATCATTGATCAGTTATGAGCTATCGTTTAATCTTAAATTTAATCAATTCAATTAAAATTATTAACAACAGTAGAAAATACAATATTTAAATAGAAAATCTAACAGAAAGTCTACTTGCATCTAGTTACCTCATCTTATAAAGTTTAGTACATTCTATATGTTAATATAAGTTAATTAATATAAGTTAACTGAACTTAATTGTATATGTTTTGGAGACACCATTACTCATTTCAATTGAGGGAACATGTTTACTCAGTCAGTCATACAAAATAAAATGCAGCTTTTATGATCCCTCTTTTTAAAAAAGGATAAACATGTTCAGCTGGAGGTATGTAAACTTATGTAGAATTATGTATGTGAATGCTTTGCATGTATTTGTAAGAAATGCAGTACACTCTAACCTGCAGTTTCTCAATTTCTTCATAGGTCCTCTGCAGCTCTATTTCCGTAAAATGTTTGTGCAGACGGTACATAAGTTCTGCACTGGTCACAGGATGAACGGTAAGAGCATTCTGGAATCCATAATCCCCCATTCTGCTATGGTCCATATTATTTTCCATTGCAAAATTATTATAATTCAGCCCCTAAGTTAAACCAAAATTTTAATTAGTTCAAAACATTTTTAATCAATCAATCAATCAATCAATCAATCTATATTCACATATCTTGTGTTTTCATAAAACATAAATAACATTTGGCACTATAAAAATGATGTGATCCTTATTGTTTCACAGACAGCAACACTTGGTTAATTCTGGTCAGCTGTGGTCAGTAGACCCCTGCAATGTGCTGTAATGCTGTTTAATGTCTTGTCGTAATCATGCTAATTAACTTAACAAATCTCAGTGGGTCTGCAGTTGGCCTACTGAGAAAAGGAAGTCATATATTCTGTGGCTCAGCAGAGTACAAGTACATCATTCCAGTAAAGTAATCCTTGTGTCTAGAAGCACACTTCCTTCATGGAAACCAACAACATCTGTTTGAAATACTAATGTTTTATGTTCAGGTCAATGCTTTTACGTCAATGTCCAAAAGGTCAGCAAACTTTATTAAAGGGGCTGTCCTAAACCTAATTTAATGAGATCTTGTCCCTGCATGAGACTGATAGCTCACCTAATGAAGCAAGGGATTCTGGTTTCTCTAGCCCTTATGCCTTGTTCATTATTGAATCACATACAGATGTTCCTGGTCAATGAATGTCATATTTTTAATTGCGATGAAAGAAATGTAACAACTCTAACTTCAGTCATGTAAAAGGACTAGAGTTGTTCATTTTGAGTGGGTTATTTTAAAATATTTAGACTTTTTAATTGTTTTTTTTTTTTTATGAATATTTTCTCAAATACTGAACCAGTCCTCATAAATCATATACCGACTGAAAGCTTAAAGTCTCAAGAATAAACTGTGGTATCCATTTCATAAAAATATATGTTTTATATAACTGTGCAGAGTTTTTTTGATTTTATATAATTAATTATGTAAAAACAAAAAACACAAAAATCTGTTTTTTAGTATTTCCCATTAATTCCCTATGGTCCACTTTTGACCAGGAACAGCATAAGTGTGATTTTTTTTTTTCCCTACAACTTAGAATGATCAAATCAATTCCAGTTTTGTACGTGTGTGTGTGTGTGTGTGTGTGTGTGTGTGTGTGTGTGTGTGTGTGTTCAGATATTAAATGGATGAAAATTCACCAAGTCTCGTACCAGTCAGATAAAGGAAACCCGTTTTATTGAAGAAACAAAATCGATTTCAGTCAAAAATGACAGAACAGTGCATAAGGTCTAGGGGACCTTTGGAGGAATCATGATTTTGCATTTCTCTGCTGCCCTTCCAATAAACATATTATATTTATCGATTAATGAGTAAATTGCTCATTATTACTGAATTCAGTTTAAGATATATTTTGTGTGAAACATGTGGAACAGAGAAATTCATCCAATCAGATCAGGCTATTTAGAATGCAAAGGTCCTAACTCTAACCATAACCTCTATGGCAAAACAATGAGATTAGGCATAATCATCAAAGGAGCCAGCAGCCACCACCCATGTCCAATCCCATTTAACGCACCAGCTCAAACACTCCACTTACATGACATTACTTAACAAGCTTATTACATCTTAACAAGCACATATACTGTTCTCTACTGTCCCCAATGTTTTTTTTTTTTGAGAAACATGTTTTGAACGTGGAGAATATTTTCACATGACATTGAGCTTTTTGAGTGCGTAAGTGTACCAGCCTTTGAATGGAAAAATACTGTCAACTATTGAACATTTAGCCTCCCTGTTGCATTGAGCCCTTCAATATGAATTAGGGCAGCCTCTCAATAAAGCATGGACTCTTGGGCAATGTGGTTTCCCATCAAAACGGAAACGGATCTGTACATAGTTCAGGCACTAAGCACCTCAATCCCCTCTCTTCCTTTAGCTTAATTCAGCACACAACTCTCTCAGCCACATTTGCCCTGTGATAGAAAATATATTAGCTTTTGGCTAATTGGAATCTCATGATCTGAGAAATGTAACTGCATTAGTGATACAGGAAGGACCAACTCAGATGCAGAAATTACCCTATAAAAAATTCAGAGAACAGTACAGCTGTTCAGCCAACACTGTTATCACCACTTTCTACAAGAGAGAGATTTACATTAGTTATATTAAGTTAGTTTAGGGTGCTGGATTGAAAATAACCCATCTTTTGCACTTACAACTGAAGTATGTAACTTTTTCAGTGTAAATAATTTTTCCTATCCCAGCTTAATATGCAGAGACAACTATAAGAAAGCAATTTATAGATTAATTTTTAAAAAAACTGTAAACACTGTATCTCTGTGGCACTATAAATATTCCTGTTTGTTTTGAGCAACCTGCTTAGACCCGCACCAAGAATGCTACTCAACCATTGGAGTTAGTTGGGGGTGGGGCTATTTGTTTGTTTGATCAACAGCAGATGAGGGGCATATTCAGAAAGCTGTTTTTGAAATCATAGTTTATTTTTTGCAGTTCGGTGGTGCTAGTGTCACAAAAATTACAAACATCAGCTTTAATGCTCACTCGAATACTGAATACACTGTATGTCATAAAGTTCCTACTAATTAATATTCCTTACCTCATATTCCTTCACACAGCTGATGCCAGCATAATCAATGATACAGCGACCGAGCCACTCATCAGGTCTGACACTTATGATGTCAGTCCTACATTGCTCCAAGAAAGGCTGGAGCTCCAGAAGTAGTGCACGGGACAATAGAAAACCTGGTCCACTGTGGCAATACCTCCCCTGTGTTTTACCTTCAATGAATTCTCCTGGGTGGCCCATGTAAAGTTTAAGGTCCATGCTCAGATGGCTCACTAAAGTCTTAAGTCTATCAGGCTGGGTGTAGGTGTCATCCTGAACAAAGTAGAACCAATCATTCTCAGTAATATGGTGTTCTAGAAGATATTGGACAGAGTGGAACATGTTTGGGACTGGACGTTCATCACCATGTGAAACCACAATCATTCCATGTGGGAGCTTACGATTGCGAGTGCCTGTAAAGAAGTTGAGTCGGCCATTCAGATGGTGGTTTAGTGTCCGGTTGATGGCCACAGCTAAAGTGTTCAGAGTGGTTTTAGAGGTAAATACTGAAATAAAGAGACGCTCACGAATTCCAAGCTCTGTTCTGGCATACATGGCTCTAAGAGAAAATGAGTAAAAAAATATGAATCACAGCAAATAGTTGGACTTGCAAGTCAAAGGCTAGGATTGCATAAATCAAATTAACCACTCCAACAATTCATAACATACCACACACATCTGCAAGCATGTGCAGTTCATAATAAGAAATCATTTTGACTTGCCCCTCCTTTTCTTTAATAAAAGCAAAGATCAGTGTTCCAGTGAAGCATTTACTATGGAAGTGAATGGGGCCAATCCGTAAACGTTAAAATACTCACCTTTTTAAAGTATAGCCACAAGACATAAACAATTTGCATTTTAACATGATTTTAGTGTGATAAAATCACTTACTAACCTTTTCTGTGTAAAACTGTTGCCAGTTTTGACAATGCAATGTCAACAAACCCTAAAACCTTAAAGTGAGAGTTACAATGTTGATTTACAACTCAAATAATACCTGAGATTTAACAGAAGAATTAATGTACTTTTATACAATTATAAGCTTTGCATTTTTGCCTTTAATCCCTCTAAAATAGTTATTGTAGTGCCTCACTGTAACCTCGATTTTTTGTTTTGTTTTGAGGGATGAGTCGAAATAATTTTTTGTGGTAATCAACAGTATGCCACAAATGCATAAATTAGAGCTTCACTTGTATTGAACCCGGAATATTCCTTTAAAACTTTTACATTTAAGTTGGATTATGCTTGTGGTGTGTTTATAGGGTATTGTAGAAAATATGTTTTGATCATTATTTTAAACTTCGACATGATTTTATAAATAAATCAATAAAATAATATCAACATAATGGTATTTTAAAACATAAGCTCATATCTTCTGATAGCTAACAGAAATAAAACATCCAGAATGTCAATTCATTATTACATTTAATAAAAAATGTATCAAGTAAACTAAAACATGTGCTTCATGTGGTAACATATTAATTAACATGTTTTATGCATGTTTAAAATTGTATTTAATCTGATTATATCAAGCTGACAAATTAGGTTACACCAACCAAAGTTATTTTTATCTGTCAATTAGAAATAGATCCTTGAGATAACAATCGCAAATTACCGCTTTTGTCAATACACTTACATTTAAAAAAACAAAAAACAGAACATAAATAATAATAATAATTGTTTTAATTATGCATTTTTACATTCACCAATGAGCAAAAACATTATGTCCATATGCCTAATATGCTGTTGGTCCTCCGTCCTCCACCAACACAGCACCGACCTGCCAAGGCAGGGCCTCTACAAGACCCCTGAAGGTGCCCTGTGGTATCTGACATCAAGACATTAGCAGCAGATCCTTCAAGTCCAGTAAGTTGTGAGGTGGAGCTGCCATGGATCAGACTTGTTGGTCCAGCACATCCCACAGATGATTAAACAGTTTGAGATCTGTGGAATTTGGAGGACGGGGAAGCACCTTGAACTCTTCATAATGTTCCTCAAACCATTCCCGAACAATGTGTGCAGTGAGGCAGGGCGCATTATCTTGCTGAAAGAGACCACTGCCATCAGGGATTACCATTGCTGGACTCAGGGTTTCCCAGTAGAACATTGCCCAGAGCATCACAAATCCACCACCGGCTTGACATCTTCCCACAGTGCATCCTGGCACCACCTTTTCACCAGGTAAACGGCACACACATACACGGACGTCTATGTGATGTAAAGAAAACGGGACTCATTGAACCAGGCGACCTTCTTCTACTGCTCCAAGTTCCAGTTACAATGCTCGCATGCCCATTGTAGGTGCTTTCGACAGTGGACAGGGGTCATCGTGGGCACTCTGACTGATCTACGCAGCCCCATACACAGTAGGGTGAGATGCACTGTGTGTTGTGACACATTTCTCCCATAACCATCATTAATATTTTCTCTGACTGTTGCCCTCATGCATCGGTGAAACTTAGGTGCCCAACACCCTGTTGTCAGTTTTTGGTTTGTCCCTCCTCAGACCACTGTAGGTAGGTCCTCACCACTGCTGACCGGGAGCAACACAGAAGCCTTGTTGTTTCAGAGACGCTCTGACCCAGTCATCTGGCCATAGCAATTTTACTTCTGCCCATTTCTCCTGCATTCAACATGTTACGATAACTGATTGTTTGCTAACCATCTAATCTACCCAGTACCCAGCTGTTAGGAGATGATCAATGTTATTCGCTTCACCTGGGAATGGTCATATTGTTTTGGCTCATCGGTGTATAATAATTACAGTATATTTAAAATATCCATATTTCACATGTAAAATGTAAAATGTATTTTAATTTTTCTCAAGTGACCCTTAGTTTTCATCTAAAAATGCAGTTGTTATACAGTTTTGTACTTCTATCAGTGGTCTACATTGTCCTCTACACTAGTCTATGGTCAATCAGTGAATATCATATTAAACATTGAACTCGATTGAACATTTTTCTATTTGTTTATTGTTTAATGTTGTTTGGTTGTTGCTACAGTAACTTGGCATTAACAACAGCCACTGTAAATAAAGATAAATAAATAAGAGAAAGTATAAAAAGCTTCTTAAACAGTTTGAATGATTTAATATTTTCTCAATCACTTTGGCTCAATTCTCGATTGAGAATTATTATTATTAAAAAAAAACCATTAAGACTAAATCTCTGTAGTTTCTTGTTCACACCAGATTTGAATATCTTATTCATTTAAGCGAATTGCACGTGTTTTGGCATATGTGTGCAAAAGAGTAAGTACGATTGTCTACAATTGGCACAATAAATGCACTTGGCTTGCTGATCAAAACTGATGAGTTGATTCTCAGTGAAATTGTCATACTTTTCACAGCTTCTAAACTTTCTTACATCACGTGAGCCATCATATACAAAATGGTCCATTACATTTTCAAAATCTGCCAGACATACATGTATATTCCATAAATATCTATGACATGGAATGTTTTTCATTGTTGTGTTATTTATTTATTTATTTTTGCATGGATGTCATTTTGTGGCAATTTTCTGTTCACTATATATTACTTTACATGTAAGAAATGTGTAAAATGTACATGCAAATGTGAATTATCTGTTTAGATGTAACACACTGCTATGAAAATAAATGTACTGTCAATGTGCATATCCTTTTTCTGTGTACTACAGTATTGTACAGTATTGACTTTTACCAGTAAACTTTAACCTACTGTTGCATTTGGTGTCTAAAAAGTTCAGTGTGACACACAATATATTGTATAGTACAATTCTTGTATAGTACAGTAAGCAGTTGGTGTCAACAAAAAAGTAAAACAAGAATGGCATTTGTATATAACAAACATTTCCAGGGTTGACTACCATGGTGAAAAAACATCTAAACATTTTGACCAGCACAGCTCACATGAAGACAAAAAAAAACAAAAAACAAATCTAATAAATAAAACTGGTGGCACTGGCCAAGTTTCTGACACAATAACTAGGTTTTGAAGCATGAATTAAATGTTTTGGGTGACATTTGCATTTTGCAGACATGCAATAGAGTTGTGATGACCCATAAAACAGTTGTGACAATAGCAAATACAGTTTAGAGAATGTTAAGGCTGTTTAAAAAAAATAGCCAAATAGATTGAGGAAAAACTACAATTTGATTAGCTATGACATTTTGTCTGAAACTATAATTAAGTAGCAACACTTGGTAAATAAGAAACAATAATTGTTTATGCGTGTCTTGTGTTCATTAAGGACGCTGTTTGTTTTGTTATGGTCACTTATAACTCAGTAGGAACTGTAGTTCAGATTACTGAACCGCTGATCCGTGATTGAAGCCAGGCTTAATGTGCCCTGATGACATCATACGGCTCGAGAGGACAAGGAGCAAGATCCTGACCCACGAGCCCTACTCCTACTGTATAGTAAATTCATGTGCGCAGCAGAACCAGTTGCAACGGGGCTCGTGCCAATCTTTGCGAGTGTGAATAAAACCTGGTTGGTTTTAATAGTTTAAATAGCAGCAGAAAGTTCCACAGCGTGTGTGGGATGCTTGTGAGTGTGTGTGTGTGTGTGTGTGTGTGCGTGCGTGCGTGCGTGCGTGCGTGTGTGTGTCTGTCTGTGTGTGTTTTTATAAGAAATACGTTTTGTTTGAATCCTTAGGTCGTACGTTTTGCAAAGCACTGACAATCTCTCGTGCATGCTTGATGTACAGACTCCTTTTTGTATGGGCTAGGTATAGATTCAGTCATTAACTATCCTACACCTACCTGAACACTTTTTTTGGAGGTCCTTGTTGGGCAGGCTTATTGTAAGGCAATATTTTGGGGTCAAAATCCTTTTCGATGTTTCCGTTGTTACTAGTGGTGCCAGTGGATACAGAACTAGGTTTACGGGCCCCCTTCAAACTCCAAGGCAGCTCTATGAGCATCTCGTCAGAGTAAAAGTCGCAGGAATCATCCACCCAGGTGCCGCTCAAGAGACTCAGAGAGAATCCCAGAGAGATGCCCAGAATAATCGGCGCAGTCGGCCTGATGAGAGACATCAACATTGAAATCCTCATGCTTTCAGTGGTGTATTGTTCACTCCCTAGCTGGGACAGCACTTTAAGGAGACGCTGAGTAGCTCCGTCAATAACGTCGCTTTCTCTCTACTCACACCTACGAAGACACCCGTTTCTGTTGTCTTCTGACGTGTCATCGCCTCGGACTCCACCCTCCAACCAGACGTCAATCAATGCAAATTCTCAAACTCTGATTACTGCCATTCGACATAGGCATGCACAGAGGAGGCACCATCTGCGAGATCGCAACTTGGGACATTGAAACCTATCATTAACGCCAGCTATAATTTAAGGGTAAAACGAATTTGGTCGTTTGCCTAGTATTTTGCGAGGAAACCAATTTTGACTTGGGGAGTTTATGGTCTTTCTTTGTCAGACATTGTTCTGTTTGAGATTGTAATTGTACCTGGGTCAATTGAAATGGTTTTACAAAATGAATAAATAAAAATTCAAAGTGGTTCATAACAAATGAGTTACTTTCCTAGAAATGTAATCTTTGGGTTTATGATGGTTTCATACATTTTTGAAAATAATTTTCTACAAAAATTCTTTAATTCTTTAAAAAGATTCTTCAATTACTTTGAAAATGTCAAGTGGTGTAACAATCAACGAAAAGGTATTAAAATGCTTTCCTTGCACCTTGAATAGCCTACACATGAATTTACATAACTTAATCATTAATTTAAAAAGAAGTCTGATTTAAAAATATCAAGAAGTTTTCTTAGGGTTTCTCCAACTGACCTAAACAAAATTTCAGAGAAACACCAAAATATCAGATTTAAAAAAGGCCATGAGGGTCTTAATGTCTTCTTTTATGTTAAAAGAATGTTCCAAACTACTTAAGCCCAACTACTTATATAATTATATTTTATTATTTTATTTAAAAAAAATTAAATGAGACGTATACACCTCATTCTATCATCGTTTACTCACCCTCATGACATAGCAGATGTGTATGAATTTCCTTCTTCTGCTGAACACGAACAAAGATTTTTTAGAAGAATATATCAGCTCTGTAGCTACATACAATGCAAGTGAATGGTGATCAGGCCTTTTAAGCATAAAAGTAATCCATACAACTCCAATGGTTTAATCCATGTCTTCTGAAGCAATCCAATCGATTTTAGGTGAGAACAAACCAAAATGTAACACATTTTCTCTGTACATATGGCCATTGTAGTCTTTAGGCACTGTCATGATTTCAAGCTTAATTACACTTCCTAATGTTTGACGCATGACCAGAGTGCTAGATGGCACAGTATAAAGTGTAATCGAGCTTGAAATCATAATTGACAAGGAGACCGTTGTCAAGATGTACAGTGAAAAAGGAGGTCTGTTCTCAACCAAAACCAACTGGGTTGCTTCAGAAGTCATTGGAGTATGATGGATTGTTTATGCTGACTTTATCTGCTTTTTGGAGCTTCAAAGGCCTGATCACCATTCACTTGCATTTATGGACCTACAGAGCTGAATTATTCTTCTAAAAATCATTGTGTTCTGCAGAAGAAAAAAGTCATACACATCAAGATGGCATGACGGTGAGTAAATGATGAGAGAGAATGTTAATTTTTGAATTTGTAATGCATTCATGGTGAAACATTTCCAAACTTTGTTTAAGATCATTTGTTTTATTTGACTCAGATTATAAGTATAACTACTACACTTCTGTGATAAAAACACACAGGAAACTATTAAATATTTAACCATTTATTATACACACACACACACACACACAAACACCCACGCGATGTCACTATGAATGAGCTGTAAATTGAGGAGCTTAGTCAGGGAAGGGAATCAGAGAAGAATCCTTATTTTGGCCACATGTTTGTAAATATCAATGTCCTTTTTGGGTCAACTGGGTTGTCCCTCTCAATGGATAGCAGCAGAAGATCTGAGAGCCAGCCTTCCCCACATCTTTTCCTGAGCTGGGTCTTGACCAGCTTCAGTTTAGAGAATGACCACTCAACTGAAGCAGTTGTCACTGGCAATGTGTCAAATATTTTGGGGAGCCTAGTCAGGGTAGGGAAAACTGTGTCCATATCGTTGACTTTAAGGCACCTTAGCATAGCTTGCACATTGCTGGTTGGAAGAGCATAGGATGAGTAGAACACCTTGAGTTCAGTGACAATATTTTCTTCCTCCACGTAATAAAACTGGCAAATATCTCTAACAGATCGTTTCAGCCTTTCCAGTGACTTGAGATGGTAAGGCAGTGATGACTTAGTAGGATTGCCTCAGTTGTGGTGTCATCCTTCCCCTTGAATCTCCGGTCTAGCTCCTTGGAGAGGATGCCAATAAATGTAAAGAACACCCCAGTGCTCCTCCAAGCTCAGGGCTTGATGGTCCTCTGTAGAAGATTGGGAGCTGTATTTGTACCTCTGAGATACATTTCTGTGTCTGGCTTGTCCAGGTAATTCATCAGTGACCTCAGTGCCAGCTGCCACAGCTTGTTCTTTGGCTTTTGAAAAGAGGACCTTGAATACCTCATCTTTCCTCATTGATTCCACCCTTCCACAATGGTGTATGACACTGACAGATCAAGGTCCTTTCTCTGGAGTGAAGAAGAAACAATGGATGTCTCAGTGAAGACAGGTGTGGCGATCTCCGTGCATAGACTAAATTCAAAATCTATACTATGCAAGAGCACCCAGATATAACATGGTATACAGATAAAAAATAAAACAGAAAATGCAATCTACACACATTAGTAATGCATCTTTAGTAAGCTGCAATCTTTCCGTTGGTTTAAATGTAACACATATTGCTATATAACCTACCTCAAACAATGTAGTGTGATGTGAAGGTTACAGCTCAGACTGCACTAAACCCACTGACAACTGAACATTCTAAAGGGGGTGTGGTTGAGTGTGTGTGAGGATTGTTCCAAAAATACTCCAGAGTACTCCACCCAAGAGATGATTTGCACTCTCTTTTGGAACCAATAATCTCATCCAGACAGTTGTTACATATTTTTTCTTTTTTTTTCCAAAGATCTAACTTCTCCATGCTAACTTTTTAACTTCTACATGCTAACAATTCTAAAAACTGGATGAGTTTATTGGCTCCAAACAGAAATGAAAATGAGGTAGAATCATGCTGCCACTTAACTGTTTTTTAAAAAAGATGTATCAAAATTAAAAAAACAGGGGCACCAGGAGGACAATTCCACTACAGAGGCATCCCATGAGGGCACAATGTCTTGCAAGTAGGAGCACATAGAGGCCAACATGGGCACTTTACCACATTTCCTCACACATAGAGGCACTGCTTCACAATTTTTCCATTGGAAGGGCACCCATAAGCACACTGCGTAATGTTTTCTTGCTCACTGGGCCATTGTAGCTGGAACATTATCATGTTTCATCTACCATAAGGGCATCCAAGAGTGCACGTTTGTGGCATTTTTTTCTAACATAGGGGCACAAGGTGGGTGATCTCTGATCAAATAAAGGTAGGGATATTTAAATGTTTCACGATGTGGCAGAGACATTAAACTGGTTAACGGGTAAGACATTTAGTGGATTAAGAGATTGGATAACTAAGGGACTATTTGCACTCTAATAGTCTGGTGGAAACACAGGATTTCACAGCAAACTACTCTCCCATATGCAGCTGTAGTAATTCTGGGTGTAACGTGTAATGTGTTGTCATGCTGGAGATTCGGGTTGGAATCCCATCTCTTTACATACCTTTTCCCATATCGCTACTCTTAATATTTCCTATAATACTACTTATAGTAATAAATAAAAGAGATACCTTGCAGTGATTTGGGTTGAGAGAAGGATTTGATCTGGATAAAATGAACCATGGTTTTACTGTAGCAATATTGTATTAACAATGTGTTTTGGTGGAAACATTATACCGTAGTTCTGATGTATTAACCGTGGTGTTACTACAGTGATTATTGTTAATAGTAGTTCATAGGAAACATGTTTAATTTTGTTATTACTATGATTTTACTAGAAAAATATCATGGTGATACTATGGTTACTGTAGTAAACCATGGTTAATTTTTGTAAGGTAGGGTTAGGTGTTGGTGTAGGGTGTTTATGGGACTCCAAATAAACACACTAAAATGCTGCAGTGATGCCACTATACTGTATGTTAGTATTTAAACAGGGGTGTAAGAGTATCTGCCACTATTTGAACTAGAGTACAAAGAATATGCTTTTTGTTGCTTTTACACTTAGTGAAAATACCCTCTGCAAAACAAAAAACTAAAATAACAAAAATTGTCAAAATAACTTTTAACTCAAAAATTAGCATGTTCATCATTTACTTACCAGCTGCATGTGGGTGCACGAAGGGGGCACAAACTGGTAAAACACTAAGAAACAAACTTTTCCTGGTCATGTATGTTAAATTATTAAGGTGAGAAACCATTACGTCAGGACAGTGAATTTTCATATTATCTTCCAAAGCATTTGACAGCAAGCTCCTATTCACACTGATGTTCTCACGGTGTGAGCCAAATGCCTAGTATCTTCTTTAGCACAAGCATACTGTACACAATCACAGTCATGCCATACTTTGTATGCACACAAATCATTACCATAAATCAGCTAAACACAAGCAAATTGCCATACTACACTCAGCTGTAAAAGTTCACACACATGGTGCTATATTCAGAAAATCACAGCTCAGTTCTTTCTTTGTCATTCTGTTCTGCCCTGGAGCATTACATCTTTTTTCTCTTTCTGTTCGCCTGCAGCTGATTATGAAAAGGAAAGTGGACTTCTAAGAGCTTTGTTATGGTGTCCTGCAGGTCCACAGTTGTTGCAGAGAATACATTTAGTATCTTTTAATATGGTGGTTATGATACAATGAATATTCTGATGATGGCTTTGTGGTTTACTTGTTGCAGAGGAAGCAAAGTGTGAAGTTAGGGGCAATCATTTGCAGACATGGAAAACCTATACACTAAGGGATTTTTTGAAATGTTAGATTTGATAATGATACAGATCCCTGTGACTGTGTACGTGCTTACCTGTGTTGTCAATTTAATTAGTACCCTTAAAAGTAATAGTGTAAGATCATTAGAAATCCTGCAAAATGAGGATAGAACACTTGGATGCATGTGTATCTGCTAGGGCTGCTCTCCCAGCAGTGGTTCCATTGTAGCTGTGTAGGTACTGTCCATCTGCGGAGATTGTCTTCTCTAATTGAACATAATCTGATCCCTTGCTTGCCTTTGACCTCTGACTTTAATCTGCTACCATGGGTCAAATGGCAATATAAGGACCCAGCATGATATGAGATAAACTTCATTAGACATTTATTCAACATGTATTCTAGATAAATAAATAATAACAAAAAAAAAATACAAAAAAAAACAACAGTTCACCAGTGAAAATTGTGTTGCAGTCAATGTAGTTGTTGTATTTTCCCACTAGATGTCAGTACTTTATTGAATGGTAGACCAAAATGGACCCAGATTGCTTTCAAGTGATTTTAAACATACATTCAACAAAATTAAATTTTGAGTGCCATTTTTAAATATGCAACTGGAATTGTTCAGACAAAAATGAAAATTTAGCCATTGTTTACTCACCCCATATGTTGTTATAACCTTATATGACTTTCTTTCTTTTGCTTAACACAAAGGGCAATTGTGAAAAAAAAATTTGCTCAGTGATGTCATAAAATGGTAGATTATTGTGACTACCTCTTCCAGCTTCAAAAGAATGCAAAAGTATAATCAGAAGTCTAAAATGAAAAATATTTCTCTGATACTCATGACTTGTGAAAGCATACGATACGATTTGGTTAGAAATAAACCAAAATCTAATGTATTAATTAGAGAAAATGTTCACTGACAGTTGATCTTCATGATAGGGCACAAGAACAATAGTTCACACAGCCCCCTCGCAACATTGGGGCATTCAAGCGAAAACACGTTTTCTTTATCTAAAACAGGCCCTTCACAGCGATATCGACAACAGAACACAACACAGCTGCCCACAAAACAGAGAACAGAACTTACAAACATGTATGAAGAGTTTGTAGTTGAAAAATGTATGCATTTCTATGCCCATCCTTTTTTTTTTTTTTTTTTTTTTTTTACGGAGTATTCAGAAATCAAACAGAAACACAGAGGAGGCTACAGGCAGCCACAGTCACACCTAGTGTCCTAACCTGACAGCAAACGACACACGATAAAAGGTATTTTTTCTATGGAAATCATAGTTTTTGTCCTAACCAGCAGTGGTGAGCTATGGTACATTCTATTCTATTTTCAGCATTGCACAGATAACTATGTCCACTGTGAACTGGCACCGGTCCAAAAACTTTCCAAAAATAAAAGTAAAATAAGGCTAGGCATAGAAATGCATAAATTATTTAACTACAAACTATTCAGATATGTTTAGTAATTTCTGTTCTCTGTTTTGTGTGCAGCTGTGTTTTGCTCTGTTGTTGCTACTGCTGTAGAGGACCTGTTTTTAGATAAACAAAACAAATTTTGAACGCCCCAATGTCGCAAGTGGGTTGCTTGAACTGTTGCTTTTGTGGCCTATCATGAAAACGCACAAGAGATCTACGGTCAGTGAACATTTTGACTAAATAATACACTACATTTTGGGTTGTTTCTCACCTAACCTCGTCGTATTCTTTCAGACTTCTGAATTATACTTTTGCATTCTTTTGAATCTTGAAGATGTAGTCACCATAATTTGCCATTTTATGTCATTACTGAGCACAACATTGTTTCACACTTAATTTTCATTAACTTTAAGAGAGCAAATGGAATTGTTAATGTTGAACTTGACAGAACTTTGCATATGATACTTTTACATATATTTATAAGTGTCACTTTTACAAGATATAGATAATTTAAAAGAAATATCTAGATGAATGGACAAAGAATAGCACCTACGATATGAAACTTAATTTTCCTAAAGTCTACTAGTTCAATCAAAAAAACTGACTTGTAATCATTGAAACAATAGTGGTAGATTTGAAGGTCCGAGACCTTTCAGAGTGGACAGAGATGATTGTCCAGACCCACAGTTGTGGTATTCACTGTAAGCCATCATAGTGTGGGGGGGCCCTGAGCCAGGCATTGTCTATTCACAGCTCGCAGTTTTCATCTGAACACTGAGGCTGTTTACTGTTTCTGGGATAAACGCAAGGAATGCATGGCAGAGTTTACCAAATAATTTCACTATGCCACCGCCTCCCTTGGAAAGCCCATATCACATGATTGTAGAGGCTTCTGTTTCTTCAACACACCCACTGTTATTTGCAGGACTCTGACAAGCCATAGCAACATAGAAGCTTTTATTGTGGGTTTCCTTCCTGAGACTGAGCAAGGGCAAATGTCTGATAACCCTAATATTTTGTGTAGAAGACTTGTAGGTCTTAATTAAATAAAAATGCATTTTGTGTAAATCCATAAAAATTAAAAAATTAGAACTGTACAATATAATTTGTTGCCCTGTTACTGAATGATTTATGTAAACAAAACAAGAAAATTGCTCTTTGGCAAAATTTTCTTAATTTGAAATTGCTATGTAATCTCAACACAAACACTTTGTGTAGAAAAAACCTAATTGAATTGGGTAAACCCGACAAAATCAGATGTCAAATGAGTGTTTTATATCCTCTGTGTCATTTCAAATAAATAATCCATAGCTAAACCCAAATTACATACCAAATCACTCTTATTGAGCATATGAATACATTTTATGATGTTGAATTCAATTTTGCAGATCTAATCTATTTTCATATGTTCAAAACAAAGTCTTATTTTTTATGTATTATTTATTTGTTTATTCTTTATTTATCAATTTGTTATGAACTGAGATTTGTCTCTGGTGTACCTTCAAACACATAGCAGAAGTTCTAAAAGTATTTACCAATCTATCCCATAATTTTACTGAGATAGACAAAGTTGCATTACTGTATTATTATTATTATTATTATTATTATTATTATTATTATTATTTATATTAAAAACAAGATTATAAAGAAGAAGACGACGCATTAGAGTAAATTTGAATTCTTTGTTCCTAATATTTGATGAGAATGACTGAGATTTGTCAATGGTTTATTAAATTAATTCTGTTTGGCTTCTAACGCGCAAAGATACTGATGTAGCCGTAGGGCCAAAAGGATTGCCAAGATCAATAAAGGCAGGGGAACACTTTATGAAAAACATATCAAAAACGACAGCTGGACATCATAACACTAATTTAAGTTTAAGGCCTTATGAAACCGCTAAATACAACGAAAACAAAACGAGACGAGTTTTCTGGTTGACACAAATCCATGGGATTAATTTCTGTTCACAAATCAAATAAGGGCTTTAGGGTCTGAAATAAACTAAATGACTGAGGTAGTGTTTCTGCACCGTTTGTTCACAAACTCTTGAACTTTTTGACTTGATAGGGATTTTTTATGACATTACGTCAACAGTGATGGAATGCGCCCAAACCAAGATTTTAATAAGACACGAAAGACGCGCTGTTTCGAAGTGACTTGCGCGTGAGGGTTCTTCGCAGACGAGGCTGAACATGTTTATGTGATGCCAATTGTTTTAATCCGCCAAAGAAATGGAATAAGCAAGAATGAAATTCCTGGATAAAAGCAGAAATTATTAATTTGTCCACGCTTACGTGCACTTTTCGCGCATTTTAATCATCATTACAGTTTCAGTAAAGTTTATTCGGAGGTGCATTTAAAGCACTTTCATGCTTTTCTCAATAACTGCTGGATTATATGACACCAATTCCAAGGTTCGCCGACAATGCGGTGGGTCACTTTCGAGATTTGACCCGTTTCGACCGCAGCCCATCATTTTGGATCTAAATGCCTGAATGATGCTCTCTACGCAAAAACACATTTTCTTGGTTCTTATTGTCCTTAATACGACCTCCATACCTTTCCTACCAAAGTAAGTTTCTTTATATTTATTTTTTACATTTATTAATCCTGTCAGTCTGATTTTCCTGGGTAAATTCTCTAATGCAGCATTGCTGGAAGGCATAAACGAGTGAAGCTTGTTTCCATTGGAACTCAAAATATTGTTCTGAGGTAATTAGAGAACAACTCTTAAGCCAATAAAAGTGATTGCATCTTGCTGCAACAAATGTAAGAATTTATGACTTTGCATTCGGGTTCAACAGGCATTTTTAAATAACAACAGACAAACAATGCAAGATGCAAAATAACTGGTTCTCAATTTTAAGAGGGTGGATGATTTGTGAAAGGTTTACATTGGGATGAAGGAATGAGGGGTAGAGAGAGAGAGAGATAGAGAGAGAGAGAGAGAGAGAGAGAGAGAGAGAGAAAATCCATACTCCAGTGGTTAAATCTATGTCTTCAGGAGCAATATATTAGGCATTTGTTTCTAATTAGGCATTAGAAACAAATGAAAATTCCTATTTTTTATTTTTTATTTTATTTTAATTTTTTTACTATAAATCTCCAATTTCACTTTCACATTCTGAAAGTGAATATGGTGATTTATGGTAAAAAAGGATTGAAATATTGATCTGTCTCACCAAAAACGATTGCATTTAATGCTGCCTTTATGTGATTTTTGGAGCTTCAAAGGTCTGGTCACCATTCACTTGTATTGTATGGACCTACAGAGATGAATTACTCTTCAAAATTCAACTCTTCGTTGTTTATGTATAGCAGAAGAAAGAAAGTCATCCACATCTAGGGCATGAAAGCGAGAAAATGATGAGAATTTTCATTTTTAAGGCTATGCATTTGTTATCACAAAGTAAATCACATGGCACATTTAAAGGATTTAGAACTGGAAATTGTTCGTTGTTGAAACTCGCATTACAGATGTTTGTAGATTGCAGAATGGATTAATTAAGGGGTTGTCTTGACCTGCCCGCTTTTCTGAGCGATACACTTCCAAAAATAAAACGTTCAATAATATCTCAAAGTTACTTAGTCTGAAAAGGGGTTTAGGTGTTAAATATTGGATCTAAGTCTTTTGTGTGGATGTGTGTAAGTGTCTTCACTCAGTATGTATTTACTGTACTTGTGTATGTGCACCTGTTTCTCTGGCACCACAGGGTGGATGGCAACCCTTTAGTGATGGACCCCAACAGCATCTGCCGTAGGGCTAGACCTCTGGTAGACAGACATGCTGACCTATGCCAGTCTCAGCCCGAGTTAATTAAGGAAGTGGCAAAAGGTGCCATGCTGGGCATACGGGAATGCCAACATCAGTTTCTGAATCGTCGTTGGAACTGCACTAGCCAGAGCAGAAGCTTAGGCAAAATCTTGCAGCAAGGTGAGTTTCAACACAAAAAGTCCTCAAAATGTATCCATTTTCACATTTTTTACATATTAATTGAAGATGATACTGCTGATTAAATCTGACCTGTTCAGCAACACATGTTACAGAGTGAGAGATTAAATTACCTTCTATTTTCTGTTATTTGCATAATAGCAATTCCTATTTTTTTTTCTCAGTGAGTCATCATCACCCAGAACATCATTACATAACCCCCAATAGGTTGAAGATGGATTTTAGGCAAAAGGCAAACTCATTTTCCCAGTAATCAGTAATCAGATCTGCCTTTATTCCTAGAAAGACAGTTTATTTTTGTTTCTTTGGCTGGGTCTTTCAGTCATGGCAAGATGGGAGTTCTGTTGAATTCTAAAGGCATGCTTAGTTCCTTCCGACAATAATACTCTGGTTGGGATTCGCTGGATATGGGCTGTTGGATGTTTTTATAGGTAGGTAAAAATCTCATAGGGAAGAATAGGTAGGAAATAATTTTATAGGTAAGTACTTCCTCATCAAAAGCATGTAGTTGTTCGCATGGCCATTAGATGGCATGATTGTTGTATGTCTTTGCTTGTGCTTTTGCTGTTGGCTTTGGACCTCAGAGTCAATGAGTTTGTGTCTGAATGAGACTTAAGATGAGGCTTCTTACTGATAACAGATTTCCTCTGTCATTATTACATATTTTTATACCCAAATGACATGCCAAAGCTCAGCTTTTGTCCGTTGGACTTGTTTTCATGTTAATTTGACACCAAGAGTGAGTGCATCTTGGAGGACTATTTTAACAGAGAAAAGAAATGTTCTTTTGGCAGTTCAAGGTGTATTTAGGCAGGTCTGGACAGCGGAGATGTGTGAGGAATGTGAATCTGCTAAATGAGTTATTGTTTATGTTGCAATTCCTTAGATATTTAGGTGATCTTAGAAGTGGGAGGACGGAATCGCACTGAAACAAGAGATCGGATAGAAATTATAATCACACATAACATGAGTTTATCTTCACACATTGTTCGTTTGTGTATGTAAGGTTTTAGATGCAGACTGTATAAAATATTGTTCTATGAATTGTTCCCTAGATATTCGGGAAACTGCATTTGTTTATGCCATCACTGCTGCGGGGGTGCTGCATGCTGTAACACAAGCCTGCAGCCAGGGAAAGCTGCCACAGTGCGGCTGTGTGACCCTTCAGAGTTCCTCTGAAATTTACCATGATTCCCAAGCTGAGGAGGTGCCCAAACAGGTTTATCCTGGCCGAGACAGGAACTGGGATTGGGGGGGATGTGGAGATGATGTAGACTTTGGCTATGAGAAGTCTCGTCAGTTCATGGACATCAGGCAGCGAAAAGGCAAGAGTGACATTAAGACTCTCATTGATCTGCACAACAACGAGGCAGGACGGCTGGTACGTTAAAAAAATATATTATTCATTCTGACTCCTCACTGTTGCCAACTGCAGAAATCACAAACACTTCATCCAAAATCCTTTTAGTTTTAGACCAGCATGGTCAATTAAAATTGCTCATAAAATAGCCTAAATATACAACAAAATGATTTTCCAAATCTGACCACAGCAACAGTAAATACCAAATATCCTCACTCAGGCAAGCTTGAAATCCGACCTATAGAAATTGTACTATAGAAATAGTCCCTAAATCAGTCCTGGCACACACTACTTTCTGTATATAGGTCAACGATGTGATACTCATATTTGACAGTATCCATTGTTATTTAAAAATACATAACAAATGCAATTCACAAGAAACAATTACTTGAATACTTTGATTAACATGATTTCAAAGTTTTCGATTTCTGAATTCAAAGACATTTTGAAAAAATGTTCTGGTGCTTAAAGTTAAAAATGTCGAACTAGTGCAAATTTCTGGGGACAATAAAAGAAAATTCATTTCAAGCTTATCATTCTTGAAAATGAAATCTTGGCCTAACTTTGGAATAATATGTTATTATTATTTCTTAAAAAAAACATAAAAATATTTTGTTGTAAAATATTAATATTTTGGTGTCACCAACATGAAGGTAGCAATTCGGTTGTGAAATTTGTTTCATATTGTGTGTGTGTGTGGGGGGGGTTGTGTTGTATACAAGGACATTTTTTAGGTTATAAACTGGTAATTACAGGGGTATTATGCTATAAATGTAGTTTATAAGGCATTTCTAGTGTCACCATAACTCAAATCGCTTAAAAAACATACTAAACTATTTTTTTGGAGAGTTAGGTTTAGGGTTAGGGAATACAATCTATAGTTCGTACAGTCCATGCACTGATAACCATTGTCCCATGTCTATCAAACATATTGAGTGGTCCAAACATCATCTGCAGTCTGAACCTAAACTTTTGACCAGATGTTGGGAGTGAATGCACTTGGCTGCGTAGGAAAGCTATTGGATGCTCCCTTGCGCCCTTGCTCCCTAATTAGGAAATGACTTAACCTCCAGTGCGCTGTCTGTCTGCACTGGTCTCAGAACAATTTGAAATGCACCTTATTTTAATCCTAACTCCATATACAGCTTCTGAAAGTTGCTTTTCGATGCATCCATTAATCTTAAAGTGATAATGCACAGTGAATATAGGTCCAAATATGTGGTCATTGTGTTTAACATCATGCCATTTCACAATAGATCGATGACATTTTTAAAATGGCATATCGAATGAAACTAGAAACTCTACTCTTTTGACTCAAACAGGTTTTAATGTCAAATCTTAATGAGGTTTCTTACCAGATGTAGTTTTGTTGACGTTTCTCCAAAAGACAATCTCAGCTGAGATCGGCTGCATTTTTTAAAAATTTTTGTCACAAGACTCGGTACATCGAAATTTTAGCCCTTTAATGGGAGCCTAGAGTATCAGGAACTCAATGTGTCAGTTTAAATGAAATTAAATTATTTATAGCCTATTGCAAAGCCAAAATGTTATGTCCATATATGTGGACGCAGGATCTCAGGAGGATCAAATATCAAATTCTCAATTTTTCTCTTTTAGTGCTGTCTAGATATTGTAGCACTTTTGAGGCAATCAGAGACTGTTTCGATATAAATGTCATATACATTTGGATTATGGAGTGTTTGGACTTTCATTGGTCTCCAACGAGCTTTTTATGTCAGATGTGAATTAAATACTTTGACACTTTTTACTCCGAATCATCATCTCTTGTATAACACCTAAACACACACAGAAACAGATATTTATAGCAGTCAACATTCCTGCAATTGTGGAGTGTGTGCATGAGTGAGTGTACTGTATATATGTATACCACAATGTAGCATTTTTCCTTAGATAGCAGACAGGCGGTGTATTTTAGCTGTGTAATCTTGTATACTGAAAACAGGAGCGTGGATTATATGATTTTTTTTCTTCTGTTGCTTATGTGACTTTCAAATCATTTTAATTAAAAGAAGATAGGGGAAATGTTCACTCATCTATCACAGGTTAATTATCATTTAATTGATATCTGAGCATGACTGGATGTCTGAGCAAACTCCTACACTCTTAAATAAAGAGTCTGAATGGATTGAGGGAGGGATGAACAAATAAAAGTAATAATAAATGAGAATGGACAGATTCTTGTGAAGCACAACCTTTTCTTGATTTTCTCTCTTGTCTTGATCTGTGTGTGTGTGTCTGTGTGTGTGTGTGTGTGTGTGTGTGTGTGTGTGTGTGTGTGTGTGCGTGTGCATACGTGCGTGTGCGCGCATGTGTGTTTGTGTGTGTGTTTGTGCACATATACAGGCCATACGAATACAGATGCGGACGGAGTGTAAATGTCATGGTCTTTCTGGTTCCTGCACTCTCAGCAGCTGTTGGAGGAAGATGCCTCTCTTCCGTCAGGTTGGTGACCACCTCATGCAGAGCTTCCATGCGGCAATCCGTGTGATGGGAGGAAATGATGGCAAATCTCTTGTTCCCATCAATCCGGATAACCCACATCTAGATGCTAACGTTCTCATCTATTCAGCTGAGTCGCCTGACTTCTGCCAGGCCAATCAGAGGACTGGTACAGAAGGCACACAGGGCCGTGTGTGTAATAGCACAGAGACAGGGCCGGGAGGCTGTGACAGCCTGTGCTGTGGTAAAGGATTTGCTGACTACACTGTAGAATATGAGGAAAACTGTCTGTGTCAGTTTCACTGGTGCTGTGTGGTTCAGTGCCAGAAATGTTCTGTGAAAAAAGATGTCAGCCTCTGTCTATGAAGTCCACTCAAAGGGTTAAAGGTCTACAAAAAAACTCTTGGAGTGCACATTTGTATTCTTTCCTGTGCGTAGGAGCATCCTCTGCACAGAACAAAGCAGTGATTTGTGAAAACAGGTGCTTACCATCCTCTTGCTCCACTGGTTAGTACTAAGAAATATCTGTAAATCAGGTGGGAGTCAGGGCTTGTCTGGCTACTTTTAGAAAATAAATATATGGCATACTGCCACCTGCTGGTTCATTGCTGCTCAGTGAGGGAGATATAATTTTCTCTGGATACTCTTTAGAAGAGAAACATTTCTGTCATCGGAAATTAGACTGATGAGTATGAAACCTGAAACAAAAACATTCTCTAAATAACATGCTTGACATATTCAAGCTCTGTGGCCATTTTCTTCTCTTGAAAATAACTTTAGTCAGTACTGTCCAAGGTGCTGAATCACTGACTGATAGTTGCCTCTCAGAGCTGAGGATGCGTTCAATACACAACTAATTTGGAACATTTATGACTTGCTAGTCACTTTGAGTCACTATGACCCAGAGACACATTTTAGTTTATGTACTGAAGTAAAAAAGGAAACTCTCAGCTTTCCAATGATATACTTATTCTACTCCAAACTGTTGTCCAGATATAATCATTTAAATAGCTGATATAATCATTTAACTGCTTTCCTTTTAACTTTAATGATAAAGCTCAAAATGATAACTCAAAATGATGGAGCAGGTCACATTTGTTGTAACACATGACCTCTTCACACTACACTGTAAAATATGTTTTTTTTTTTTAGATAACCGAAAAATGTGCTTCATGTTGTAATATATAAATTTAAGGGATAGTTCACCCAAAAATGAAAATTCTCTCATCATTTACCAACCCCCATGCCATCCCAAATATGTATGAATTTCTTTCTTCTACAGAACACAAATATTTTGAGAAGAATATCTTAGCTCTGTTGGTCCTTACAATGTAAATGAATGGTGACCAGACATTTGAAGCTCCAAACATAATCACATAAATCACATAATCACTTTAAGGCGTATAAATGTTATCTATATGACTCCAGTGGTTAAATCCATGTCTTCAAAAGCGATATGATATGATATGATATGATATGATATGATATGATATGATATGATATGATATGATATGATATGATATGATATGATATGATATGATTAGAGCTTCAAAGTTCTGGTCACAATACACTTTCATTATAAGGACCTGAGATATTCTTTGTGATTCAATCTTTGTGTTCAGCAGAAAAAACACATTTGTACACATCTGGGGTGGCATTAGGTTGAGTAAATAATGAGATAATTTTCATTTTTGGGTGAGCTATCACTTTAACTTTTATTACATTTAACAATGTTATGTAATCTAACAAAATTTTCCTGACAAATTAGCTAACACCAATGAATGTAGTTTGTGTGGGTTAAATCAAGTCGAAATAGATATTTAAGGCACAATTGCAGGTTCAAACTTTGTTTAGTGTATTTTACATTTTCCTGCACATAGTGCACATACTATTAATGAATTAGATATTTGTTGCAAATAGTACATAACAACAAGAGAAACATGCTTTTGTCTATATAATAGTGGGTTTAATCACATTGCTGATATTATACGAATTTAAGATTTATTTTATGCTTGTCTACAAAAGAATCTCCACAAGGTGGAGTAAAAGTATCTATAAGTATGGCCCTTCAATTCTGCAAAAATGTCTGAGGCTACTGAGAGCAATGCCCCTGTACCCAAGGGGTTTACAGTAAATTACCCTTTAGTTGTGGTTTGTTATCTATGAAAGAAAGGTTGGGTGACGTAAATCATTGAAATTGTTTGATTTGAAATATGAGTATGAAGTACAATTCATTGTTTTTGTTGCTTGTCTCTCTCGTTCTCTCTCTCTCTCTCTCTCTCTCTCTCTCTCTCTCTCTCTCTCTCTATATATATATATATATATATATATATATATATATATATATATATATATATATTTGTGTATGTAAACCTCCCACTCTGTCGTTATCTGACAAAACCTAGAAAGTGGTGTTATGGGTCTTTACTGTCCTCTCTGTTTCCTTCTCCACCTAATATTCTTTTGCACTTTACATAAGGTTATATATTATCTTAGCTATATGTTATGGCCAATTGTGTTTAAATGTCATCTCTAGCATAGTAAAACAAGACAAATTTAATTTGAGGAGACATTTTATGTGACCCTTATTCGAAAAAGCCTCATAAATAATAAATAAATAAATCAAATACAACATGGTTTGCTTTAAATTAATATTCCGGTTTCAATACAAGTTAAGCTCAATCAACTGCATTTTTGGAGTAATGTTGATTCCCACAAAAAATTATTTTGACTCATTCCTCCTTTTCTCTAAAAAAGTTGCAGAGAAGCACTTACAATGGAAGTGAATGGGGACAATTTTTGGAGGGTTAAAATGCAAAAATGTAAAGCTTATAATCTTATAAAAGCATAATTCTTCTGTTAAAACCCATGTATTATTTGAGCTGTAAAGTTGTTGAAATCATCATTATTGCAGTCATTTTAGGGTTTTAGTCTATGTTAACACAACGTTATGGAAACTAATTTATAAAATTGGCTATATCTTTACACAGAAAAGGTTAGTAAGCAATTTTATTACACTAAAATCATGTTACCACACATATTGTTTATGTCTTGGTATACATTTGAAACAGTGAGAATTTTAAAGTTTACAGATTGGCCCCATTCAATTGCGATTGCAATGGAAGCATTGTAAGTGCCTCACAAGAACCCAGATTATGCTTTTTTTAAAGAAAAGGTAAAGTCAAAATTAATATTTGTGTTAATTAATATTATGCCACAAATGCTATCAATTGAGTATAACTTGTATTGAACCTGTAATATTCCTTTAAATCTACTGATAAGAACATATTTTTGTGAGGGTTAGGTTTAGGGGTAGGTTAAAGGTTAAGGTAAAGGTTACAGTGTTTTTGTGTAAATATAGGGACAATAGTTAATGGGCAAAATGTATCAAATGAGGCAAATACTTTTATGACAGCAAATGTATTTTTAAGTAACAAATGCATATATTATATGTGTAATATTTACAAACTACATCCAAAAGGGTTAACTATTTCCTGTTAGGCCTAATTTCCATCACCTTTGGCATTTCATAACATCTCAGGTATTATAAAAACAACTTAATCTCCATTTGAAGGATGCTATCCCGTCATTTATTGGAAAGTTGTTATTATTTTTATTAATATTTAATCACCTTGAACAAAACTGAAAATTAAGTATTTTGTCTCAAAATAAATGGGGATTCTTATTAGCTAATTAATGTGAAAATTCAACATAAAATATTTGTTTAAAAATATATTAAATATTAGATCAAATCACCTCCAAATCAAACTTTATAAACTGCACGCAATGATCTCAAGGATCGGGAATATTTTGCAGTGTAGGCCTATAGTGTGCAAACAGGTGTTAAGGAAAGTTTAGTGTTAAGTGATCAGGAAAAAAGAAAAACAAATGTGCCTTTTATAACGTTTGCTTTAGCCCCGTTGTACGCCTGCATTGGAAAAATCCAGAAATACCCCCGAACCCCTTGATAAAAATAGAAAGAGACTGTCTAACCCATAAACACACATACACACTCATACAGTATAAGATGTGGGAAAATGTTTTTCAATGTCCTCTGGTTGGTGAGAACAGCCACCAATCCTTTCACATCGCTTCAGGATTGGCAGATAAGGGAGGCTTATCTCGGTTTACAGGTCTGTCCTTTTAGTTGATTTTTTTCTCCTCTTTTTTCTTTTTTTTTTTTTTTGCCCGGCTACACATTACAAGTCCTGCCCATTGCTCCCGCTGTCTGAGGCTGCGCGCGCAGTGGGATGCAGAAGGAGTGGCGGAGCGCGCGTGTGTAACTGAGGCAAGGTTCGATTATTAGCTACGATAACATATTTAACTCAACAGCTGTTTACCCCACTGAATACCCAGTGGTCAAACGAAACATAAATGGACGTGAACCTGTGACTCTCAAGTCGCACCTCTCCGAGGCAGTCAACGGAACGAAAGGCAAGACAGAGCATTCCGAAGGGCCGGTGGGTGTTGGTCGTCAGAGGAAAAGATGGGCACGGTGCTCTCTATTTCTCCCACGTCCAGAAAAGGTGGAATTCTGAATGAGAAGACGGATGGGGGGCACGGAGCTAGCGGCAAGACGGAGAAGAGTCTAAAGCGCCATTCGGTGCTCATTTCGGCACTGACTTGGAAGCGATTGGTCGCCGCCTCGGCCAAGAAGAAGAGTGCCAAGAAAGTGAACCCGAACCCACCAGTATCTCAGATCAGTAACCCCGTGGAACAGCTGAACACCGAAAATCTCAAGAAGTCTCAGTCAGGCTCCGAGCGCAAGACGAAGCCTGGTCCACTTGCCGTGCCAGTTCCTACCGTACCAGATAAAAGCCTTCGATCCAATCAAACCCAGAATTCGTCCCAGAACGGAAAACAGCTCCTCTCGGTCCAAAGGCAACCGAGTAGTCGCTCGATCATCTCCCCCAGACGAGTCATCGTACAAGCCTCCACTGGCGAGCTCCTTCGCTGCCTGAGTGAGTTCATGTGCAGGAGGTGCTACAAACTCAAAGAGCTGAGCCCCAATGAGATCATCCTGTGGTTCCGAAACGTTGACCGATCGCTGCTCATCCAAGGTTGGCAAGATCAGGGTTTTATCACTCCTGCCAACTTGGTGTTTGTCTATCTGCTTTGTCGGGAGGCGGTGACCGAGGATATCTCCAGCGAGTATGAGCTGCAGGCCACCTTTCTCACCTGCCTGTACCTCGCCTACTCTTACATGGGCAACGAGATCTCATACCCGCTCAAGCCCTTCCTAGTGGAGACCAACAAGGAGGTGTTCTGGGAGCGCTCCCTGCGGATCATTGATAAAATGAGTACCAAAATGCTGCAGATCAATTCCGATCCGCATTTCTTCACCGAGATTTTCCAAGACCTCAAGAACGAGGGAGGCTCGAATGACACGAACGGAAGGTGGAATAATAACCTCGACCGCTAACTTTGGTTTATTTTAGAAAGGAGAGAGAAGCTCTCTGATACCTCTCCACGCCTTTCCTTAAAGGGTGAAATGAATGTAAGGCCCGACGGATGAAGGTGTAAAAAGTGTTGCACTCTATTGCTGGTTTATGGCAAAGGACATGGGGATTTGCCTCACCTCCACGAAAGGGGGTTCTCGTTATTACATGTGTATAATACAACTTTCATGACCTGAATGTCACGCGCGAGATCTGGAGTTTCGTCATAGTTTACTTAATGCATGCTTAAAGTGTTCTAATCGTCTCATCATTGTGTTTTTTTTCTTTTTTTTTTTTTTTTTTTTTTTTTTTTTTTTGAGAAAGAAAAAATATATATAACGCTATCTGGTGCCGGGCTACATTGATAGATGTAAATATTAGCTTGTGCGTCAGTGTTGGGGTCTTTTTTTCTATTAGTTTCAGAAGCGATGTTGCCACAGACGCTGCGCTGTCCAGGGTGCTGACCTGCAACAGACTCTTTCCTCTTGTGGCGTCTGATGCTATCTATCTGAACGCTGAATGTACTGTTTTACAACAAAACGATTCTCTACGGTAATATGTGCCAATTGTCAGTATAAAACGTAATGTTTTATAATGTATATTTGAAAATATATGAATACAAATACTTACAGAGTCTTTGCCGCTTCTTTATAGTTTTGGTGATGAAAGAGGAAGGACAAGCGATGCATCGGTTCGTGATTAAAGTGTTCTTTTTATTCTTCTTCTTCTTCTTCTTTCCATCAAAGCAGAAATGATTTTGCTGACACTTCCAGGCGCAGGCAAGGCATGACGTTGCAAGTAGATAAAGACCACATACTTTGAATTAATTAAAATAATTTGTAGTTGCTTTCATTACTTTAACCTCCTGTTGGTTTTTTTTTTTTTTTTTTTTTTTAGGTACATATGGTTGTTTTGAGTATGTGTTCTGTTTGATACATTTCAGGGTTTTGTCCTTCAATATCCTGCCTTGTCAAACTCTTAAATAAACTAAACTAAACTTAAGAGAGCTAATTTTAAACCATGAAACACCACAAGCAAAACTGTTCGCTGGAGTGTCTTAGTCATTCCTGAGCAGGCAAATTACTTTACATGCTTTATCAATAGAATTTTTCGGATGAGAATTAACACAAATTCATTCCCTTGATCAACTGGTAAAGTTAACATAGACTTTTCAGGTTATGTACTGTATTGCTGTTCAAAATATATGATTTGTATAGTAAAAATTAGACACCTGATTACCAGTTTAATTGTATTAATTCTTCTGTTTATAGGACTAACTTTCGTTAGGCCTGTGTATCACATACACATTATCACTTAGGCCTATTGACATGGGTTATGTATCTACATAGATACATAGACATGAGTTATGTATCTCCATTAAATATATGGGGACCTTGAACTTTACCTGACAGGCCAGGAGACGACTCCCACATACACCACGTTTCAAAGGTTACAGTCAATTAAAAATCAATATTCTACATGGTCTTCCAGTTCAAACAATAGGCTGAAAACATAGTGGAAAAAACAGACTTCGCTTAAATGTAAAATTCGATTACATTAAGTAAATAATTAATTTGAAACGGTTTCATTTGAAAGATTTGCAACAGAATTCTAAAACAATCTGTATATAAAATAAATAGCCTCTATAGGCTTATGTAATTATAATATGCCCCCAGAAGGGGCTAATAAAATGGTCAATTTCGATAAAAGAGAGAGAGAGAGAGAGAGAGAGAGAGAGAGAGAGAGAGAGAAATGACGTGTTCTTGTAATAATAGGTGGTGATTATCTGAAACACGTTTTATATGCTTACACTGGGCTGTTCATATACTGACATTGTTCACTTTCTCATATCGGCACAGGTAGTCCTCAAGAGATATGTCTTGACAGTGTGAAAAGGGCCTCAGGGGTGCATGAGTCACGGAGGGAATAAGAAGCAGGTGGTTTAAAACGAGAGAACCCCCAGAATTTGTGAATAAAGCACGTGGTCAAGGAGTTAGCTCATTTGATTGGCTGGATTTTGGTGCAGTCTGATAGAAGAGTCATTGTGACAAGGCTGCAGAGCCCAACGCGTGTGGGGCCATAGGAATTCTACAGGCGCATTCCGCGCCGTCTCCATGGCGACAGCTTTAATAGAAAAGGGGTATGATCCTTATCACGCGTGGGCAGAGAAAAGAGAATATAGAGATGCTGTACTAAGGATATCTCGCACAACGCAGCATGTTGACCGCTGTCACTAAATATGAAACTAAACGAAAAAAAAAGGCTATTCAGTTGGGGTATTGGCTATACAATAGAGTGTATGTGAACGAAGGCCTATACAACTTCGCCTGTTGTTAATAATGTGTACTGCTCATCTCTGCATATATGCCCCTCCTATTCAATCAATGTTCTTGACTGTGAAGCAGAAGATGTTGCAGACATGCATTTTAATGGGCTATGGGAGCCGTATAGCCGTAAGGAGATGTGCACTTCACGAAATGCATCAGCAAGCACGAATTAGGCAAATTTATTCCTGGATGAATCTTAAATGTGAAACTCTCACTTGTAAAATATGCGGTTTATGTAAGTTTACATGTGTCTATTGGATTCGTTGCAACCACAGATGGATGCAGCCGTAGGAATGCGGTTGCCGTGGAAACGCCAGCAGTGGCAGCAGCATTTGACAATTCACAATATTTCTATACATTTTCTATTTTTATCCTAGATGATTGTCACTCCTTAGGTCGGACCAGCTATTCCGTGAAGAACCCCAGATAACCTGAATATAAAAGAGTTTATTTCTGAGTTTAGAATAAAAATAAAGAAATACAAGGCAGGTGGAGAGAGAGAGAGAGAGAGAGAGAGAGAGAGAGAGAGAGAGAGAGAGAGAGAGAGAGAGAGAGAGAGAGAGAGAGAGAGAGAGAGAGAGAGAGAGAGAGAGAGAGAGAGAGAGAGAGATGCTTTTACTTCCAATCATATATGTTTCTATTTCCATACATTTATGGGTAACTGGATATTTCAAACAGCATTATTTTAGCATTATTAACAAAATCGAAAACATCTTGGAATATTTGACTTTTTAAAAGTGCATTTGTCACACCACTTAACTATTTAAAATTATTCAAAAAGTGTTTAAAAATGTGAAGTTAAAAGAAAGGGTGACCAATTAAAGGGCCTATAAGATATACACTTTCCCTAATACATTCATATACCTTTTTAACTAAAAAATGTATGTTTGTTTGAAACATATATTTTTTAGCTGTTTATTATATTTTAAAGACAGAAAACCTCTGACATTTCTAACCCTGATGTGCGATGTACTTAAAGCAATTTAGTTACATTTACTCAATGTTTTCTGATTACACTAAAAAATGTATTTTGTGGCGAAGCAAATATAGCAGAAAATATTAAGTATGTTCGACATCGAATAAGTTAGTTTAAGTGTGAACTTGAAAATATTAAGTAAATTGTACATATGTACTCAAATTAATGTAAAAATTAATGCTCTAGCTTAAAAGTAAATATTATATATGATTGCTAGTTATCTTTTAAATGCATCATCATGTATAAATCATAAAGAACCTTGTCATATTTATATGCTAATATGAGCAAATTTCACAGGTAAATAAAATAAGTTAATTTTTCTTAACTTTTCGAAGCTGGTGCTCCCAGCATGCACCAGGCTTTAATAATGATACTGTTTGCAAGTTGATTTACACCAATTATATTGTTGATTTTGTTGTTACTTAGTAACTTCTTGCTTTGTGAAGTCTGAAGTTTCTACTCAAAATGACCATGTTTAATGCAACAAGTGTTGAGGACTGCTTGCGCCTTGCATCTTGTTTCTATCACCATTAAAGCGAAGTGATGAGGGTGCGTATCTATGCTCCCAGGGCCCTAAGTTCCCAAGGTCCTATGTTCCCAGGGTCTTAAGTTCCCCAGTTCAATATTCTATTAACACACATTAACCCTCTTATTGTGTCCAGGTCAAATTTGACCCATTTCAAGTTAAAACATTTCATAAATGTTGTCCACTTTTTTTTAAATTATTGGAACAAGGCTTCAAAACAGCTAGATAAACACAACACAAACAATTTTGAAGGTTTCTAAAAAAAAAAAAAATAATAATAAAAAAAAATGGTTACATCTGTGGTGTTCTGGGTCAGATCTGACCAAGCAGAGAATGTTAAAGAGTCTAGGTGGTTTTGTGGATGACACTCTTGTTTGGGTTGGGTTTTATCCACAAAACTTCCCAGAATGTTTTATTGCTGATAGCTATTAAAAACCAATGTTCTCTGTTGAACAGATATTATCCAATTTTTGATGATCTGTACGATGAGATTTTCAACAGCAAGTTAAATGTGGCCTTTGCACCATAAAATAAAAAATAAATATAGATTTTGTGGTTATGAATTGATAACAAGTGAGTTATAAGGTAAAACACTATATTGGGTAAAAATTATTGTTTTGTGGTGAATAAAAATGTTTAACCCGCAAATGCAAAAAGTGTGTACACTAGCCCCTTTCTAATGCAATATGAGGGTTAAGTAAACTTTTCAAAATTTTTATGTTGCCATGTCATATTAAGCAATTACAGAGCTGAGGAACACATTTTTCAGGTTCCCATCATGTGTTATATAGAGATGGGGAACATAGGACCCTGGGAACTTAGGACTAAAAAAATATTAGTAACTGCATTACACTACAGTTACAGTTTAAATCATTAGTAATCGGAATACAGTTACATTCTAAAAGTATTTTGAATACTGAAGAGATTGGTTTGCAATTTATTTTAATTTGTTCCATTTAATATATAGTCTATTAAATTGGACGTTTATCCATATAAATTATAAGATTAAAAGAGCATTTGAACAGCTGTGAAAAACTTTCTTAAGATGTGTTACATTCACACAAGTAGAGAGAGAAGAACGGTTTGGACCAGCACAAATGGAAACAAACCTTGTGTCATGTAAACATTTATCTTTATTCTAAGCTAAAATGTTTTTTTCTCACCATTTTACATTGACCTGTTACTAGGCATGACCATATATTTATTTACATGTTAGATCATTGTTGTATTTTCTCTAGTAAGATCTTTGATATTTGGGCAAAAATCTTATCCTTGATGAGAATTTTTTTATTTTTTCTCTGTTCAAATATCTGAAAACAAGATCTGTTTGCTTTATATTGTTTTAGAAACAACACTGCCTACGATGTTAAGGCTTTTTTAGATAATGTATTTTTAACCTTTGTATTTTGTCTTACTGTACTGGCAGATTTTTTAAAATCTACCAGTGCTGAAGAAGTGCCCTGTGGAAGGCATTTGTGTGTTATGTGGTACAAGAATGAGTATGTAGAAAAAAAGCATAGAAATGCAGGTACACTTTTAAATGCATTGCTTAATTCAGTGTTACATTGCTTGAGTAAAATTTACTTAAAAATTTTAAATGTTTTATTGCAAAGTAAACTCTACTTGAGAAGTTCTCATTTAAGCCACCATGAATTGTGTGTATCCTTTACTTGAAAACAGGGTCTGTTAAATTTAGTAGCAACTTCTGCCTGGCCATTTTTATTTTATTTAAGTAAACCTCACACCAAATGTTTTGAGTGCAGTCTCACCACTTCTGAAGACAGGTATTGTATCTAAAAACTGTAAAAAGTCAACAAGGTAAGGTTTAGAAGACTTTCTTGAAGAGTACTGTTTCCAATGCTTCCTTTTATTTAAATGGGCAAACTTGTCTGAGAACACATTCTGATTGAATCAGACTAGTCCTGCTCAGTGGGTAATTAATGTTAACTATCTAAAACATAGATAGCAGGTACAATAAGGGACCTGTTAATAATAACAATTTAGAATCAATAGAGGTATTAGCTCTTTATGTTAATATTTGTTTTGTTGTACATTGTTATTGCGTTTAGTCACCATTATTGTGATAAGTGTGCCCTTTGGTAAAGCTGGTGCCTCATACCCTATTTAAAATGAATGATTTAATGAATTTGATTTAATTGTTAAATAAGCTGCGAATGCAACCACTTTGCAAATCAGTGGTGCATTTCCCAAAAGCATCGTCAGCAAAATATGGTCCCAAGTTTCATCGTTACCAACATATATCAACGATTTGGTGATTCCCTAAACAGTAGTTCCAACGAACATTCTCAAATAGTGTCACAAAGTTGTGTAGTTGGAACTACAGCTCTCCACCTGTCGTCAGAAGCATTACTCCTTGTTCGTTTGTGGTGTCAACATCACTGGTTTCGTTGCGGCTGGGGTGTTCTATTCAGACTTATCACCTCTATGTCCTATTGCTTTCAAAGACTTCACCATCCACTCTGAGAGCTTTAAAAGACTTGAAGTTGTGTTGCTCAATGTTATTTTATTGGAAATTCAGTTTCAATCTATCTTCCAGCTTGACTGTCACAATTGTCCTCCCTTCGAAGTGTCCTCCTAAGGCATTATTATTTATGCCATTTGGACCAAAGGATTGGCTTCTTTTTCGCATAGAAAAAGCGAATAGCTTTGTTACATTTTCCAAAGAGAAATTTCACATATGGTTATACATGTAAAAGAACACAATATGCATGTTAATGGTTTTCACTGATATAAAAATGTATCTGCACTACACCATCATGACCCCCTCTTCCTCCACAGGAAGTTGAAAAATTTCTGTGACAGCAATGTTGTGACTGGATTGTTTGAGGAGATTTGGGGAAAGTCAGTGTGGTGTTCATAAGCTGTAACAGCAAAGTTGTTACAGCTTTCACAGCCTTGCTGACCAAAGATTTGCTGAGCCACAGGCCATCACCAACCACCTTCATAAAACCTCCTACAGCACAATAATGCAGTGCAGCTAAGAACTGCACTGATGTTCTTAAGGTGTAGTTTCTTCTCGTGGCCCTCTGAAGGTGTGGTTTCACAACCTGCAGTGATTCAAGGATTTTGGTCCTTGGAATCTGGAATTTTCTTATGATGTCGTCATCAGATAGAAAGTCAAGTGGTGAGAAATTTGTCCTTATGTAGGCAATTTTATACACTACCTGTCCTCTGCATCGCCTTTTGTGCTCAAGTAGGATTCTTTATAAAGCTAATGAGCATTTGATACCACATAGATACTGTATTTGTTATGAGAGTCATTAATACACCTCCTATTGATTCACCTGCAGAATGGATAGAAACACCTTGGTGGCTAATAATCAACTAAATTAACCAGCTAAATGTGAGTGTTTCATCAATGATTTGTGACAGTAATAGGGCACAGCTTAATTTGATTATCAAATTATTGTATTCATCTGTTAATGAAATAGGCTGCTTTCATGCTGTTTATTTTCTCATAGTTTTTATGCTATGGCTTGGGAAAAATGTGAAGTAATGACTATCTTGAGAACTGTCTGAGGATTTAAATAAAGGATGTGTTTTGTGTCATGTTTGGCTTATATTATCATGGCTATTATCTTGTGTACTGAGAAAATCTTTACATAGCCAGCTTTAGTTACTTAACTGTTGTAGTGTATGTGATGGTGTCCTCAACACTGTAAAACAATAAAGGTTTGTATTTCATTCCATACATAGGATTCTTAAACACACTTACAGTACAGTATATAATTGATTGACAATCTTCTGGTAGTTGATTATGAAGTAATGACATTGCATGACATGATTCACACAACAATTGCTTACATTTGATCTGGCATTCCAATGCTACTGTGATGCACTAAGTTAAAATTATCACCTATTCTGTGCTCATTTCTACATGTTAAACTACTGGATGAATTCCCAGTGTATTAGATGATAGTATTTTTGGTCATCAAATGGGATATTACATTTTGTATTTAAATTCAGACTGTGAAGGGTTTTAACTTCTCTGTCACAGAAAAGTAAGTTCAAAATAGTATGTTTGTTGTCATGCAACACCACACAGCTTTTCTAGACCCCAATTTGCCAGACCCTGTCTGTATCTTTCACTCCATATGTATTTAATTCTATATCTTTCATTGTGTCAAGAATAAAAGTGCCGTTCTTATTGGTTTTTGAAAAGTGTACAAATGTATGTGCTCAAGTGCCCCGGAGGTAAACCCCACTATTGCAGCTCAATGCTGCAGGAGGTCGGGATGAAAACAAACACACCAGCAACAGAGGGGCATGTGAAAATATAGCGTAACAACAGAGAACAGAAAATAACAGAAGTAGTCCACAGAAGCCATGTTCGTTATTTACAGCAGCATCGCAGGGAAATAACATTGCTGTGGAGCTGCTTACTGAACGAACCGCTTGTATACTATAGTAAAGAGTACGCCACTTACAAAGTGCATATAAACATAAATGTCTATTTCGTGTCTTAAGCAGTTTTTTCACAATAAATGGCTTTCTGTCCATGTAAATGAGCTCTTATAATTTGAAATCCATTTGATCTCTGTAGAAGTTATTACTCCAGCCCCTGAGTAACATCATTAATGGACAGCTCCACATTGTTGAACCAACATGGTTGAACGATGAATGTGCGACATAGTTACTAGGGTTTTGGGAAACAGTCATGACTAGCTATGGCGTATTATGGTGGTTAAGCAGTGAGATACGTCATGTATGGGAAACACACCACAGATTGGTTCTGGGTTTAGAATATAATTCATATAGTAGATCAGGTTTTATTCTATCATTGAAACAACTGATATGCCAACTTAAATGGTCTAATAAAGGTTTGCTTCTGACCTTTCTGAACTTCACTAGAACGATAAATTCCATTGCCATTGTGAGTATGATATTAATTCATTACTTTGAGGCAATCGATTAACTCAAATTCTCTGAGTGTATTGACCTTGTCAGGGTTGCGCAATATTCAGCAGAAAAAATCAAAGTAAAACCCTATTAAATTCTACATCAATTGGCACAGTAAATGAGGCTCTTCATAGTTAATCTTTGGCCAACAGACATCAGGTATCAGGGCATACATGTTGGTTCATGTTCTAATCAAGTCAAGTGATTTTTATTGTCGTTTCAACCATATACAGTTAGTACAGTACGCAGCGAAATGAGACAACGTTCCTCCAGGACCATAGTGCTACATAAAACAACATAGGACAAACCCAGAACCACATGAGACTACACAGACTAAATAACATACTTATATAAAGTGCATGTGCTTCTTTCAGAGTCAAAGAAGGTCAAATTATGACCTCTGAATTGTAAAACATTATAGCAACTGCAAACTCCCTGGATAATACCCAACAACTCAAAACGTTGTTGTCACTAAAACTGGTGAAAGGTTTTTGTCTGCTAAAATCAGTCTATGCTTTCTGAATGTCTGAAGTGCCTCCCCAAGTGTCCGAAGCTGGAACTACAGCCATGCACACACAGTACTGAGACACGAACTGTTTTCATTAATTTAAAGGTACACTCAGTTTTAATAAGCAATTAATTAATTGAAAATTTGAAGCATATATAATCATGATGACACATGAAATGAAGACTCCAATCATTTCACTAACCTTATAAAAGCTGTTCTATTGTACGTACATGGAGAGGGTCCACTCATGGAGGCTGCCATGTTAGGATCACATGACCAGCTGAATACTGACTGACTGTGAATAGTGATTTTCTACAAGGGCATTTTTAACTGAAAACAATGCATTTTAATGATGCTGCATCCATGCCCCTAGGTGTCAGTTTAAGTCCAACACAATATGAAAAAAAACTTATTTGAATGGATGTAAAGTGAAAGGCACTGCACATCTGACTTTTAGAAACATGTGAATAGTAATTACATTAATACACTCCTAACCCAACAATATACCTACCCAACAATACAGACTCCAAATACTGCATTATTTACTTTACTATTGTGCAGTCATTTTTAAGGCATAAATATTTGTTGCTAGTGCCACTTGTCTGGAATTCAGCTCATTGGATCAGACTTATTGTGGAAAAACATGCCAATTATCATGTGTATTCTTCTTGCAAAAACATAGCAGCATGACAAAGAGAGAGCAGTATAGCAGCTCAGGTCAGGATGGTTTTGAGTCTCTTTCCCTCTCTCTATGAAAACACTGACATAACATACAGATACAAACACACTAACTTTATAATGAATTTATATTGCACATTATTCTCTATAATATATCATGCCCTCCTGTATATAGCTGGGTTATCATATACCATCCCAAGTAACCAATATTTATCAGTTTATTTAATTTTCTGTGTCATCAGCAGAAGCGATAATACATTTAACATAGTACCATTCTCATTATTAACTGATCGAGTAATTCCATTTTCTAATATCTGGCTGAGGTCTTTAGTGCAAGGGGGCTTATGTCTATTTTCCGTACTGTGGATAAAACGGTATGGGCTAATTTTGGCAATGAGATTATTCTACTCTCCCTATCAATGCAGTTAGCTCCTCAGAGACACTCAGCTACATACAGAAGATATAATACATCTAGTATTTATACAAATAATATATGGGTCAAGGCATGTATTCCATTTTTAAAATCTACATTGCAGGTAAATTATATGTGGTATGTAAAGAGGAGTTAAATGAGGCTGAGATGTATTGCTTTCATTCCTGTGTATGACTTAATTTTACAAAAAATAAAATGATAAAAATATTTAAAAAAAAACATGAATAAGCTACTGTTATGATACAAGTGTTTGTGCCAAACACACATTTAGCAACAGTATATTTCTACTTTTCTCTGCAACTGTAATTATCATCCTTTGACACAACATTCATGAAACTTTTAACAAAAATAACTCACCCACACAATGGTTAGAAATTGTGAAAGAGGGGGAGTCATCAATGTAGCTTTGATGATTTCATAAAACTTAAAAAGAACTAAATTAAAGTGAAAGTTCACCCAAAAATGAAAATTCGATCACAATTTACTCACCCTCACGCCATTGCAGATGTTTATGACTTCTGCTTCTTCTGCTGAACACAAATAACGATTTTAAGAAGAATGCTCTGTAGGTCCATAAAATGCAAGTGAACAGTCACCAGAACTTTGAAGGTCCAAAAAGCTCATAAAGGCAGCATAAAATTAATCCTCACTCCAGTGGTAAAATCCATATCTTCAGAAGCGATATGATAGGTGTGGGTGAGAAACAGGTCAATATTTAAGTCTTTTTTTTTACTATAAATTCTCCACCTGGCCTAGTTGTTGGTGATATGCACAAAGAAAAATGGACACCATTCACTTTCATTGTATGGACATACAGAGCTGAGATATTCTTCTAAAAAAGTCATACACAACTGGGAAGGTATGAAGGTGAATGTGGCAGCTGGGGCGTGGTCAAGCGCCCGTCCGGGGAGGGAAAGCGGTAAGGGCGCTTGCACCTGAGCTAAATTATGTCTAACACCTGTTTCTAATTTCAGTGAGCACGGGGAGAGCGGCATAAAAGAGCCACAGCACTACCAGTGAAACAGTGAGAATGCCAGTCCAGTGTTGGCCTATGAGAGAGAGCCCTTTTTGAATAGCTATTGTTTTTACACTGTTTCCCCAATTATTAAAGTCTTACCTTTTGAGTTACGCCCCTGCCTCTGTGTCCTCCCTCCACGTCAGTCGTGTGAACCGCGTTACAGTGAGAATATGAGAGAATTGCCATTTTTGAGTGAACTATACCTTTAAATCAATTTATTTAATTAAAAGGTTTGTTAATATTGATCATACAGTATCGGTAGGGATTTGCAATGACTCAACTAATCCACTGTTCTCTTTTTAAAGGACTTTGCACCAAATTCTGTGCATTTTGTCCCTTTACCCTAGACAAGTGATAATTTCCATGTGCATAATGTTTCTGATGCACTCGCAGTGAAGAAACTCAATGGGGATTAAAGCTTGTTCCACCCACCTGTCGCAATTATAAATAAAGTCTCAGAGCTGAGAGATATGATAATATAAGCCCTGAACACAAGCTCACTCAGCATCTTCAGGCTTCAGCTCATATATTAGGGGCAAGTCAGGGCAGGGCAGTGTGTTACATGTGTGTTGTTTTTCACTGGGGTAGAGCTTAAGGAGGCTTTTTATGGTTATAAAACAGTTACTGAGCCATAGTGCAACTGAGAAATGTGTGTGAAGAAAAAAATAAGACATTCATATCTATTCTAAATTCTCCGGTGGAAGACTGACTGAATGGAAAGACCAGTATTCTCCAGACTAAACACAATTCTTCCATTCCTCATTGTTAACTGGGTTTTGATAGGAAAGTGCATGACAGACTGACACAATCACAACAAGGAATGATTCATGTGGGGTCATCATTTTCTGTCTTCTAGAACACCATTGTCGGAGTGTTGCCATGGTAGCTAGCAGTGGCACTAACAGAAGTGTGGGAAAGAGTGAAAGCTATTGGCAGCAGGGAATGAGCGGGAAGAAGAGGAACGTCTGGTACTGTTCAGAATACAGGAACAGACGAGAATATGAAACATTTTGAACATTGTGCATGAATGAGGACAATATAATGATGCAGCACAGAGAGAAAACAGATTCTGAAGGGTAGTGGGTGGTAGGCATGATAGGTTGGTGTTAAGAGAGTGATTTGAGATGTTTACACTTGATAAAAATGTACTGATGAAAAGACTTGTGTAATGGCTGGTATAATTAGCACTGCAACATGTGCAGTGTTGGTTTTGTAAATACAGATGCTGTATTAAGCTGACTTAGGTAAATAAGTGTCAGGGAATGCAGGCAGGACCCAAAGGCAAAGGTAATTTATTCAAACAAAAACAAACACAAACAACCCCATAGGGGAAAAAAATTAATCCAGGCTGGGGTGACGTAATAGGGAAATCAGGACCGACTGGACCGAGACAGGGCATGTGTGACTAATAAAGGCAATCAAGGAGGCGGGGTTTGACATAAGACAGAAAGACACGCGGCGACAAAGAATCAAAACAAAGCTACATGCTCTCACAAGATAAGGCAATAAGGCAATATACGCCCATGCCAACCAACAAGCAATGCCATACAAAGCGATGCGACGCATTTTCACACTAAACAAAACCTGAGTGTACATTGCAAGGCAAACGGCATGCAACGCATGCAACAGGCCACAAAAAAGACAGGACACTTGTGCGAGAGTTCGGCCGCAGACAATCCAAAATCTCAGACCGAAGTGACAGAACCTCAGCACAACGTGACAGCTCGCAACCTGGACACGTAACGCAAGCACCATTCGCACCCGTGTTTGCGAGAGACAGACATAAACTTTTGATGTGAGTGCATGCTGGCAAGATGACATAAGCGCGATGCACCCACATCAATAACAGACAAACACGGAACATGAGTGTCCAGTTCCCGACATCAACCGAAACCGAACCAGACATGAAGTCAGGACCCAGACACTCTAGACACGAACCAAGACAGACTCAATAGCACAAGGCAGGGAACACAACAGAAACCGTGGGCTCACACAAAGACAGACAATGAAACACATGACAGACATGGGTCAAATGGCGTCCCAAAATGGGAACATCAAACAATACACAAGACAGACAAAACAGCACTAACAGAAAACAGAAAACACAACAGAAATTGAGGGAAGGGAGGAAAACCAGGGAGGGAACTTAAGGAAAGGGGCGGGGTTAGAGGACCTCAGTTAGGGACCTCAGTGCGGAGGCAAGGTCTGGTGGCCTGGGAGGAGGCCTAAGGGCAGAGGTGGGGTCTGGTGGCCTGGGGCCTGTGAGCAGAGGGGACAGAGTACTGAGCGGCGGCTACTGAACAGGGTTCAGGAGGGAGTGGCTCAGGGGCCGGAGCCATGGAAGGGCTGCTACAGGGAAATGGCAAATCCTTGGTCATGAGCACTGGCAGGGACAGGGGAACAACCGCCATGGTCATGGGTACTGGCAGTGGCAGGGGAACGGCCTTCGTGGCTGTGAGCACTGGCAGCGAATGGGGAACGGCCTCTCTGGTTGGGAGCTCTGGCAGCGACTGGGGAACGGCCTCCCTGATTGGGAGATCTGTCAGCAACTGTGGAATGGCCTCCATGGTTGGGAGCTCTGGCAGCGAATGGGGAACGGCCTCCATGGCCGGGAGATCTGGCAACAACTGGGAAATGTTCTCAGCACTGGCAGTGGCAGGGGAACAGCCTTCGTGACTGGGGGTGCTGGCAGCGACTGGGGAACGGCCTCCATAGCTGGGAGCGCTGGCACTTTGACCGTGGCAGGCGTGGGCCCTAGTTTGTTGGCCGAGGCAGACATGGGCTTGTTGACCGGGGCAGGTGTGGCTGCTGGATCATTGACCAGGGCAGGCATGGGCGCTGGCAGCAGCAGGGGAACAGCCTCTGTGGTAGTGGGCACTGAGAGCAGCAGGGGAATGGCCTCCGTGGCCATGGGCACTGATTGCGTCAGGGAAATGGCATCTGTGGCCGTTGGTGCAGTCAGAGACTGAGGAGTGGGTGCCCTCCTCTTCCGGATGGAGAGAAGTACTACTGCATTGACAGCTTCCACCTCCTGATTGTCAGCAGCAGTGGGCTCGGCTGAGGTGTCCTCTGAGGCACAGGCTGAAACAAACTCCTCCCATTTCATAGCCTGCCTGACAGCCTCGAGAAAACCTCCATCCTCATCCCGATCTGGAACCCAAGATCTAAAAGGTTCATTCAGACCTGCCCAAAAGAGATCTATTAGGCAGGTCTGATTGTATCCCAGACCTGAGGACAATGTTTCAAAATTCAAGGGTATACCCCCACATGGACTTGCCGTACCCTGCGCAGTCTCCTTACACACTCTGTATGCTGGTGGACAGGAGAACCAGTTTGGGGAAAAACTCAGGGAATGTAGACAGGACCCAAATGCAGAGGTAAAAAACAGGGAATTTATTCAAACAAAAACAAATACAAACTAAACAAAAGGTAATCAGGGCTGGGGAAGAAGTAATAGGGGAACCAGGTCCGACTGGACCGAACAGGAACAGGGCTGATAAACAGGACCGACATGAATGAGACCAACAAACAGATAGACTGGAACACACAAGACTGGAAACAAGAAAAATTGGCACTGGACAGCAAACACAAGGAGACTAAAATAGGGAGAGAAATCAAATGGGCTAACAAGATAGGGCAGGTGTGACAAATAAACTAATTATGGGCAAACAAGGTGGCGGGGTATGACATAAGACAGAGAGACATGTGGCAATATAGAAACAAAACAAAGCTACATGCCCTCACAAGAAAACACCCGAATGGAATGAGCATACATCGCCAAGACAAGACTAGAGAATGCATAGTAACGCAAGGTAAACGCCACGTGATGCACACAACAGGCAACATAAACAAAACAGGACACCAGTGTGAGAGTTCGGCCACACACAAACCCGAAATCTCAGACCAAAGTGACCAAACCTCAGCAAAATGTGAAGACAGCTCGGTATCCGGGCATGCAGAGCAATGCGAGCACGAGGTGCATCCGTGATCACAAGAGACAGACATAATTTATTGACGTGAGTGCATGCTGCCCAGATGACATAAGTGTGATGAACCCACATCAATAACAGACACACATGGAGCAAGAGTGTTCGGATCCCATCACAGACCGAAACTGAACCAGAAAGGGAGTCAGGATGCAGACACAATACTACAGTCACGAAATAAGACAGACGAAGAGCACACGGCAGGGAATACAACCGAAACCATGTGCTCACACAAATACAGACAACAAAACACAAGACAGACACGGGATGATGATGCCACAGTCCTGTCAGACAAAACCCAGTCTGAGAGAGTGACAGGACCGTAACAAGTATGAACCAGAGGTAATTTAGGACACCATATCGAATGCCTGGTATATTTACAGGAAGCACTTTTAAGGGTCAGTGTGAAGTCATTGATGCTATGCACTCCCATTAATCTACACTAGGGCTGGGACAACGCGTCGAAGTAATCGATGACGTCGACGCAAAAAATACGTTGACGCAAAATATGCGTGTCGATTCGTCAGACCCAAAACAAAGATGGCGGCGCCGGAGAGTATTAGCAACTCGTGCGTGCAAGACGGCATGCACTCGTTCCTCTAAAGTATGGGAATTCTTTAATTTAAAAGGAAACAATTCCGTGATATGTCGTCTTTGCAAAATGGAGATGGCCTTCCATTCTAGCACCACGGCAATGCACCAGCACCTGAAGAGGCGCCACCCGGGAGCAGCTGCAGATGACAGAGCACCGTAAGTTTTTTTTCAACTCCCCACTTTGCACTCGATGTTGGAGTAGGCTATAATGCGTTGTCGACACCTAAAGTTTTCGTTTATAGCTATTAATAATGCACTTATAGCTATGAGTGTTGTGAAAAGATACACTGACAACGCGCTGACAGACAGGACCAAGCAGCTAACATTTAATAAAGTCTCAACTTTCATATTTGGTCAGTCAAAGAAAAAAGAAAATAGGCCTACTATTTTGTGGCTCTTTAATGTGTCGTGACAAATTGCCTAATTTAAAGCTGCTGGTGAACCGATCATCTCTTCCTTGGTTAATTTATAGTATCAAATAGGCTAAACATGAATGTAGCCTACATCAGAAGGACTGTTGTTTTAACCGCGGAAAGACGTCAGTACAGTAGCCTACAATCCATTATTCAAATTCAAATCCACTGACGTTAATCTTCTCTCTCCTGACTACTTTGTCGAACAAAAATGGCGTATTATGATTGATTGATCAGATCGCCTGTCAATCAAACTCCCAGCGATTTTTTTTTTCTTTTTTTTTTCTTTTCTTTTTTTTTTTACATTTTATAATCGAATCGAAATCGAATCGGACTGGAAAAATGAATCGGTAGATTAATCGATGCATCGAAAAAAATAATCGCTAGATTAATCGTTTAAAAAATAATCGTTCATCCCAGCCCTAATCTACACCTCACTTGACATGCTAAGGTAGAGAATGTCTGGGTCTTTCTGAAGTCAGCAACATTCTCTTTTTTTGTTGATATTGAGAGTGAGATTGTTGTCATAGGCGATGAGCCCCACAATAATGGTATCTTTTAAAAAAAAATCTATGATGGCATTGTTTTGATAAGTGGTACACAGCCATTTGTCAGTGATAAAGTGGACATCTTAAGATGTGTGACAGAGTTCAGAACGAGACACGCAAAGAGTCAGGGCGCCATCGTGTGGCAACAGGCAAGATGAAACTTTTTTTTTAAACGTATTTATTTATTTTAACTAAATGCTAATTTAAATACATTTGAAATCATATGAAAATTGATTTAGTACTTATATATCTTTAAACATATAGACTATACTGTGTTTGAAAAAAAAAAAGGGTCAGTGGTTGTTTTCAAAGTATGTGGCTTCACCGCTCTTAAACCTCATTCACTTTCACAAATAAAAAAATAAATGGTGAAAAGACACGCAAGAACCAATGTGCACAATTTTTTTTGCGTTGCCTTTTTCTACTTAAAGAGATAGTTCACCCAAAAATGAAAATTCTCTAATCATTTACTCACACTCATGCCATCCCAGATGTGTATGATTTACATTTCTTATGCTGAACAGAAACAAAGATTTATAGAAGAATATTTCAGCTCTGTAGGTACATACAATGCAAGTAAAATGGTGGCCATAATAATAAAAATAAAGGCAGCATAAAAGTTCCTTTCATACTCCAGTGGTTAAATACATGTCTTCAGAAGCAATATTTAAGTCTCTTTTTTTTTTTTTTTACTATAAATTCGCCTAGGCCTACCTGTGGCGATATGCATGCAAATTGCCAAAAACAAAGGAAGAAGAACTTGAAAGTGAACGATATTTATAGATGTATTTATTTAGGAGATTTCTAGTAAAAAAAAAAAAAAAAAAAAAAGGACTTACATTTTGACCTGTTTCACACATCTAAAGATTAAACTTTTTTTATGGATACATATCCATAATAAAAAATTAAATAAAAAATAACAGAACAATGACCTAGTGACAAAAATTTAATTCAGATTTGTGTTATTATTATTATTATTATTATTATTATTACTATCATTATGTAGATTTTCATTGTTCAGCAAAAACGTTGCATTTCAGAACGCATTTCATTGTATTTTTTTAAAATACCACTTTTTCGCGATATGATAAAAAAAAACGCAGTTAATATTTTTAAGCATTTATTTTTAAGTAATAATAATGATTAATTGAAACATTTTTATTTTTTCCACCGATCAATTTTTTCTTGTTTCTAAGGGGGTGTGTACAAAAAACTTCTGAGAGCCACTGGTCTAAGTGTAAGTGCGATCAGCAGAGAGCGCTCAATGATCGTCTTAAATAGGCTACTGCCGCCTCATGATATTTGAATGCTAATCAAAATACATTAGTTCGAGCTTTGTATCGGTTAGGACCTTGTGAGCTTAACACTGTTGTTTCGATGCCAACGTAACAGTCAAGTCTATGCATCAGCGCTTTAACGGACCGTTATATGATTTCATCTTCAGAAACATATTTATCAGTAGCCTATCAAATGTGTATTAATTGTGAGGTGTCCAATTTCAAGAGTATTTACGGTAGTTCTCTGTATTGTTTAATCGCAGTATAGTTAGTAAACTGCAAGATGAGGTATTGAATGAAACAAACAATATTTTAACAGCTGATGTTACACGAGAGAGGCGGACAGTCAACGGAATGTGCGCACCCGCGCGGTCTGTCAATCAAACATTCGCGCTATCAATCTCACTTGGGAGTCACTCGTTAGTGCAAATCTCCGTGTCACATGATTTATATATATATACATAGTTTATCCTGCAATAACGGCGTTGAGACGCCTTCGCGGATGCTTATTAGTGATCTGCGTCACTTCAATGCAAAACGAGAGGGTGAACAAATATGTGACACCTCACTGGGACTTTTGTTTTTCAACGCATCTGTGTATGTAATGTTGAACACTCAAGGTGTTAATTAGTTGATGACAACTGATCATAGCCTATATCTATTTTTTATATTGCAGTGAATGTGGGAGAAAGTGGCTCTTTCAAAATAATTGTACTATAAAAATATATAGGCTAAAACAGAAATAAGAAATACATGTATTATAAATAACAATTACTAGCTGCAGGGATCCAGCTTTGTGGCCCCTGATCTTTCCAAAGATGAATAGCCCTGTATTACATTTTCATATTCATCAATGTGCATACGTTAACTTAATTTGATAAAAATAAAATAAAATAGAGAATTCTGGAAAGTTTAGGAACGGGTGAAAAGATTATATTATGTTAGTATTAGCTTGATCTCCACGTATTTATTATTTTTGTTTGTTTTTTTGTTTGATTTACTCTTGCTCAAGGTGATATAAAGAAGTCAGTACAGTGAACAGCTCTCAATGAATTACAACATTAATATTTACTCAAAATCTCTAAAACTACTCAATTGCCTATAAGTGATATTACTATGATTTTTTTTGTTTCTGTTTCTAACAAAGTAGCCAAAATGCTGTGTCAGTATGATTAATGCACTTTTTGAGCAGCAAAGCACACCAGATATGGAAAACATTGCAACAGCAAACAGTGGAAACACTAACGGCCATCATCTCATGCTTTTGTTTATTGAAAATAAAATACAATCCGACAAGAACAATATTCATTCTATGCCTGACATAAAGACAATATAAAACCTAAAAATCTAATCTAAAGATGTCTACTCTCAAAATCTCTGATTACAAAATGGTAAGTCTTTATAAGTAGTACAAAGGCTCGGATAGCCTTATGAGCTTTCGTCCATGTCAGTCATGAGTTGTTATAAAATGATAACACTCCAGTCTTTCCTGTGGACTGGCTTTGTAAATCAAAGGAATGGCGATCAAGCATGCTCATTTTTCTGGAGTTTGAAAATGTATTTATTGCCTACTTTATCTCATGTCATATTATACTGTTGCTTGATACACAGTAGCCAATAGGAGAAGAGTGGGGGCGGGCTTAGTGCTGAATTCGGCGGATTGACTGGATTTGATTGCTGTGGGCCTGAGTGCCGAACTCATTATAGTTCCTGTATTCTCCCTGACGTCTGTCTCTCTCAAAGATATACTGGTATCCGCGGTAACCTGGAAACTGGTAGCCAACCCAGCTGCCGTAGGTGCAAGGATGAGAAGAAGAAGCCCATATTATTGTTGAGATTGTTGACTGTGTGCAGAGAGCAGTAATACACATGTAAGTAACTTATATAGAGACAAACGAAGGATGACTTACGCTCCAGAGTTGACTTTGATAGAAGGAACCTCCTTACTGCACCAGCCCATGGCTTGAAGAGAGGGGTAGTCATCGCACATCTCAAACTTGCGTCCCATCATGTCCTGACACTCATACATGGTAATTTTACTGTCACTGTGGTTCTGGTGATGAAAGAGGACACAAAATCCAAGGTTACTTGTCATTGCCCAGATATTCTGTAAATAGACCTCTCTTGTGAAACTGTTTCAAAGAAAAAAAAATCATTATGATAATAGAGATATACTGTATATTTCAAATTCACGATTCTGAAAGTTTCCACAATAGAATTCAGCATCAGTATCACTTTTTTATAGCTTGTCACTGCATACATTCTAACTGTTTGTTCTTTGAATGAAACTCAACTAAATGAGCCATTAAACTCACAGCACATTTGATGGGTCTGAAGGAAAGCAGGTGCTCAGTGCGGTAACTGCTGTTTCCGCTCCAGGCCTGGTAGCAGGGGTAATCTCCCTTCTCCAGGATGAACTGCTGGCCCTGATACTCTGGGTACTCATAACCAACCCAGCTGCAGAGAAAAGGCAATGTGCAATGTTGATGTTATCTTCCAAACAAAGATGGTCATAAATATTCTCAAAATCAAGGTCCTACTACCTAGTTGTTGACCCAGCAGAGTGCAATAGTGACCACCCATTTTTTTCAAAGGTCATGGTTGTGGAAATATTTTTAAATGTATTTTTTCCATAGGGATTTCATAAAATAAAGTTGCCATGAACCAAATTACGTTTAATTGAAGCAAAAATGTATTAGAAAATCAAACAAAAAGACAAAGGGTACAAGACAGGGTACTTTCAGTAACATCTTAAATTAGGGCATTAAGCATTGCAAATGATGTAATGGAAATAAAAATTAATTAATCTCATCATTTATTCACCCTCATGCCAGACCAGGTGTTTATGACTTTCTTTCTTCTCTAGAACACAAATTAATTAAGAATATCCAAAAATCACATGCGTCAGCATAAAAGTAATCCATAAGACTCAATTGGTTAAATTAATATCTTCTGGAGTGATATGATAGGTGTGGGTGAGAAACAGATCAATACTTAAGTACATTTTTTACTATAATCTCCACTTGCACTTTTACATTCTTCTGCTGTTTTTTGCAATTAACATTCTTTGTTAATTATTCTACTGGTAGGGGCTGGTCAAAGGTGGAGCTTTATCATATCACTTCAGAAGATTTTGATTTAACCAAGAGTTACTTTTAAAATGCAATAATGTGATTTTTGAAGATTCAAAATTCTGGCCACTATTCACTTGCATAGTATGGATTGTATGAGTAAATGATGAGAGAATTTTTTTTGGGGGGGGGGGGGGGGGGGGTAGCGAGACTAATTCACAGTATGTTACGGGTGTGGGTGGTCGCTGCTAATATAATTTGCCGTGATTATCTTATTGGTGGATCTTTCTCTTCAGGATAATGGGTAGTGTAGTTCTGAAATAAGCTGAAATAACACAGACTGGTGGCTTCAAAAGCAGCATATACCATTGATAAACAACATCAGAGCTCAAGAGGATTTATAAGTTGCTGTTAAAAATCAATGGAAAAAAATGAATGGGATTTTTATTTCCGGAACCCATCTGTGGCGCTTTATTGTCGATCAGTTTGAGGTACATATTTATAAAAAAAATTCAGTTATGAAAAACAACAACCTAGAGTCACACACTCGCATGCTTACACACATACACATGTAAAAGTAAAAAAATATGAGCTAGAAAAAAATTCACGCACACCGACACTTACGGTCCGTTGTACACCTTGATAGAGCGGATCTTTTGGAAATCCCTGTCCAGGATGTTCGGGCACTCCAGCATGAACTCACAGCGCTTGCCCTGGAAGTTCTCCTCTTCCCACACAGTGATCCTCCATTGTCCCCGCTGTTCCATCTGCTCTCGCTGATTCATGATGCCCGCCTGTCTGCTCTCTCCAGCTACAGGGCAACATTAAGGAAAAAGGTCAACAATACAGCACCACCTACACTCACTTGAAGGACCTCAAGTTCTGACATCAGCAACATTTGGCCTAACCAATGACTTCGAGCAATTACTATTAGCACCCAGTAAGCACCATGTTTAAATACTTTATACATGTGCTTATTTGTGTAATAAGTCACTTGAAATTAATGTACTTTGTTCTATTACACCCTTCTGTCCACAGCTACTGGAGAAAGTATACCTCACACACTGAGGCCCATTGGCACTACACTAAAAGTGCCAGAGAATATCAATAGGTTGCAATCATGGATAATAGGAGCCCCATGAATCCAGTGGTGGCTGAAATGACTGCATGCACTCAATTCCAATATTGTCTTGCAAAATCATTTAGTAAACACACTCTCCATGGTACTGTGCCAGTAATTGGTGACTTTTCAGTCCATGGAAAGATTCACAAGGCCTCTATATCCCGTTATTCATCACGTTCCATGATCTGTCTCTGACTTTTTCTTAGTGTCCAGTCAATGCGAGGGAGCATCAGTTTTTCCATTCTCACGATTAAAATCCACTTTTGTCTTTTATGAAGTTTGATATGATGTTGAGTTTGGCAGCATGACTGCAAACCATACTCACATGCTGAGGTGGGAGAGATTTGGCGTAATCAACATTGGGGGTCGGTCCACTGTGGGGTGTTTATATAGCCGCTGTTGATGCAGCTATACTGCAGAATATGCAGAGGGACTGCCAGCTCAGCAACATGTGTCTAAAGGGAGCTTAAGTTCTGCTATTGACTAAAGGGGGCTTCAATTCTCTGACTCATCGAAAAACAATGCCCATACCTTCCAACACACTCTGAATGCCCTCACAATGTCCCCTGAGCACAGATTCATGGTCCCCTCCAGAAATGGCAAAACAGTTAGTGATAAGGTTTCCGAATATCCTTATAAATCTAAGATTTTCCCATGTGAAATGTAGCTTACCAATTATTGCCAATTTCACCTTAAAGGTATTTACCACAAATGTCAGCATATTATTGTACCACATAAGTTCTAACATCCTGTTTTAATCCTATTGTTTATTACAATGTAACATCCATCCAGAATTAGCCAACATATTGTGCTATCCTCTCGGAGCTTCAGGAACATGATGCACTATTGAGAGTCTAAACAAAATGTAATTAGTCTATTACCTAGAAAAGTTCCTACATTTTTTTCTTCAAACACATTCCAGTTTACTGAAACATTGTTAAATAATTTTGCCAGGAATTGAAAAAAAATTGAAAAAAGAACATTACATTACATCAGCTTACCAATCACAAATAACTTCTGAGAGAGTATATATTGTTCACAATGGTTTCATATGAAAAAAAGCTAATTTAAACCTGGAAATAAACAAATATTTAGAAGAAACCTAATGGCATAAAATTATATATTTTTTTATATTCTGTAATATTTCTAGGTTACTATCACATAACCAAATAGTAATTTCCTCCTTTGTATTAGAGGTCAGCATTTATTGTCACATTGAAGCACACATGACCTTATTTGGAACATTCTCAAATCATGTTGGAATAACATGGATGGAGTATGTTTTGCACAGTGCTTGCTTCCAGATGAGGGACTTACCAAATACTAAGAAATTCTGAAATGTAAATGTTTCAATAAATCTTTACTAAAATTGTTATGCTGATAATATAATTTGTAATGAAAAAAAAAATCATACAGTTAGAAATAATGTAGCATAAAGAAACATTTTCACAAGTGGACTTTTGAACCTCAGTGTATATACACTCACAACACTATATATACAATTTTTAATATAATTATCATTATTAGTATTACTGGCTATAACATTCTGGCAGGCTGAAGAAAGGAACAGGCAGAGATGAAGTAGCTGAAGTGTGAACCAAAGTGCTGTATTATTTACAGTGCTGGTATCCAAAAATTAATCCAAAACAAAACAAACATAAATGACGACATGGAAACTGAGTTAACTGTCTATAGCAAACAAGAGGGCTTAAATACACTGACAAAGGAAACACATGAAAAAGACAACCCATGACAAGACTAAACTAATAACAAGACTACTAAAACATGATAGAATGAAAAGACTAGACTGATAACAAAGGCAATAAACCTATGAGAACAATACATATGAACATGAGGGAAACAGGATATCACATGACTAGACAAGGAAAACAGAACATCAAACTAAGAGTCTTAAATTCACCTAGCAACCTCTAGTGGCCGCTAGGGCAAGTGTCCCAAGTGTAACAACTCAGGCTTGGAAGCCATGATGCGGATCTTGGGCTTGGCGGTCGTGACGGGGAACTCGGGCTTGGTGGTAACAGTAAGAGGAATGCTGATTTTCGCATCAGTCACTCCCACAGTGAAGGTCTCACCACTCAGGAGAAGGGTGAAGTCAAAATATTTTTGCCAAGTCCAATCTATTCCCCCTAGTGGCATCAAGAAATAGATTGGCTCATTTAGTCCTGCATGGGAAAACAGCTTCAGGTTGGCATTTTCTAAACTCACCTGGTGGTAGAGTCCACAGAAATTCACCACAAGTTCCTCTAAGGGACGATCCCCTTTCTGTAGGTGAAAAAGTGTCCCTGCTGGGTTCATCTTTGGTCAAGTATTCTGTAACATTCTGGTATGCTTAGGACTGGAACAGACAGAGATGAATTAGCTGAAGTATGAACTCAAGTGCAGATTTATTTACAATACTAGTATCCAAATATTAATCCAAAACAAAACAAATGACTTGACTAGACTAGACTAGAGATGGAAACGACCAACCATACTCAACAAGGGACTACAGCAAACAAGAGGGTTTAAATACACTAACAAGGTACTGTAAATACTTGACAAAGACAACCAGTGACAAGACTAAACTAATAACAAGACTGCTAAAATGTGAATCAATGATGGGAATCATGTGACGCCATGCAAGGCGCGGACGTGTGAGTTTTTAATTATTTTCATGTCAAAAACCAGTGAGAACCTGCTACATATCTGTTCTTTGAAGTCAACATGGCAAAGAATTCAAAATCTTCAAGCTCTGGAGATATTAAAAGAAACTTACGTGCTCAAGCTAACACCTTAGATAGGCTCGCAGTTCAGGGACTCAGTTTGGATGGTGCGGTGGGAGAAATTCAACGGCAACTGGCGAGCATGTCTGTGATGCTGACTAAAGTTGTTCTGAATTAGAGGATATTGCTGTAATACCGATCAATTACTGTGATGGAAATGAAATTCTCTCAGAGTTGATTACGAGAATTGGGAACATCGAGAGATGGATCGATTATCTGATATTGCCGTGTCATCTATATTAAGTCATCGGAGATGGAATAAGTTGCTAATCCGCTAGCAACCAAAGTAGATTTGGAAAGCATTTTGGAATAACTGGAGGATTTGGAGAATCGTAATTGGTGAAATAATGTCCGAATTGTTGGAATTCCTGAGCATAAAGAAGGCAGAGATATGGCGAAATTCCTTGATGAGCTCTTCCCGAGTCTGCTCGATATAATAGGCCATAAGCTGGAAATCGAGTGAGCTCACAGATTCCCGGCTCGCAGATCGGCTGAGGGAGAAAGGCCCCAATCAATTCTGGCCAAATTTCTGAGATCATCCAATAAATATCTTGTGTTGCACGAGGCAAGGAGCAAAGGAAAGCTTTCTTGGAATAATCACAGCATTTTCTTTTTCCCAGACTTTGCGAATTCGACAAGAGAGAAACATGATCGATTCAAGGAATGCAAGAATCTCTTACATCAACGGAAGATCGCTTTTGCTCTGATATTTATGGCCAAACTGAGAATAGATACAAAGGATGGCTGTAGAGAATTTGCATGCCCACTGCAAGAACTGTCCTTCATAAAATCAATAGAGTAAGCATTCTCATGTGGCCCCTGAGTGAGCTCGTCTCGCTGAGCATACAGTCTACTGTCTGAGGAAGCTGGCCGCCATTTTGTTGGTTCCGCCCGGAGTTTTTTTAAATAATTCTCCTTCAAGAAACTTTTGCATCGATGGAGGAACACTTTATAACTGATGTTTCTGGTCAAATTGAGAATAAATACTAAGGAGGGCCGCAAAAACTTTACATGCCCACAAGCTTGAACATGTTTTTCATAAAATCAATGTACTGAGGAAGTAATGGTGTGTTTCTTGTTTGTCCCCCAAGTAGCTTGTCTCACTGAACATAAACTTGACCGTCCGAGGAAACTGGGCATTTGTTTTGTTTCTTTTTGTATTGGTTCCGATTGGCGGCTAGAGTTTGTTTTGTGGAGAAACATTATTTTGGGACAGTTGTGGATGAGTCTTCCCATTCTATGTGCTTGTGCCTCCTGATGGCTGGAGTTTGTTTTGTGGAGTATTTTTGGGACATTGGAAGGATTTGTTCATCTGCTGCACTCATGAACAGCCATCTCACTGAGCATTCGTTTGACTGCCTGAGGAACTTTAACAGAATTATTTTTTTGTGCAGGTTCTGCTAGCTGCTGGAGCTTGTTTTGTGGAGGAACACTCCTTTGAGATAGTTTTGTGAATGAATCTACATGTTCTTTGTGTTTTTTCTGCCTATTGGCTGGAGTTTTTTTCATAGATTATTTTCTGTTATGGAACAGAATTTGTATAGAAACACCGGACTTGAGCAATCTGACGGCAAAGATGTCATCTTATGTTACAGAACTGTCACCTCTTTTGTTAGATGTTTATGGAAAGCTTCCACCAACCATGACACAAGCCCAGTTCAGTCTGATTTTTAAAAGCATAAAGATCCAAGCGAGTGTAAGAGTTACTGTCCAATTTCCCTGATCCAGCTAGATGTTAAAATTTGGTCAAAAATATTGGCTAACTGATTAAGTTAAGTTATGACATCTCTTATACACATAGATCAGGTGGGGTTTATTTTAGGCCGCAGCTCTTCTGATAACACCAGGCGTCTAATTAATATCATGTGGTCAGTGAAGAATTACCAGACTCTGATCCCTGCCTTCTCACTTGATGCTGAAAGGGCATATGATATGGTATAATGGAATTATCTTTTTAAGATTTATAAGGAAATATACTTTATTTTTTTGTAAAGTCTTTATAGAGTTACTTTAAAGACACCCGGTAGCAGTGGTACAAACAAGTGGATTCATTTCAGATTATTTTATTCTGGACAGGGGCACCCGGCAGGGTTGCCATCTTCCCCCATTTTTGTTCTGTCTTGCCCTGGAACCATTAGCAGCCACGATAAGAAGGAAAAATGATTTTCCAGGGGTGACGGCGGAGGTATGACATATAAGCTTTTGCTTTACGCAGATTATATTTTATTATTTGTCTCTGACACCACTAGATCTAAGCCTTGCCTCCACAGAATTATTAATTTGTTTTCTAAGTTCTCTGGATATAGAATCAATTGGTCTAAATCCAAAGCTTTGGCTCTGACACCGTACTGCCCAGTAACGGCTTTTCAGTCAGGTGCTTTCCAGTGGCCCAAACAGGGAATTAAATATTTGGGCTTTTTATTCCAAGCAAATTTGTGTGATTTAGTTAGAGTTAATTTTGACCCCTTAATTAAAAGTTTTTTGAGTGATGTGGGCGGGTGGGCTTCATTAAATGTATCTATGATTGGGAAGGTTAATGTTATTAAAATGAATTACATTCCAAAATTCAACTACCTGCTACATTCTCTCCCTGTAGATGTCCCCCTGTCTTATTTGAAGCAATTTGATGGCATAGTGAAGTCCTTCATTTGGAATAGTAAGCGTGCCAGATTACATTACTTTGTGAGTACAAATGTGGGCTAGGCCTACCCAAGATTTAGTTTTATTATTATGCATTCGGTCTCAGACATTTGTGCTCATTGGTCACTTCCACCTGAGAGAGCCCCTCCCTGGTTTGGTATTGAACAGGAAGTTCTTGCCCCTATTTTGCCATTGCAAAGCCTTTCTATTAAACTAACTAGAGAAGTTAAATCATACCCGTCATCTCTCATTTGCATGTGGTATTGACAAAAGCGTCTAGAGTGTTTAATTCTGACATTTGTTGAAATTTTGCCTCAAGCATATGGCTAATCCCAAAATTACAAATTAATAAATCTCTTTTCTGTTGGTGAGAGTGGATTGTGAGGGAGGTTAATACACTCAGTGACCTATATGAGAGTGGAGTGTTGAGATTGTTTGAAAATATGGTCCAACGTTTCAGGATTCCCAGATCTCAGTTCTTTAGGTACTTAAAGCCACACCACCTCCTCTGTACTATTTTTGGGAGAAGCATACACCCCCCTAAAGGGACAAATACTCTAGAAGTGGTGATTACTGCTTTTGTAAAAGGTCATGAGGCATCAGTGTATTACTCCCTGTTAATTCAGTGTCTGGGTGCCGGAGCTTCAACTTCTCTTAAAGGATTATGGGAGAGAGATTTAAACTTGGTATTGGAGGAGTGAGTGTAGGCTAGGATTCTAAAAAATGTCAAGTCTATGTATAGAGATTAAAAGGCGCATTTGATGCAATTTATAATTTTGCCTCGATTGTATTGGACACCCACCAGATCGTATAGACTTGGTCTTAAAGACAGACCCACCTGCTGGCAATGCAATTCTGAAGACAGGGACACAACCCATGTTTTTTGGGGATGTGTTAAGATACAAGAATTTTGGTTAGTAAGAAAATAATACAACAAAAGTTTAATAATGTATGTAATGTAATCAGGTTATTTTATGTGTTGATGAACTGGTTGCATTACTGTGCATTATAATGGTATTTATTTTCGTACTTTTTCATACATTATTATTTTTACATGTAGTGTTTAGTTTTTATAGGCATTTTGTAATGCATGTTTATAATGATATGTAATTTATATATCTATGGACTTTGGTTCAGTAAAACAAAGAGAAATGTACTTAATTATTGGAAAATGGTGAAACATCAGTTGTGATTAAGTGTGTATTTAAAAAAAAAGAAAAAGAAATAGGAGTTTTTTCAATACTCTAATGGGTGTCTGTCTCCTTTAAAGCTGTGAGACAGAAGAGTGAAGGCTGCAGGCTGATCACATCTCTCTCTCTCTCTCTGCATCACTACAGCCTTCATTTCACAGTTAAATTAGTCTATTTACATCACAGGCCAGCCTACTATCTCGCACACACAGATAACCATTCAAAGTAGTTCAGTGAGTCAGTCGTGGCCTTGTGAACTAGGTTAAGACAAGAGAGTTACTGCATGGGTACAATATTCAGTAGACTTTTTCAACATTACCCCATAGGTGGTTCTACCCTGAGACTTATTCACTCCACCCACTCCTGGAGAGAATCTAGGTCTGACACAACCTGAATATACTATATGGAGCTTAGTGTTCCAACAAGACCATCACCTGCTTCTCACTTCTCCCGGTCATTCAGGCATTACACAGAACAAACAGGTACTGTTTACACATCTGCCCCCACTTCTGCTGCCTATGTGCTACACCCTATACCTGTGTGTGTGATGAATGTTTATTAGTGTGTGTGTGTGTGTGTGTGTGTGTGTGTGTGTGTGTGTGTGTGTGTGTGTATCATTCCATGTGTGCGAATGACGGGGTCAGTTAGTATGCAAGTGTGTGTGTGTTTGTGTGTGTGTGTGTGTGTGTGTGTCAAAAACACATCCATCTGTTCCATGGTAACACTCTCCGTCCCCTTTTCTTTCTGTGTCTCTGTGAGATGTCATTAGCATCCTCATGTTGTCAGGTAGGCTCTGAAAAACAAGAGCTTTCTGAATGACGCATATCTCCAGGGCTGTTAACCAGTCACCTGTCCTTGGCTCTATATTCGTCTCTGTGGCCAAGGGTGGTGAAGTCTACACACACCTTGAACATAATATCTACCATACAGACACACAGCACAACAGTTACACCAATTTCACTGCCAAATTTCTATTTTGCATTTATTTTAAAGATTCCATCTCTTATGTAAATGCAAAGGACAAAGAGGTTGCAGTGTAGATTTGTTTATTGGATAAATGGAACAGAGATAAACCTAGGCTATACAAGAAAATCACACAAAAAAATAGCTATTTTTATAGGGTTTATCAATACAAATTCACATTTCTTGGTGATATTCTTTTATGCATTAGTAGATGTTGTAATAGTATTTTTATTCAGTGTTTTACTCTGTGTCTTTGGGATTGTCTCATTGACAGTGACAAAACTGCATCCTTTTTCTGGTTGTAGTGCAAAGCTGAGGGCCAAAACCACCTGCCACATGTTCAATGCCACCATGGAAACTAATCCTACACTGTATGTGGACCTGACTGCTCAAACTCAGACATCTGCATCACCAATAAATATGGTGTGACTCCTGTGGAACTATGTGTGTGTGTGTGTTTTGTTTGCATTTTGTGTGTGTGTGTTGTTTTTTGTTTTGTTTTTTTTACTGCCTGTGCATTTCTGTCATGTGTGTTTATAAGGTGTAAATGTTGCATTTAAGGCTCTCATTTTTTTAAATCAATGTTTTATTTAATTTGTCTGCTAGCAATGTCTAACAGGGTATGTACATGCATCACATGAGATTTATGTTTTAAAAAAAATTTAATTAATGAAAATACCCACCACAGTGTCATAACCACCACATCTCAAATTATGTTTTGTGCTTAATAGAATTCTAATGTGCAAATGACGGTGATGGAAATTATATTTTTAATGTCTTGAAATAAAATTCTAGCTTAAAATCGTCTTGTGAAGGCTAATTTCAAAGCTAGCATTTTATAGACACAATTAAATAATATTTTTTACACTTTTTGCATTATATGGCAAATTGGAAATGACACACAATAAAAATACTCTGCTCACAAGAGATATTTACATTGAAGCAGGGGCCGAAGGGCCGACTGGGCCGCAATTAGCTGAAATGGGGTTCCATATTATGCAGAAAAGGTCACAAAACAGCGCCGCGAAATGCCGAAGGGGGCAGTGATATTTATATTTCTCTTCCAAGTCTGCTCCTGCCTTGAATTTCTTTGTATTCTTCAAATATCACATCTCATATTTCATCTCAAACATGCTCTTTTTTGACACTATTGTCTCCTTTATAGACAAATACACTAACTTTTGAAAACACTTTATTAGGGGCAAATTGTGGTGTGTGGAAATGACGCCACAATTGTGGGACAGTTGTGTGAGGTCATTTTCACACAATAATTTTTGAAATGGATTGTGTTGATTAAACTTTAAATCGTAGTTTAAATCTTATTATTTTTTATTTGTATGCTGCATTTTTAAAGTGAGACAAGATTCAAAATATAAAATCTATATAGGCATTTTAAAAGAACCAAAAACTAAATGAAGGCATGGCAAATTCAGTTTTAATGTGATTTTCATATAACAAAATAATAAAAAAGTTAAAATCAGTAAAAACATTCCCTGAGACATTAAATTGCCTGAATAAATAATAATAATTATTATTATTATAATAAAAAATAACCCATTAATATATTTTTAGCATGACTCAAGTATTGTTTGTCACTTTGTGTCAATACATATTCCAAACAAAAGAGTCCTTTTAATTGATTAGGGCATATTGATTGTTGACTTAAATATTGCTAAGAGACTAACTGGTGGTGTTGAAGATACATATGACCAATCACAGGCTGTGAGACAGCCTCAAGGCACTTGTATATTTCATTTGTGAAATTGTAAAGATCTTTGGCTGAAACACATGGCCTCTGAACCCTCTTTAGTAGCAATAACCTTCACCATCATCAGAGCAGAACATACAATTCTGATCTAATAACAGCCCTCTGATTTAACATCTGCTGCAAACGATTACGTTTCCCTTTCAGTTTAACTGCTTTTGTAGTATTTGTGATAGTCTCGGTATAGTCTGTCAGTTTTGTAATGCTAGGCCTACAAGCAACACTTGTGGAAAAAAAAAAGGTATTCAATGCGGTCAGTCACCCAGGTTTAAAGCATTTATGGTGTCTCACACATAACAGTTAATATACATCTGCATGATGAGAGAATTTAGATTTATTACATAAACCTGACACCTGTAAATACATCAGGGGGTTGTGCTATAGGTGTGCTGCTGACCTGAGAAAAGCTACAGACTTTGAATGACTTTATGTGTTTGTGTTATCCAGAAGAGGATGGCGATTTATTTGAATGCATTTCACTTGAGAGGGATATGGAGTTTAGGGTGCATGACTCATTGTGGATTGGTGTGAAACAGCCAGGAGCAGATGGTCATGCTGATGAGAGAGAAGGTAGAGTCAGGCTCATCTAGTTAATGTTTTACCTCTTACCTATTAGAGATTACCCATTACCCCCTCTGCATCAAACACTTCATTGACTCCTAAATTCCCATAGCAACCATATGCCTATGCAGTTGCTGTGCTGGCTTAAATGTGATAACTCAAACAATGAGAAGTTATTTAGAATTTTATTTTGTTTTGATATTACATTCAGTGAAATAATTATTGTAAATCATTGCAACAGACAACAAGAAGTGCTGAAGTGATTTAAAACCAGTTCAGAAGAGAGGAAGTGGATCACTTTTATCTGATAAACATTGTGTGGGACAACAGGTGACGTTGTAAATCATCGTGATTATTTCATAAGGCTGAGCAGTTGCTAACATTTGCATTGGTCTGCAAATTTATGAGCTCCATGTGGTTTGGGCTCTTATTTCTCATTCAAACCCCCAAATTATCAGTTCTCACAGTGTTTTATCACAATGATCAACACACATTTTTAATGATTGCTTTAAAAAACAATATACACTACATGCTTTCTCTTCCAAGTGTTATATGGGTTGGTTCTTTTATTTTCTATTCATAAAACAAATCCAGCTGTGCTCAGGATGCTTCAAATTACAAAGATGCTCCAGAACTTCGGCGCCTGAAGAAGTTCTGCACTTGCTTAACGCGAGCCGAACGAACAAAACTGAATCCATATGTATTGTGCGTGTGGCTCAACGTTGAGCAAGCGCAGTTTTATCCATCCAGGTTCCGCAGGGTGCACGGTGGTAAACTCCAAAAATGCTGTAGTAAAACTTAAATCCGATAGTCTTTCATTCCCCTCATTTTTCAGTACCCTGTCCCTTCACACCCAAGCCTGCGAGTAAGAAAGTTAAAAAAACAAACAAAAAAAAAACTAATTATAATTTACATTATTTATTCTGCACAATGTCAATAGCACTCGTTTAACAAATATAACATTCAATTTTCCCCTTAATGCATTTTTGTATAGTCTGAGAAACCCCCTTAAGGCTCTTTGGTTAGTTACCTGTCTGGCTCACCGTTGCAGTCCCAAAGCCACGATGGAGGGGCCCCAGTAAACGTGCACCTTTCCGTACCTGGAGGTCCTGTGAAACAGTCCGGCGGGAGTCGGGCTTTTATAGTCGACAAAAAGCATGCCCCCTCTCATTTTCTTGCTGCTGTAAAGGTGCTGGTCTCTCTCCACGCACCTGTCGTTTAATATTGACCGGGGCGTGGTATGCTGGTTTGTCATGATGTTGTTTGGGCCTCCAAAGCTTTAGATGGACATTTCTATTTACTTCTGAGATCTTATAAATAATTATTTTAAAAGGATCATCAACGACCGTAAATGGTAAACGTTTTGGAATCTACCAGGCATTATAAAAGAGATTACAAGGAAGGGGGTTTTGCTGTTTCTCTCAGGGCGGGTTTAATTTGCACAAAATTTACATGTCACTTGCAAATGTCTGTTCTTTCCTGATTCAGATCAAGCGCCGAAAAGAAAAGATGGTCGGCGAATTTATCTTAACTTTGTGTTGCTATCTGTAGATAAAAAGTTTAATGTAATCAGTGATCTATTAGGTTAATACATCAATAGCCTATAGTTACAGTCTATTACATATATAAGCTAAATCACAAAAATAAAATACAAATACATTTTCCTCATGTTAAATATTGTAATGTAGTCTCAGTGAAATATGCATGCATGTGATATTTAAATCTTTAAAACTCAAAATGTGTTTTCATTCTTGGATAAATTTCTGATCGGTGTTGTGGCAGGACTATGGTGCCACCATGTGGAGAGTGATAGAAATGACTTGGATTTGTGTGTCATTGACAATACAAAATTACTTAAAGGAATATTTCACCCAAAAAGTAAATTTCTCTCATCATTTACTCATCCTCATGCCATCCCAGATGTGTATGACTTTGTTTCTTCTGCTGAACACAAACAAATATTTTCAAAAAATGTAGCTCTGTTGTTCCATACAATCCAAATGAATGGTGGCCAGAACGAACAGCATATAAAGGCATTAAAGTAATCCACATGACTCCAGTGGCTAAATCCATACCTTCAGAGCCAATATGATAAATGTGAAATATATCAATATTAAGTATTTTTCTTTTCTATAAATCTCCACTTTCACATTCTTCCACTTTTGTTTTGGTGATTCACATGCACTCTTTGAGCATATCGGACCTATACTGGGCAGGGAGGAGAAATTATAGCAAGAAAATACTTAAATGTTGATCTATCATATCGCTTCTGAATATATGGATTTTTATGCTGCCTTTATATGCCTTTTGGAGCTTTAAAATTTCGGTACCCATTCACTTGCATTGTGAGGACCAGAGTTGAAATATTCTTCTAAAAGTCCAAAGGGGTCTTCTCCGTTTTATGGGATTTTTGTCACATGACAACAGAATGACTACCTGCATGTTGGTTTGCATATATATATATATATATATATATATATATATATATATATATATATATATATATATATGGCTACACCAGCTGACTTTGATTTGGTGGACAAAGGTTTTTAAAATATAATAATATTTACAACCAAAATTGTTTGACTGCTTTTTTTTTTTTTTTTTTTTTTTTTTTTTTTTTTTTTTTTAAGAAAAACTCAAATTTAATCCAAACTACAAATGCAAAAAAAATATAATACAAAATAAGAATTGTATCTTTTAATTACATTATTTTTTTTTGTCTCAATGTTTGATTTAGACATTTTTATTTTATGCCCCAGAAAAAAAAAAGACTTTGTGTCATTTAGTCCTTAAGCAAACCACTGCCCCAATGAGAGTCCTGTAAGTCACTTTAAATGTTGCATTGCTAGCTGAATTTAGTAATTCATTTAACTAATCTAACTTTCTTTAGCGTTTGGCTTTTTGTATATTTGCATGATTTACAGTAGAGTCGACCAAGTTGACACCTCAAATGCAGACTGTATTGGGTTTTATTTACTGCTAATCCATTGAAAATTTGTCGCAATCATTTTCGATGGGTTTTTTTTTATATCGAAAGTTTTCTTGCAAAAAAAAAAAAATGAAAATAATCATGCATGCAAAGCCATCTGCCAAAGTGTGTTCTCCTTCCCTCTGCAACTCTTAAGTGCAATTAACTTTACGTCCACTAGGTGGCAATTGTAACGTTGTACATATAGGCTATTATTATTATTATTATTATTATTATTATTATTAATGGATTTAAAAAATACAAATCATTTCAACATGTTTTCAGACATTTGACACAAACAGTACAAATACAAATTAAAACACAATAGAAAATAAATATAAATTAAACTAAAGGGTGACACTATAACATTTATTCAATTAATTTAACAAAAACAGTTTTTCAGGCTTTTTTATTTTATAGATTCAAACTAACTTTAAAGGGCTGTTTGGAATTGAACAAAGTTGAGGGTTAAATCACTCCACTTACTCTGATGAATATACCTTTTTCCTAATAACATAAACAAATAAATAACATATACTTCTCTTTTTAAAAATGTAGGCCTAATTCAGGTTGCTCACGTCACTTCACTATTTTCCTCCGTCTGTTGGAATATGCTGAAATGTTTAGATTAACGACTGTCAGTGGTCTCACATATAGTTGTATTACATGAAATTTGTTTAGAAAATTCTTAATAAAACAACCTAAGCAGTCTATGATTTTGGGGGCACTTTTCGTCGCTGTTGTTTTGCACTCGAATTTCTTCTCGTGGATCAACACAGTCCACTACACAGAAGTGAACGGTTGTTTGTTAAATGAGGTCAACAACTGGAACGCTATTAACAGATTATGCAAATATTAAATGGATGTTTATTTATTTATTTTGTTTATTTTTTTATCTGCTTGGCCCGATTTTGCCAAAATCATTTAGATTTAGTGACTCCCATTAATCGAAATGAGTTACACGGATTTGCATTTCTGCCTAGTGTCCATTCAAATACACGAATCTCCACTAGTAGCAGTCGCGTGCCCTACATCTCTACATGACCCCGCCTGCTCGGGCCAATTCGGTCCGCCCAGACCCAGTGAGTAGCTAACAATCGTATGTATATGAGTCTTTCGGGATACTTTTAGTTAGCGACTTGCATCCTAACTGCAATCGCTGTCAAATAACATGACTAATGTCATTTTTGTGTTTTAACAGTGGCGTGTCAGGACTTGTTTAATAGCGCAATGCAATAAGCGTCGCGTGGAATAATTGGCAGGACGAAACGAAAAAGCCGACCAGGAGTCGTGAGCTTGTTTTCAGGACAAGCAAGTGCTTTATTCCGAATAAAGCTCATGTAAGTTGTGCTGGATTGGAGCGATTGGACTGGAATGTGACTGTAGCTAGAGATAAGACTACCGGATGAGCGAAGCCGACGCGCAGAACTGGGACCTGGGAGAGTTGCAGGATGCTGAAACGCGATCAGGGTGAGCACATATGGCCACGTCTGGACTCTTTGTTGATTATAATGCCATCCTGAGGGGCTGATTTAACTATACTGACACTGCCGTGTATGCAAAATATACGAACATACTATGTGTACCAGTGTTTGGGAATGTGTGTCAGTGTGTGTTATGAATGCGAACATATACATCTCGATATCGTGGCCTATTTTGCTCGACGTCTCTCGTCTGCACCCAAATGATGAGATTTTATGGAGCATTTACAAGATTATATGCGTTGGCACTCGTATGTTTCTCTGTAACTGGTCTGTCTAGGTATGTATGGTAATTGTTTCATTCACAAGCGACAACCTACGAGCTACAGCTCTGGAAAATATAAAGAGACCACTGCAAAATTATCAGTTTCTCTGTATTTACTATTTATAGGTATGTGTTTGAGTAAAATGAACATTTTAGTTTTAAGAACCTGACATAATTTCTCCCAAATTTCATATAAAAAAAAGTGTCACAAAGACAAATCTGCCCGATTCCAGCCTTGCTGAAGCACCCCCAGATCATAACCGATCCACCTGGTCGTCTAATGGTTAGACGGAGGATCGGTGATGATCGGGGGTGATTCGTCTTTGTGAAGGACACATGCAGCAAGCCAGGTACAAGGTTATACTGGAAGAAAACTTCCTTCCTTCTGCTCTGACAATGTTCCCCATCTCTGAGGATTGGGTTTTCCAGCAGGACAATGCTCCTCCATGCCGCACTGCCAGGTCAATTGAGGTGTGGATGGAGGACCACTGGATCAAGACCCTGTCATGGCCAACCCAATCTCCAGACCTGAACCCCATCGAAAACCTCTGGAATGTGATCAAGAGGAAGATGGATGGCCACAAGGCATCAAACAAAGCTGAGCTTCTTTAATTTTTTGCACCAGGAGGGGCATCAAGTCACCCAAAAGCGATGTGAAAGACTGGTAGAGAGCATGCCAAGATGAATGAAAGCTGTGATTTGAAAATCAGTGTTATTCCTTCAAATAATGATTTCCGAACTCTTCCTAAGTTAAAACATTAGTATTGTGTTGTATATAAATGAATATGAACTTGTTTTCTTTGCATTATTTGAGGTCTGAAAACACTGCATCTATTTTGTTATTTTTACCAGTTGTCATTTTCTGCAAATAAAAGCATTAAATTATAATATTTTTATTTGGAGTTTGGGATACATTTTGTCAGTAATTTATAGAATAAAATTAAAATATTAATTTTACTCAAACACATACATATAAATAGTAAATCCAGAGAAACTGATCATTTTGTAGTGTTTTTTTTGTTTTGTTTTTTCCACCAGAGCTGTATTTGTGTGTGTGTGTTTAAACCTCCTGCTGGTGAAAGTGATCATGACCATTCTGTTTACATGCAACAGTAGGACTTGGATGTGCAAGACATGACATGCCACATATACACAAACCGACACACACAAACAAACTTGTTTGCTAAAGGCTCATGTACACGCTTTGTGTGTTGGTTTGTATTGTATGCGAGAGTTATATTTGTATTATAAGATAGAATTCATGTGGTTATATTATCATGTGACAATAACAAGTACTTTATACCATCTATATATATTTTCGCTCCAAAGAATGGTAGAGTGCTTGTAACGGAGTGGGAGATGTAAATCATGTTCTCAAAGACCCACAGTCTGATTCAGATATAAATCAGGGCTTCAGTTGACCATAACCTCCTTTTGCTAACAAAAGATGAATCCGACATAATTATCAGTGTCCTGATACATCGCACTCTATGATTGTCTTCATAAACTTCCCACTATGTCCTCTCCAGAGTCTCTTTGTATGGTCTTATCCCGTCATTATGCGCACTCACCCGGTGCATATGCAATAAAAATATCCCAAAGCATATGTCAGGAAGTCTTCCATTGACAATAATACACACCAGATATATTTTTTTGTACCTTTTTGTTTCTCGCTCGCACTCAATGTGGTGATGATGATGTGATCCTATACAAATATTCTTGCTGTTTGTTCAATTTATTCATTTAAAAATCCCATTTCTAGAGCACTTTGCCACAACTTGATTTCTCTGCGTGCTATCCATTTCAGTTTGTAAAATGGAAGTTTACATAATCCATTTGAGTTGGGACTACATTAATATTTTTGTAGTGTTATTTAGCATTGATGAATTTGGGTAGGGTATTTCCATTTCCCAGCATGAAATGGAACTCATGAAGAGTAAATGTTAAAATTAAGTGTTTTTGCGCAAGATTAATATAAAGGAGGAAACTTGTTAGTGTTTAATGTTGTGTGTTTTTTATTATTAAGATTTACAAGAATTTATGTTATGTTGGAGTTTTGGGGGTTACAATTATGGTGAAGATTGGAGCTTGAGTTAACGGTGAGGACAGGTATGTCGCATCAAATTGATTGCTCGCATTGTTGAGCAATTGCTGTGCTAACCATAGCATAGTTACTAAATTACACTCCGTAGTGCTTCAAACCTTTGTGTATTTAGCCTGCTAACATTCACTTTCACTAGTTAGTGCATACAGAAATAAAAGAGATTTGAGTTACATTTATGTGTCTAATGTTGTTGGGTTTACCCAATTCAACTAGGTTTTTTCTACACAAAGCTTTTAAGAACTAATTTCAAACACGTGGAACCAGTGTTAACGATTGAATCATGTTCAGCCAAAAATTGTCGCTAAACTCTGTACTCTTTGCATTGGCATGGCTTTGTTTTTATGTTTAGGCTGTTGCTTAAAGGAGCTGGTGACCAGCAGTGCGCTACTCGTGTCCTGCATGGACAGTCCCTAAGAACAGGTATTGGCACGTCACCCATCAATTGTAATGGTACTGTAGAACCGCAATGGCACAGCACAAATGATGCCCCAAGGCCAATTCCTATCATTGTCCTGGATATCAACTCCCACATCGAATTAGAGTTAAATCATCATAGCTGGAAACCTGTTGAGATTGCAGAGCATTTAGCAGAGCAATCATGATCTCTTGGATTTCTGGAATCAGACCAGTCAGAGCTGTGAGCTCTTGGATTTGAGTATTTAATGATGGATTAGGAGCCTATGATTGAGCCCCTATCTGGTACAGTATATTATTGATTATGCAATGAATTGCTGTCAGGTGTTGACATAGAGTTGAAGTCAGAAGTTTACATACATCTTAGCCAAATACATTTAAATTCTTTTTTTACATTTTCACAATTCCTGATATTTAATCATAGAAAACATTCCCTGTTTTAGGTCAATTAGGATCGCTACTTTATTTTAAGAATGTGACATGTCAGAATAATTGTAGAGAGTGATTTATTTGATTTCTTTCATCACATTCCCAGTGGGTTGGAATTTTACATACACTTAGTATTTGGTAGCATTGCCTTTTAAATTTTAACTTTTGTCAAACGTTTTGGGTAGCCTTTCACAAGCTTCTCCCAACAAGTTGCTGGTATTTTGGCCCATTCATCCAGACATAACTGGTGTAACGAGTCAGGTTTATAGGGGTCCTTGCTTGCACACTTTATTTCAATTCTGCCCATAAATCGGATTTAGGTCAGGGCTTTGTGATGGCCACTCCAATACCTTGACTTTGTTGTCATTAAGCTATTTTGCCACAACTTTGGAGGTATGCATGGAGTCATTGTCCATTTGGAAGACCCATTTGCGACCAAGCTTTAACTTCCTGGCTGATGTCTTGAGAAGTTGCTCAATATATCTACATAATTTTTAGAGATGCACCGATTGCAATTTTCTTGGCCGATTACGATTTTTTTTTAATTTTTATTATTATTATTATTTTTTTTCCTTCTTACAAGTGTGACCTGCCGATACCGTTTTTTTCCGATTTTCTTTCTAAGAACTATTGACCGCATATACAAACAAAATCAACCTTTCTTCAATGCAAAATTGAATTTTCATAATAAAATAAATGATTAAACATTACAATTTCCCCCAAACAAAGTTACAAGATCTTCTCTGACTTCTGATATATAAAGTGCTCTGTGACTGGAAAGAGGTAGAAATAACAATTAACTGCAAATTAGTTGCTTTATATAACAAAACAGGTGTAATTTTCCACTATTTTTATAAATGGACCTTTTTCTATTTTTTACTCGTCTAACAAAACAATTCCAAATATTACAAGCCTATGAACAAAACTGAAGTGTCCAATACGCTCAGCATTGACATTAAGCTTACGTTAAATACCAAATATCAGAGGTAAAACGGATTGCTGCTTCGGGATCGGCTTGTAACCAAACCTGTTGTCACTCACCCCCATTTTTCTGTGAATTCCATAATTTTCCTCGTAATTACTTTGGTCTTTTCACTTCTCATACCAAGGAAAGATAGGAGAGGATGCTGACTTCTGGCTGGCTCTGAGCTCTGGCTAGTTTTAGCTGCTTAACTTTTTTTTAGCTTCTTTTTTAAAAGCGTATTTTCAGCTGGGTGAGGGTGTTTTAAGTGTCTAATTAGGTTTGTTGTTCCGAACGTTATCGTGGTGGTTCCCCCACGGTTTACTTTAGCCTTACAAATATTACAAATTGCGAACTTTATGTATTTTTCACTCACAGTGAAGATCTTCCACGCCAATGTCATGTTTCCATGCGGCTGTGACGTTATTGCCTGCGCTGCTGGCAACAAAACGGACCGGCTCGGAATCGGAAAGATGTGAGACCGTCGGTCCGGGCTGAGCTTGCGGAAAACCGTCTGATTCCGGTCCCTGGCTGGTCGATCGGTGCATCTCTAATAATTTTCCTTCCTCATGATGCCATCTATTTTGTGAAGTGCACCAGTCCCTCATGCAGCAAAGCACCCCCACAACATGAGGGATTGATGTACACTTTTTGCACCAAACTAAGTTCATCTCTATATACTGAATGCATCTCCTTCCTGAGCGGTATGATGATTGTTTGGTCCCATGGTGTTTATATTTGCATACTATTGTTTTTGCAGATGAACATGTTACCTTCAGGCGTTTGGAAATTGCTCCCAAGGATGAACCAGACTTGTGTAGGTCCACAATTTCTTTTGAGGTCTTAACTGATTTCTTTTGATTTTCCCATGATGTCAAGCAAAGAGGCACTTAGAGATAGGCCTTAAAATGTATCCATGGGTACACCTCCAATTCAGTACATCTCCTATCAGAAGCTAATTGTCTGCAGGCTTGATGACATTTTCTGGAATTTTCCAAGCTGCTTAAAGGCACAGTTAAGTTTGTGTATGTAAACTTCTGACCAACTGGAAGTAAATTAAAAGTGAAATAATCTGACTTTGTCTTTTTTACTGTTTTAATGACTTCATCCTAAGTGTATGTAAACTTCTGAATTCAGCTGTAAATAATGTTGACAAATGGTTAATTCTTTTTGTCAGTATGACCATTTAATTAGTTGTCACACTTAAGTGAGGTAGTATCATTACATGTGCCATTTCAACCTGTGCAATGGTGTTTTTATCTTGAAAACCAACTGTTATTATTTAAAATCAGATGCATTTGATGAAACATGTTGTCAGTATACAGTTCCAGTGGTTTGTACCTTCATAATTTTAATGCATGATGTTGGCCTAAACTACAGATACGGATGTTGTGTTTACACTGGCTCAACATCCATGGACACAGAAAAAAGCTATTTATTTTCCCCAGATGCATTTTATGATGACAATCCACTGTCCTGCTGACCTGTAGTCCATTATGTGTAATTCTTTTTTTCACACTTGTGTGCAGGGGATACTTTTGTTTCATCTCAAATCACCTCAAGGCAGAATTACTAGATTTCAGAATTTTACTACATACTTATGATGAAAACGGCTGATTTCAGGTTAAATATGAGTTATTTAGTAAGTCAAATAGCAATCTAAGTTCAGCAGAAAAACTGACAAACAACCTATGTGTACTTTATGCTTTGGATCTGCTCAGACATGAACACAAACTTTCATATACGTTCATGCACTCAAAACAAAGGGCCATTCTGCTCTTTGAGAAGTCACAAACAATGTTGAATTCAACAACTCTTCATGTTAGTAACAGTTGTATTGAATTGAATTGCAGAACAGATATTGTGTGTGTAGTGCAGTAACAGGTAGTTAGGTGGAGGCACAAAGCAATGGGCACAATAGAATAAGAGAGATCAGGAAAAAATGAGAGGTGTTGAGTCTCTGAAATAGAAAAGACAAAAGGCATACAATAAGGGTGGAGGGGAATGATGTCATAATCCTGCTGATTCACTCAACACAAGCCACATGTACTGCAGAATCTCGTAAATGCACACAAACACTTGTTGAACTGGTATCGGACATGTAGTGTCGCTGTTTCTAACATTTGTACAAAAACAATTACCTTTATTGGATGAGGCATCTCTGGAACTAATGTCCATAGTATTTTCATTCTAAACATTTACTCATAAATAACTTTATGGACCATAGTCAGAGTAGACACCATATTTCATTTTGAAGAGAATAACAAGGCTTTAGGGATTTACTGAACATTATGTACATTGGTGTAGATTGTTCATGTAAAATATCAGCTGTGCAAATTGTATGCTTTTGCATACATCCTCACTATTTTTCATTATTTTCTATGTGAACATGCGTTGACAGACGTCTTTGACCGTTGCACTATGTCTTGCTGTTTTTTCATTGTCTCGCTTGAGTGCCACATTTAAAACTGAAGGCAACTTTTAAAAGTGCTTCTCGAGGTCGCTTGACGCCATGTGGGGGGCGGACGTGTGAATGGTGAGCTCTGCGCATTTTGCTATTTTTAATTATTGTTGTGTCTTCAACCGGTGAGATTCAATACACCCTGTTACATAACTGTTCTATGAAGTCAACATGTCAAATAATTCAAAATCCTTGGGCTCTGGAGATATTAAAAGACACTTATGTGCTCAAGTTGATACCCCAGACAGGGCCGCAGACCAGGGACTCCGTTTGGACGGTGCGGCGGGAGAGATTCAACAGCAACTGTCCAGGATGTCAGTAATGCTGGTGAAGGTTGTTGCTGACTTAGAGGATCTTGGAGGATCTTGCTGTAATACGTCGATCGATTATGGCAATGGAGACTAAATTCACTTAGTTGGTTACAAGAATCAGGGATGTTGAGAAACAGATAGATTATCTGGACTCATCGGTGTGGGACTTAGCTTCTAACCCGCTAGCGACCAAAGTAGATTTGGAATGTGTTTGAGAAAAGCCGGAAGACCATAATAATAAAACTTGAGAATCGTAATTGGCGAAACAACATCCGAATTGTTGGAATTCCTGAGCATGAGGAAGGCCGTGATTTGGTGAAATTCCTAGACGAGCTCCTCTTGAGTCTGCTTGACATAACAACAGGCCATAAGCTGGAAATCGAGCGAGCTCACAGGGTCCTGGCTCAGAGATCCGCTAAAAGAGACCGGCCCCAAATTTCTGAGATCACACTATTAAGATATTGTGTATAGGAGTAAAGGAAAGCTTTCTTTGAAGAACCACAATATTTTCTTTTGCCCAGACTTTGCAAATTCGACAAGAAAGAAACATGTTCGATTCAAGGAATGCAAGAAGCTCTTCCATCAATGGAAGTTCGCTTTTGCACTGATGTTCCCGGCCAAATTGAGAATAGATAAGGATTTTGTTAGACAGTTTAGTTTTTTTTGCATAATCAGTTTAGAATATCTTTACATTATTGTGTGAAACCAATTTCATATGTAAAGAAACACAAACCTCTACACATTATTTCAATATAAATGTATAGCTTATTAAAAACACTTTATGATTAACTAGTATACTGGATAATGTAGCTGTAAAATTAACAGAAATTACAGTCTTCATATCTACAGTAGAAAAGAAACCAGTGTAGTATTTTTGCCTTTTTTTTTTTTTTTTTGTTCAATTTAGTTGTAAGACATCAGTCCAATTTTCATTCACACAGTTATTTTAGGGGACCCATTCAACTTAAATATTGTTATAAATTGTAAACTAATAATAATAATAATAATAATAATAATAAATTGTTATTAATATTATTGACTTTAAAATAGAACAGTAATCTATTTAAATCGTGCACTTTTTAAACCCTCACGCTTTTATTTTGACATTCTGAACTCTCCAGGAAGTCGTGTGTGTGTGTGTGTGTGTGTGTGTGTGTGTGTGTGTGTGTGTGTTTGTTTGTAGGCAAGTTCACAGTAGTTTAGTTTAATTAGCTTCTTATTCAAATTCTGGTAAAATGCTCCTCCGGTGTCGTTCTAAATGCATATTATAAGTGAACTGAACTATTGAGCATCTGAGATGCTGTTCTTGAGTAGTGCTCAGATATTGCGCACCTTTTGTGAAGGCTAAAAATAACCACGAGTGCATCACCAGCCTGTGCGTGAGTTTCTGTCAACAGAACAGCACCATTCACTGCTACGCATACTATATATTTACTTGTTATACATCTTCAAGTGGCTTTGAATAAAATGCATGAGTCATATGAACCGCTTTAATGGTGTTTTATGGTTCTTTTTAAGCCATTTTTGGAGCTTGACCATAATGAACGGGCTCGCTGGACTGATACCCGGTCCATCTGGAAGCTTCAGTATCGTGTATATAACAGAAATAGTAGTATCCAGTATTTATCATTATAGTTTTAGGGGAGGGAAAAGGTTGATTTTTGGCTAATATTTACACACCTAACGCTGACAATCAGGGCTTTTTTTATAGATCTTGAAGGGACATTGCAAGCTGCTGGCACCCCTCATGATATAATATTGGGAGACTTTAATCTGTTAATGGATTCAGTCCTTGATTAATCCATAGTGAAGCAAAAGTGTGTAAGCCCCCTAGAGCAACATTGACGCGTCATAGGATGTGTAAAAAAATCTTGGTCTTACAGATATTTTGAGACTTTTAAACCCATCTGCTAGGGACTATATATTTATTTTCTTCAGTCCATAAGATTTATTCTAGAATTGATTTTTTTTTTTTTTTTTTTTTATCCAAGTCCATCATTTCATCTGTTGATTTGTTCAATTGGAAACATCTTGGTCTCAGATCACGCACTGGTGAGTTTAGAGGTGTTGCCACATATGGATAAAAATACATCATATAGTTGGTGCTTTAATATATCCCTTTTGCAAAATCCTGATTTCCAACAAATGTTAAAGGCTGAAATCAATGTTTATATGGAGACCAACTGGTCCTTAGTATCCTCTGTGGGTGTGGCTTGGGAGGCACTTAAGGCAGTTCTTAGGGGTCGCATCATTCATCAAAAATCCAAAGCATGAGAACTCGTGGAGTTGGAAGGGAATATTAAAAGTGCAGAGGCAGAGCTGAAGCGCCGAATGTCATCTGATGGCCTCAGACAATTTATCCGATTGAAATATAATACAGATGTAATACTATTTTGTCAAGGAAGGTGGAGTTTTGTTTATTCAGTCCAAGACAGTCATATTTTTATTTGGGGGACAAAGAAGGGAAGCTTTTGGCTAGATTTATGAGAGAGTGAGAGAGTGAATGAGTGTCTTTTTCTACCATTCCCTCAGTGAAATCTGCTGGTTGTGGAATTTTTAACTCAGCTATTGATTATATTAATAATGCTTTTAAAGAATTCTATCTTGATCTCTGTAGTTGTAGTAGTATGTCTTCGTCTACTGATGAAGATATTAGAAATTTTGTGGAACCATTAGAACTCCCTAAAGTGACGACTGTATACACTGAGATAACCCTGGAGTTTCGTGAGGTAATTAAGAACTTGCCTACAGGTAGGACTGAAATAATTAGTCAACGTTATCTACAACGTTGACAATAAAAAAAATTGTCAACAAAATGTTTTGTTGTCGAATAGTCTTTTGATCTAATTTTATGTAACATGAGATCACTTTAAACTAATGATGAGAGCAGCACTGCAGCTCCCACCTGACTGAGGAGAGGAATTATTACACTGCTTGCAGTCCAGATCCACTCTAAACTTTCCAAACAGCTTCAGGTGATGTAGTTCGCAAAGTATGAGGGAATTAAAATGCAAAAATACAATGTAAGTAAATACATAAGCACTCTCGTTGTGGAATAAGTGGCGCTAGAGCTGCCGCTTCTCTCCGCTGAAGCAAAACTTGCACGTCGAGCATCTTTAAAGGAAACACCCCGACATTACATCTTGAATGCAGTTATATTTAATGTGTTATAGCTTTATTAAAGTTCAAATAATATGGAAGCAGATCATGTAAATAACTACAAACTCTGAAATTGGCATTTCTCTGTGCGGTCAGCGCCTCTTCTATGAGTTGCTTGAATGTCCCGATCAAAGGGGGGGAGACTGAAACTGCATACGGCTGATGCACACTCTGTCGCGGGGATGCTCGTCCCTCGAGCGCACATGCTTGCTGCAGCTAGATTATAATGTATTGGCTCATGACTTATTGAATCATAATATATGTCACTGTGCATTTCTTATCGTGAAGAAAATTGGCAATACGCAGAGTTTGTTTTTTTGTGAGTTAAAGATGGATTGAAGTAAACAGAAATGTGAGAGAGGGTAGTCTTTGCCCCATTTAAATATTTACAAATCTTTTAAAACAAATGTAATTTTTTTTTTTTTAGCAACTATACTATACAGAATAAAAAATTGTTGTCTGAGAATGTTGAATATAATATTAATTATAAAAATATTTTAATATATATAAAAATCCTTTAAAATAAAAAATTTATTCACCTGAGAAGCAACATAAGATATTTATACTTGATTTTAGTGAATAGAAGATACTTGAATACAAGTATATTTTGTCTTTACTGCACTCGCAGATGTATAACCAAGTGAAAAAATACACTTGTACAAACATACACTTATATTTAAGATACATCCTCTTAAAGCAAGTCTAAATAACTTTTATATGTTGCTTCTCAATTAAATGTCTTGTTAAGGATTTTTAGACATTTTTAAATGGAAAACGAGACAAAAAAAACTTTACCAATATTATTTTTTTGCAGTGAATTTCTTTACTGAATTAAACTTTTATAAAAAAGGATTATTCCCTTTAATTCAGTGAATGTCACAGAGGTATTTTTAAGATGTTTTTTCCCTCTTTATTTTTAGTAAGCACGTTTGATACAACCTTTTTAAGTCGGTACACAAGCAGAATATTCAGGTTTAGCACTAATGATTAATCGTTGTAGTAATTGCTGAATGGTTGATTTAATCTTTCTAATAATCCTTAATTATTAAAATTAATTGATTATCAAAATAATCGTTAGTTGCAGCCCTACCTGCAGGCAAAGCTCCCGGCCAGATGGATTTTCCGCTGAATTTTTTAGATATTATGCTACTGTATTGGCTTCACTTGTATTAGAATTTTATATAGAATCATTAAAAAATGGAAAGCTTCCACCAACTATGACAAGCCCGAATCAGTTTGAGTTACCATCCAATTTCCCTGATCCAGCTAGATGTAAAAATATTGTAAAAAATGTTGGCAAACCTTTTAAGTAAAGTTATTACATCTCTTATACATATAGATCAGGTGGAGTTTATTAGGGGCCACAGCTCTTCTGATAACATCAGGCATCTCATTAATATCATGTGGTCAGTGGCGAATGATCAGAATCTGGTTGCTACCATCTCACTTGATGCTGAAATGGCGTTTTGATATGGAAGAATGGGATTATCTTTTTAAGATTTTGGAAATGTATGCATTTGGGAGTCCGTATATTAGATGGATTAAGTTACTTTAAAGACAGTAGTGGCGTTACAAACAAATGGATTAATTCCTGATTAATTTACTCTGGACACGGGTGTCTCGCAGGGTTGCCCTCTTTCCCCATTATTGTTCTGTTTTTCCCTGGAACCATTAGCAGCCTTAATAAGGTAGGTAGAGGATTTTCCAGGAGTGGTGGTGGGAGGAATGGCACATAAGCTTTTTGTAACATGGTTCAAATGGACAAAGAGGAGGCAGGAACTGGCTGAACAGTCAAAGTAATATTTAATAAAACAAAAAGACAACACAGCTGCGTGTGGCTCTCTCTCTCTCCCAAACTGCCACATCCAGCTCAGCCTTATCCCTCTCCTCGGCTGATTAGACGGATTGGGGGCCGGCTATGCAGACTCACGGCCCGGCCCAGCCCCGCCCTCCTCCTTATCACACTTTTGCTTCAGGCAGATGATATTTTATTATTCGTCTCAGACCCCACTAGATCTATGCCTTCATTCATGGTCTAAATCCAAAGCTTTGGCAGCGTACTGCCCAGTAATGGCTTTTCAGGCAGGTGCCTTCCAGCCCAAACAGGTCATTAAGTATTTGGGTATTTTATTCCCAGCAAATTTGTGTGATTTAGTTAGTTAATTTTGACCCCTTAATAAAAAGGTTTTCGAGTGATGTGAGTAGGTTGGCTTTATTACATTGATCTATTATTGGGAAGGTTAATGTTTTAAAATTAATTTTATTCCAAAAATCAACTACATGTTACTGTCTTTACCTGTAGATGTCTCCATCTGTTATTTCATGCAATTTGATAGAATAATGAAGTCCTTCATTTGGAATGGTAAACATCCCAGATTACATTTTAACAAATTACATGGGTCGATTGACAAAGGTGGGCTAGGCCTACCCAAGATTTAGTTTTATTATTATGCATTCGGTCTCAGATATTTGGCTTCAACCGATAACTTCCAAAACAGGAAGTTATCGTCCCTATTTTGCCATTGCAAAGCCTTGGGTCCTCAGGTTTAATTTTGCCCCAGGTTCTGTGTTCTAGGTGATGAGACAGTTATTGATGTAGTGGATGGTTTCATTAAGAGTTGGGTTCTGGCTGGTGTCATGATCGGAAGACAGGTCGTCCTTTCAGGGATGGAAGTCAGCTGGAGTACCCTCGTTTCGGGAGTGGTGCACGGAGTTGGGCAGGGTGGCGGCTTTTGAGGGGATGATTTATAGAAGACTAGGCAGCATGGGTTTATTTAATAAAAAAGGGGGTAGGTATTACTTTTTTTTTTTTTTTTTTTTGGAGGGCTCTTGGGGGAGAGTGGAGAAAGATTGGCAATGTTAAATGTCTATATGCATTCTTATTGTTTGCTTGTATTTAATTTTTTTTTTTATAAATATGTTCTGCTGACTTAGTTTATTTATGTGTAATTTATTAATTTACTATCAGACCACTAAGGGGGGTGTGTGTGTGTGTGTGTGTGTGTGTGTGTGTGTGTGTGTTGGGTGGAAGGGGTGGGATTGTTCAGAGGGAAGGGTTTAAGTTCATTTAAATTGGTTCTGTATATCCTGCCATGTTTATTTAATCTATCATTGGAATCAATGCAAACTGTTAATAACAAAAATGTGTATTTTTTTTATTTTTTATATTAATTGGGCTGCGTCACTTTTTTTTTATTTGTTATTATTACTGTCATACTGGTAGCCTCCCCATCTAAGGCTTGTCAACCCTGATCAAGTCTGTTTACTTTAAAACCCTTCCCAATCTGGCTGTGATATTCAGTGGTCTGAGAAATGCCAAACCTCCTTTGTGTTCAACAGTAGTACAAAAGCTTTTGTTTAGCTCTTGATCTGAGCCAAGCATGGTAGTGAAATCTGGTGTGGTAATCTGAGGAAAGCCTCTTTGCTTTTTGTTTTTTATATTGTTTCAGGTAGATTTCTTTGGCGTCCCATCTGTAACCTCACTCTTACCGTTGGCCTGGAATGATCTGTTTCTTTTAGGATTGTCTCTGGACAATTTCAGGGGCAGATATACAATTAAACAGTCATCATAGTTTTCTGTTTCTTTTAAAAATTAAGTACCTACTAGGCGTGGGCGATATGACCAATTACTTGCATCACTATATGATTAATTTGATATCACGTTAACGATATACGTCGCAATATAGTTCACTTTTTTTCCCCTGAAAAATCATAATAGTTTTCTATATAAGCCATAATTAGATATTATGTTGAGATGTGTAATTTTAAATATTCCAGTCAGTGAATTAAATACTTTATTAATGAAAACTACCTTATCTTATATAAATTTCTCTTTATTTGCAAGTTGACAAACAAAGTAACAAAAAAAAAAAAAAAAATGCCACATATCAATCTGAGGATGTGCTCTAATCTTTTTATTTTTATTATTATTAACTTTCCTCAAGGAACTTAACATCTTCTCAAAGCAATGCAACAAAGAAAATAAATTATTATCCATAAATAAACACTTAATTAGGTTGTTAGTATTTTTGCACTTTTTCTGTCATTGGAACACAAATGACAGGACCGGGATGCCTTCAATTCTCGCGCGCACTTGCGTGTTTCAGATTGCGTGTCCATGCAACAAGGACAAAACACAGCTAAGCAAATTTGGATGGGAGGCATGTTTGGAGCATGGGAATAATCTCATTGAATTTGCCTTGGTGTTCGCTCAAGCGAAACTTCAGGCCTCAGAAGCAAATTCAGTGACATTTTCTTACGTACTAGACATTCTTTTCATCTAATGACATGTGCATTTGTCAGTGAAAAACCATGTGTTTCATAATTTCTCTCAGTCTCACATGAAGCCCTGACCACTGATAGACACACTCGCATGGATATTTACATATTGTATATCGACATTACAAACCTTGCAAATCTCTGTTTTCTGCTTTGTATCACATTTTCTATAGCCAAATCATTTCCACACCAAGGAAGACTCCTTCATAATCTTCACTAATCTTCTGATTCCAATGAATTTGAGGAATAAGCAGTCACTCCGCATTCCTCCATTTATCCAACAGTGTGTGTGTGTGTAATGTGTACGATTTATGTGCTGTACACATTTATCCTGTGGCAATTTTGTGTTACCATGATATAGACGATAATCCAAAATTTCTACCGGTATATCGCCCACCCGTATTACATACCAAACTGAATATGACTGAAGCATGTCAAACTGTTTATGGGCGACCACACATCAGCTGTAAAAGCACAGATATGTTCATTGTGCCTTTGCTTAATACTATTATCATCATACCTGGCAATCCCTATTCATAGAGAAAAAAAAAATGTTTACTGCAAGTATTAAACTGATCTCACCAGCTATGTTTCCATCCAAGTTGTGTATTTAATTTATGCAACAAAAAAAACATAAAATAAATATTGCAAAAAAAGCCACATTTCCATCCAAGGGTATTCAAAAGAATGAAATCGTCTCTTCCGGAGACATTGTAGCCACTGAGTGTTTTTATTAATAAAATTCTGGCAGTTTAGAGCACGCAGACAAAACATTGTAAATAACTTGTCTCATGTTTGGGAGCGCAGTGCATCGCACACTTCTCGGAGCACTATATATGTGCGTTCATCCATACCTATGACTGTGCGGATCTAAAAGATTTTTCTCAAGTGTCAATAAACCTGCTCTACCATATAGTTCAGGTTTGTTTTCAACTTATTTGGTCTACAAAATCTGCAAACAGGATGTCCAGAGCAATATTTCAGATGCGATGATTAATGGCCTGCTGGTTAGTCCAGTTATGAATTAGTTTTCAATAAAATGTATTTAACGTACAATGAACAATATATTTTTTATAGTATTCATCTTTTGTTAATGCTAGTTAATAAAATACAATTATTCATTGTTAGTTCATAGAGCATTAACTAATGTTAACTCCTACAACTAGGGCTGTAACGTCCCAGTCGATTAGTCGATTAATTGGTCTATGTTCTGATTCGACCAAAATTCTGATTGGTCGATTTTTTTTTTTTTTTTTTTTTTTTTTTTTTTTTTTTTTTTTATTTTGCCGCGTTCGTTTCATCAGTTTTGCGGAAATTTAATCAGGTGGAAAGCACTAATTGCTAATGGGGGTGTTTTCAGGACACCCCTGTTTCACAGGTAACAGTCTGTCTTCAGAATACCCCCCTTGTTTTCTTTTTTTTTGGATTAGCCCAACCTACTGGTGAAGAGTGATAGATAGGCTATAGAAGGTTTGATGCTGAATATTATTTATTTAATTGTGAGAGAATTTAATAGTCAGTCCTCTTCTAACATGTCAACAACAAAGACATCGACAGTGTGGCAGCATTTTGTTAAAATTGATAACGGGAAAAAGATTGAATGCAAAGTTTGCAAGCAACAGTTTGCCTTCCACAGCTCGACGACAAACATGACATATCATCTAAAAGCGGTAAGCTAACTTGTCTGCGTTAGGTTGCCCTGTCTGTTTTGAGTAAACTATATGAACATATCAGAATTGGTATATTTCAATGTTTTAGTGTAATAATCGTTTTAGACGCACCCCTCCGCAATGACGGTAGCTTCCCCCGGACACACCCAGACCACGCTGGATTTTAAGCCTCCTTTATCATCCAAACGGAAAAATAAAATCACTTTATTTAGTTTCGTTTAAAATTTGGCTGAATAACATGTTGTAGGTAGCCTACTTTACTTTTATGGTTCCCTTTTATTATTGTGCAAACTTTATTTTTTTAGATCAAATTTATTTCTAGTATTATTTATTGGATTTGGGCACTTTATTTTTTTTTATTTGCCCACTGTTTGTGTTAGTTTTGAGCCTAAGATGCTTTATTTTTCAGTTATGCACTTTATTTCGTTTCTGCTCTTGATCTGGTTTAATAAATATAATTTTTTTATTAAAGTGGACGTGCCTTTTGTGTTTATTAAGAGTACAAGCTTTTAAGTTAATAGTCTATTCGTGTGTGTCTCAGCCGCGAAGCTGAGCTCATGTTCAGCATGTTGTGCGAGGACATGCACAGCGGCTGAAATGACAGTGACAGTTATAACTTCTTATTATAACATATGACAAAAAGAATTGTCTAAATTATGTTGCATATTCCTCAACAGTTCTTGTGATGATATCACTAGTTGACAACATAGTACTATTTTCGGAAATCATAGGCTATGATATTGCGCAGGTGCACGTGATGCGACGCTGTCAGAGCCGACAGACTCGTGTGTCAGACTCATTTCAGTGCAAAATTATTAGGTCAAAAACGATTTAATATACTGAAAATAGCCTACTAGTTTTTTTTATGTTTATTTATAATTAATTTAGGCGGACAACAAGGCTACCAAAGTAAGTGCGCAGCTAATTAATGTAACGTTTTTTTTTTCATAACGACATTTTTAGTCGATTTTTAGTCGAAAATTTCAGGACTTCAGTCGACCAAGAGTTTCTTTGGTTGATTACAGCCTTACCTACAACAATGTTGTAGGTGTTGAAATTAAAGGTGCACTAATTTTTATTTTTTTCATTATTAAAAAATATTTACTACCAAAAAAATATATTTTTATTTTGATACCGGTGTATAAAATCATGAGCATTCACATGAGATTAAGACTCCAGTCATATCAGCCTTCTAGAAGGTCCCCTCATGGGGGCAGCTATGTTATTATCTCATGACCTGCCAAATACTACGCTCTTCATCTCAGTAACTGCCCTATTATTTGGCACTTTCACTCATGGATGACAGTGGATGGTGAATTTCTACAATGGCATCAGTAACTAAAAGCTGTTGTGTTTTAATGATGCTGCATCCATGCCATTAGGTGGCAATGCAAGTCCAAGATGACACAAACACAAAAATGAGTGCACCTTTAACATTAACCAAGATTAATTAATGCTGTAAAAGTATTGTTCATTGTTAGTTCATGTTAACAAATGTAACGTTATTTTAATGTGTTATCAAATTGTCACTGCACACTTAAACAGGTTTTTGGTTTTCAGAGTTCATGTAGGAGAAATGCTTATTTGTTATGTGAAGTCACAATGGCTTGTTGCTGTGAGGGATTCTGGCAACTTTTCCCAGCTTTTGCTTTCATATTATTTTTTGTTGTTTTATGCATTGTGTTTCCTGTACACTCACCCATGTGATGTCAACAGTATGACCTCACTGGTGACTTGTCACCTTGGGAGGCCCAGAGTTAGAGTAGAAGAGGTTTATATTTTTTATTTTTATTTAGAGGGAATAAGATTTTGTGGTCCAGGTTTTGCATTTTAGTACATTTTGTTTAACTAAGTAATTGAAAAGTGATAAATGGCTTCATTTCTAATTCTCTGCACTACCAGCCTGTAGGTTCCTTTCACCTTAATCAGCAGTTACTGCATGGGATGCATGAACAGAATGAGAAGAGCATGACTGACTCATTATGAAGTTATGCAAGAAAAGGTCCCATTTCTGTCCCACACACACACACACACTGTTCACCCTCCCTCATATCAATCCAATCAATCTCTCTCTTGTTTTGCTCATTGCATTTCATCACTCTAATTTTTTTTTTCTCTCTCTGTAAGTATTCCTCCCTCTCAATTCTCTGCCCAGCTTTCTTCCGCCTGTGTTTCAGGTTCAACCACACACACACACACACACACACACACACACACACATGTTCACATCCACACTGATCTTTTCCGGAGTGGAATTCTATAACACCACACTGGGTGTTCGGCATAGTCCAAACTGCAATGGTATGATGGAAAAACAACCCAGGCATGATTTATTGCAGGCTATTTTGGCCCGTGCACCTTCCGATTCATAAAAATCTGCTTGTGGAGAATTATCATTATGATAATATTTGCATGATCAGTGCAAAAGAGAGTTTGTACAGTATGTGTGTTTTGAATAGATTGAGACAGAGAGAATGTGTGTAAGCTTGTGTGGACAGAGATGAAGTGTTGTATGGTGTATTTTTGGGCATTTGTTTAATGATGTGATTGAAGTTTGTACATGTTTTCCAACATCTCACAACACACTAAAACAGCACATACTGGGACAAAACAGGGAGAGAGCCTTAGTCAGGGAGGTATACATTTCATGGACAGAACTGGAAAAAAGTTGGCAAAGAAGAGAAAAAACTCGGAGTTGGATAAGATAAATGGAAAACATTGCAACAAAGGCTGAAATCTGGAACAGTGACAGGAACAGAATTATGCACACTGATCTTGTTGAGCGGTGAAGCATCAGGCTGGAAACTTGAGATCAGATGATGTACATGTTGATTTGCACGATGTGGAAAACTTGAGCTGGAATTGCGGAATCCAGTCATAAAAATGGAATTAACTATTAAATGCGGAATGTCACGGAATTTGACATTTGGGATCAATTGAATGCATTTATGCTAAATAAAATTAAAATCGTGATATGTCCTAGTGTGGTGATTAAACCATAAAAGGCTGAGATGTAATTAAATAAATGTAAAGTCTGAATGTGCTGCACACTTCTCAGGGAATGTATGAAGCCGGCACAGCACATGCAGACTATACATTTCTATAATTAAACTGCAGCCTTTTGTGGTTTAATAAGCATATTTAAGCCATATAGCCAACTGCTTATCTGGAGTTGTGAAGCTGTCCATCACAAATATACAAATTCAAATTAATTAATTTGGCTCTCCGCCAAAATAAAAGCTCAGTTTAACTACATGCGTGAAATTATTGTGACCAAAGACCTGTCCCAAATTTGATGTGGACTTACGGACTCATGGCCTACATTTACGCTGCCCCACGAAGTCCACAAGACTGTAAGATGTCCCATTTGACATTTTAGCACTCAGAATGGTGCTCGTGAGTGCCTTCTATGCAGTCTCAGTACGCACTTCGGCTGAGCCTGCATCTGTGCAAACTCCTAGCGGTCTACTACCCAACAGTCCCTTCTACTGATACTCATGAACAATCATAGCTCATTGGAGTTTCCGTGCTGGAGAAGAAATTATGACAAATGAAGCAAAAGTCCAGACTTGGCGGATGGTCGCAAGGGCTTAGGGTATGGAGTCAGAACAATGCCACATACATTTGCAAACAATATAAAGTTTTGCAAAAGAAAAAAAGTATTGAGCAAAAAAAAAATTTTTTTTTCAAACAAAAATGAAGTATCACAAAAGTAAAATAAAGTATCGAGGAAAAAAAATAAAGTTTTGCAAACAAAAATAAAGAATTGCAAAATAGAAATTAAATATAGCAAAAACCAAGATATAATTAATTGCAGCATTGATTTTGCCACACATATTTTTCTTTGCAATGCCTACTAATTATTTTGCAACGCTCCTTTTAATTTGCATTTCCATCAAGTGTGAGCTCGTGATACCGTTTTGCCTTTGCGCTTCACTTTTTTGCGCGTTTCAGTATATGGCACTGTTTTGACGTGGGGGTGGAGTCAAGGGATTGGGGCGTGTACAACGGGCTCACGGATGCCTCCCTGGAAGTTACGTCATTAGTTTGAGACATGGATCAAATCATCATGGCTGAGCAGAGGCATCGCGGTGGATCTCAGGTGTGTAAAGTTGATTATTTCCTTTTATTTAATTAGCATTAAATGTGTATTAACAGCGTTTGCTTCAGATAAAGATGTTAGAGATCAGTTAAAGCGGTGGATTTATTAGCCGTACTCGCTAACGTTAGCTAGCAGCTTTGGATAATGTGCATATTTGTAAGGAGTTATTAGTGTTAACAGATCAAACAGATTTGTTGTCAAACAACAAATACGCTGTCAACAAGTCATTTTTATTGTAGCTATAAATTAAGTAATATAACAAACTAAGCTGTCATTTCCATAATATCTTGTCAAAATATCATACAAACCTTATTTTGCGTTTTGTATATGTAAACTTTCTGACTCCTGTTGAGTGCACAAGATAGCGAGTCTTACTACATTGACGAAAACGGGTTTATTTAGTGTTTGTGACGTGCTGGTGTTTATTAATATGTAAATAATTTTTAACCAAAGTTTACTATATTAAGTAACATTGCATTTACATATTGCATATAATTAATTTTACTTTTCTGCCAAGGATCTCTCATTGGCATTCATATGTACCTTGTAATAAACTTTCAATTGTAAATCCTGTAGCACTTGGATAATTTCCTCACATTCAAACACTCATGAAAAGCTTTCCTTTATATGTTTGCTCACATTTTCAAAGGATTATTGATTAGAGTGACCATTACTGTTACTGTATACATGTTCCAGTCATTTTACTGTACAGTTTGAAAAAATTAAATGCAAAATCACACCAAAAATTCATCCTAGCACTTGCATCACTTCCTCATGTTCAAACACATCATAAGAAGCTTTCCTTTATAGGTTGTTATTAATATAATTAAAGGCAAAATCACCCCAAATATTTCATTTTGTCCTGGCACGTGGATCAGATCCTCATATTCAAACACTCATAAAAAGTTTCATTTTTGAGTTCTTGTTCAAACATGCCATGTTATTAACATTAAATTTAAACTCATTTAATGTAGTATTGGACAAAATTACAGGGGAATAATCTCCTGACATCATACCCAGAATGTCTTCTTACATTTTATATGGTATTGAGATGAACTTTAACTTTAAAATGATCTATTTAAATGAAAACCCAGATACAACAAGTGACAGATCAGAGAGATAAGGGAAGAGAGTTGGCAACACAGAAAAATTGATGTTAAAACAATGTCATGTACTTGTTTACAAATGATCACACTTTTATAAAGTATTTTCTTTTCTTATTTCAGATAACAGCTATGTGCACCTTAAAGAACAACCGCACTTTCTGCATGCTGTTGTACTCATGCACAATCCCTCAGAATGCACAACAGTGTTTACTGTGTCTTCAGCACCGGCTGCACACTGATACACACACACCTAATCAAATTAGCTTCTCATATTAGATTTTTGTCTTATTAGTTAAAAATTAAATATTTGCATACTGTGACTTGTCATAACACATGTTACATAATAATTATCACACATCTTTCTGTAATTGACATTATAAACTCTTGTTTAAATTGCATTATGTTCTGCCTTTGTTAGAGGCTGTGTATAATTTATGATGGACATTTACATTTATAAATATTATAATTTCGTGATTGTTTAATATTCTGTATAAGATAATTTTCCCTGCCGCTATTATGTTAAATTCTTATGTGAGGACCTTTATTTTGACGTTTTTCCACGAGCAATGCACATTACATGAACATGAAATGACGAGCTCATGGTGCAGTGAACGCTTGATGTTTGTGTTGCATCTGAATCGATCTTCTAATCCCTGTCGTAAGCATTGGCTGTAAGTTAATTTGAATCATTTATCTGTCTAGTGTATATTGCAGGAGTTTAAACGTGATATAATTAAAGATGTTTATGTTATTGCAGATTGGCGCTAGTGCGCTGTGTTGATAATGCTTCTTACCTAATGTATCTAAATACATTTTACTTGTTACACTGTTAATAAGTATGTCATTTTGATTTCTAATAAGTTTTCCATATTTCTTTCATTTATTTACAGTTTTACTCGGTTCAGTGGCCGGTGTTTTTGCCCTGGTAAAGTGCAGTACATGTTGTACCATTAAAGGAGCAAGACGCACATATCCTGGCTCTTGAACAGAGTTTGGCTTGCTGTTTATCTATATTTACGTTTCGAAAGCAAACATATAGAGAGAACAGTATACATTAGGTTGAGTTGCAGTATTCTCATTATCAATCAATAGTGTGCTTAAGGTGTCACTGTCTTGAAAGGAACATATAAATAAAATGCATTATTATTATAAATTAATACAGGAATAAGCTGGAGCGGAGGCTGCGGCAGAATGACACCAGGGAGTCTCTGCAGAGCCAAGAGGACCATCACTGGTTACAAGCTTTCTGGACAATAAAAAATAAAAACAAGGAAAGAAAAACTTGATTTTATTTATTTATATATATTATATTGCATCAAAACATGAACATGACAGTTTTCTATTATTCATACTGAAATAATCACACACACACACAAAAACTGCAAAGTAACTGCACCATTGGCACCCCTCCTAGGAGCACAGTGTAAACTTTATATATATATATATATATATATATATATATATATATATATATATATATATATATATATATATATTAGGGTATTTTACAGGATGCAAAAGCCTGTTTGATGAAATGAGTTTAGCCAGGCCAATATTTTCTTTTAAACGTCATCAGGTAAGAATTAACAATGAATATTATTTAATTGAACTTCACTTTCTCATGGATCAAATAGTCCATTTGCAACTAAGGGAGTTTTTGTTTTTTTACATCATTACCATCAGATGGTACCACCACGACATGATGGTCTTAATTTAATTGTAATAAAATGCATCCTTTTTTTTTTTTTTTTTTTTTTTTAATTTTTCTTTCTACCAATACGATGATTCTAAGAAAATGCGCCCACAGTTTACTGTTGCTATAGTAACGAATGCAACTTTCATGTGCGTCTGATTGACAGATGAAACACGCGCTCTTATTTCAGTGTTGATGTTAATTTGGGGGTAATTATTTTGTGGTTATTGCTTCGTATTAAGTTAAAGAGGATAAAAGTTATATTCAAATGAACTGTACCCTGCATATGGGGGAATTTGCCTTTAACAAACTGTACAGTAAAATGACAGGAACATGTATACAGTAACAGTAATGGTCACTCTAATCAATAATCCTTTGAAAATGTGAGCAAACATATAAAGGAAAGCTTTTCATGAGTGTTTGAATGTGAGGAAATTATCCAAGTGCTACAGGATTTACAATTGAACGTTTATTACAAGGTACATATGAATGCCAATGAGAGATCCTTGGCAGAAAAGTAAAATTAATTATATGCAATATGTAAATGCAATGTTACTTAATATAGTAAACTTTGGTTATAAATTATTTACATATTAATAAACACCAGCACGTCACAAACACTAAATAAACCCGTTTTCGTCAATGTAGTAAGACTCGCTATCTTGTGCACTCAACAGGAGTCAGAAAGCAAGTTTACATATACAAAACGCAAAATAAGGTTTGTATGATATTTTGACAAGATATTATGGAAATGACAGCTTAGTTTGTTATATTACTTAATTTATAGCTACAATAAAAATGACTTGTTGACAGCGTACTTGTTGTTTGACACCAGAGGATCCTCTCACGATTGTCAATTATCTGTTAACACTAATAACTCCTTACAAATATGCACATTATCCAAAGCTGCTAGCTAACGTTAGCGAGTACGGCTAATAAATCCACCGCTTTAACTGATCTCTAACATCTTTATCTGAAGCAAACGCTGTTAATACACATTTAATGCTAATTAAATAAAAGGAAATAATCAACTTTACACACCTGAGATCCACCGCGATGCCTCTGCAAAATAATTAGTAGGCATTGCAAAGAAAAATATGTGTGGCAAAATCAATGCTGCAATTAATTATATCTTGGTTTTTGCTATATTTAATTTCTATTTTGCAATTCTTTATTTTTGTTTGCAAAACTTTATTTTTTTTCCTCGATACTTTATTTTACTTTTGTGATACTTCATTTTTGTTTGAAAAAAAAAATTTTTTTTTTTCTTTTGCAAAACTTTATTTTCTTTTGCAATACTTTATATTGTTTGCAAATATATATGGCATTGAATTGCTTCCATATTAGGGTGCTATTTGGCACAGGACAAGAAATATACTACTACTGTGAAGTAAAATGTCATATTCAGTGTAGTAATTCATATTAATATTTAAATAATTACATTATATTTAAGCAAAATCTCACAAGAATGCTGTCATACTGAATAAAAGTCTACATCAATGCTTTCATTAAGACGGTGATACTCTGCTCTGCAGCACTGTATTTGACAAAAAAAATCTAATTGCGTTTTGGGCTTAGCTATGAGGATCTGTATGAGGATTTCTATCAAATGAAGTACTTCATTTGATAGTAATAATGTAATGGTATTTTCAATTATTTTGTTTTTCATTAGATTTTTCATTTGGTGATACAATTTAATTTAAATTTAAATCAGAAAATTCCTAAAAAAATAAAATGGGAACACTGAATTTGGGGGGGGGGGGGGAAATAATGGAATTTGGAAAACAAATAAAACAGATTTTATAGGGCCCTAATGTTGTTCAACCCATCTGTCAAATTATTCAGGAACTGACTGTTTTCCAAACACGACTGACTAAATCACGCACACATATGCACAATATAGTCTCTAGCCAACACGCTGGCGATACTGTAGGTGGGTTACTTCATTGATGTTATGAAGTGTTGGGTGTGGGTGATTAAGGGAGTCGTGAGAGATCATAGCCCACAGACAGGGCCCTGCTGCTGGGTAAGATGGAACAGATTGTGGGCGGTGTAGCAGGTGGTGCTGGATTTGTTTCTGCAATCAAATACCATTCACCTAGTGCCACTCATCCATTACATCATCAAACACGTACAAACAAATGACTGTTCCTCTAGTTATTCAACCATGAATGTCTGGAATTTGGTGGAAATCAGAACTTATGATCTTTTAAAGGAGCCATATTCTAAATTTCTTTAGCATTTTGTTTTTCCCATTTGTAAGAGTCCACTTATAATGTTAGTCAAGGTTTCTTGTACAAAAATATAAATAGTCATAATTTAGTTTTACAAGATGATTTTCCACCTTCTCTGTCTTGGTATTAAAGTTGAGGTCGATAAATAGTGTATTTTGCTGATTAATTGGCCGATAGTTTAAAAAAAGAAATAGTCTTTTCTTAATATGACAGGTACAGACATAGAGGCTGCAAGAGTCCCAAATGAATAAAATCCCAGATGCAGTAGAATTTGGTGCAAAACGCTGGACTTATAAACATGCCCAATGCACACCATAGACTTATTTTGAAATGACACTTACAATGTCCATTACAATTTTGTATGTGTAAGTATTTACCAAATTATGCCTTTTATAGTATATATATTCACCAGGTGAGGATTAATGAGAAATAAGGTGTATTATTATTACAAGATATGGAGTTGGAGACACAGTGTAATGCTGTTGGGGCCTTATTTCTTTGCTTGCCCTTGTTTCAATTATGAACACTTCACTAATTAAAATAACAAAATATGCATTGAAATTAGATTAAACATATGGTTGAATATTGTCAATGATGAAAGATTTAGATAAAGCAAATCCTTATTGATTTTATTTCACCTTTATAGGCTGATGTTATACTGTAGAACAAAGCTGTTCTAACTGTGGAATCCTCCAGTGCCAGCACTGAGGAATATGGAAGAAAAAATAAACTATCGGCATAGATTTTTGCCGATAACCATCGGTGCCAAAAAGCAACTCTCAGCACCGATTCATCTGTAAAACTGAGACATGATAAAAAAAACCCTGACATGATATGCCTCCTTTTAAAGACAAAGTTCACCCAAAAATTTTTATTCTCTCATAATTCACTCACCCTAATGTAATTTCAAACTGATCTGACTTCTATGACATTCTTTTGCAGAACACAAACATAAGTGTTTTAATGAAATATAGGTCCATCTTTTAAGTACAATGACAGTGGATATTGCCTCACTTTAAAGTTTAAAAAAGGACCCAAAAGTATTGTAAAAATGATTAATGTGATTCGTATGTAATATTTTAAGTTTTCTGAAGGTAAACAAGGGTTTTGGTGTGAAACAACCTGAAATGTAAGTAATTTTTCAGTCAAAATTTTGATGTCTTGACATTCATGAGAGCAAGAGAGAAGCTCGTTCACAGTGGCTCACATTCTCATGCTTCCATTTTTTTTTTTTTTTTTTTGTGTCAAAAAACCACAAGTTCTTGGATGAACATGCAAGCCACTGTGAACAAGCTGAATATAGTGCTCATAAACATGCAAACATATCTTTGTTGGTTTAACCCTCTGGGCTCTAATGGTGTTTTGAGCCCTTGAAAAGTTTTGACATGCTTTGACATTTGTACTTTTTTCAATTGCTTAACTTATTTATGGCTAAAGTCTGATAACACTGTATTCAGCATAAACTGGGCTACAATAATATGTGAGCAACATGTGTGTATTTTTGAGAAAATAATGTTTATGCATGGTTTTTGAAAAAAAAACAAAATTTTTAAGTCATAGAAATAAGGCCATATAACACATACTAAACATTTGTCCACAAGACTTTTGAGAACTGGGTCTTGTAGCCTAGAGTTTTTGCTACACAATTATGTGTAAACCATCCTGATTAGGGCTGGGACAACACGTCGAAGTCATCGATGACGTCGACGTAAAAAATACGTCTACTCAAAATATGCGCGTCGATTCGTCAGACCCAAAACAAAGATGGCGGTGCCGGAGAGTATAAACAACACGAGTGGCTCCTCAGACTATCAGAAGTGCAAGGCGGCACACACTCGTTCCTCTAAAGTATGGGAATTCTTTAATTTAAAAGGAAACAATTCCGTGATATGTCGTCTTTGCAAAATGGAGATGGCCATCCATTCTAGCACCACGGCAATGCACCAGCACCTGAAGAGGCGCCACCCGGGAGCAGCTGCAGATGACAGAGCACTGTAAGTTTTTTTTTTTTTTTTTTCAACTCCCCACTTTGCACTCAATGTTGGAGTAGGCTATAATACGTTGTCGACACCTGAAGTTTTCGTTTATAGTTATTAATAATGTGCTTATGGCTATGAATGTCGTGAAAAATACATAGAGGTCACTGACAATGCACTGACAGACAGGACCAAGCAGGTAACATTTAATAAAGTCTCAACTTTCATATTTGGTCAGTCAAAGAAAATTAAACCATAAATAGGCCTACTATTGTGACAGATTGTCGTGACAGATTGCCTCAGTTAAAGCTGCTCGTGAACCGATCATCTTTTCCTTGGTTAATTTATAGCATCAAATAGGCTAAACATGAATGTAGCCTACATCAGAAGGACTGTTGTTTTAACCACGGAAAGACGTCAGTAAAGTAGCCTACAATCCATTATTCAAATTCAAATCCACCGAAGTTTATCTTCTCTCTCCTGACTACTTTGTCGGACAAAAATGGCGTATTATGATTGATTGATCAGATCGCCTGTCAATCACACTCCAGGCGATTTGATAATTATTTATTTTTTTTACATTTTATAATCGAATCAAAATCAAATTGGACTGAAAAAATTAATCGTTAGAATTAATCGATGCATCGCAAAAATAATCGCTAGATTAATCGTTTAAAAAAAATAATTGTTTATCCCCAGCCCTAATCATGATCACTTATTCATACAAAACAATTTAGTCATTTATCTTTTGTAAGACACTTTTAGTGTTAGAAAGGTCATTTGTGAGGAGGCGTGAATGATCATGAATATTGATTGTAATTCACACCTGAGGACACATAGACTCGTCCCCTGGGCCTATCACTGAGGAATGTGACAGAGAGAGAATGAATGAAAGGAGACTTAATGATCAAAATCAAGATTTAATTTAAAAGAAGTAATCGAACTATACATTTTCTTTACATAAAGACTTTACTTAATTTTAGACCTACACTACAGTTTAAAATAAGTCTCTTCTGCTCACCAAGGCTGCATTAATTGGGATTTTTGGGAACCCTTTTTACAATTTATAAGAACCGTTTTCTTTTTTAATATATTGTAAGATGCAATTTGTGATCAAAACTGACTTTTCAGCATCATTACTGCAGTCTTCAGTGTCGCATGATCCTTCAGAAATCATTTATAATATGCTGATTTTCTAAAATGAGTAATATTTTCCTAATTTACACCTGAACAGATATTTCCAAGCACAAGCTTCACTGATGATAATGAGGCAGCATAAACACTAGTTAAAATATAATCTAAACATTCATATTATTTTTATATCCTATTACATATCATATTTATATCATACAGCATACAATTTAAATTCATGCTTTAACCGAAACAACATTTAAATGTAACTAAAACTTACTTATTAGGACATATTTCAAATTTCAATACTCTGAATCCTGGTTGGCAAGACTGGAAACAGTCCCACTAGTAAAATATGTACATGTTTATATAAAATAGCATGTCAACTAATGTAAGTAAAACTAAATTACTATTCTGAAATTGTTTCCTCGGCTAGATCAAGTCTCTCTCCAAAATACAAACGTTCATCGGAGTCCCGCTCTTCTTCAGAGGAAAATGTTAACTCTTCGTCACTATCAGGAGTTTCCTCACCTGTGTATCGTGCATCTTCCAAACGTGCAGAAAAGTGAATGAACTTTGTTTTTTAAGGCACAGTCGGTGGCATTCACCATTTGATTTGATTTGATCTTCTCGGCACACTAGTGTATGAATAGCGCCCTCTGCTCATGGGTGTGATCACATTAGGGATAATTAGCTGAGCCAGGAGTAACTGTACATCGCTTTGTTTCATACAGATTACATTGCAGGAGAATATTTGTTTTAAATTAGAATTTTTATTTAAAAGTAGTCATTTTAAGCTTTCTTTAGACATATGTTTCATGTTTGTTTGATAAGTATCTGCTGAGTTTCAGTTCATTTTTGTGACGCGTTTCAGATATATCCTCGCGAACAGAGACTGCTGTAAGCACGCCCTTTTTATTTTCTTTATTTTACAAAAGCACAAGGTTTTGTTATTGTGAGCGTACACAAATAAAAGACACTTTATAGTCACTAATGATGTCTTAAACTTATCTGTATGCCCCAAAATGTCAGGGAGAATTTTATGTTGTATCACTGTAATGACAAAAAAAATCCAGCAGGACGCACCGGCGCATCCATCGACCCCAGAGGGTTAAATGGCTAGATTGCGAACCAGAGATTTTCTTATTTAATGAGATGGCCACCTCTGGCTCTGTATCACTAAGATGATGGTCTTAACTGAGATTATGTGCGCATTGAAGTCCAATCATATAACTGCCTGGATGTCATTGAAATGCTTTCAGAGATTCACGACAGCCAGTCACTTTTCGTGGAAGCCATAAAAACTTGTGGTAAACTCCAAATATAGCTTATTTCAAAATGAATATGTCATGTCAAACATGTTTTAGATCAGTGAACGGGCAATTAGTTTACTAAATTTACAACAATGTGTCCATATAATCATGTTGACAATCCATAGGTTTTTTTTAAGGAGAGCAGTTGTTTGTTTGTTTTCTCCTTTGGACTGTGAAGATAACTGTCTTGACCAATGAGTCATTTCTCCAGAGTCGCTGCTTCTGCACAATACAGTGCGTTGGTGGTGCTAATCAACTGTTAAATGCTGGCATTAGATACTGGCGGTAGTTCGTTTGGATGTGTGTAGCAAAATACATGTGCAAGTACAAAGACACAGGATGTATGCTTACTCAACAGAGCTCTTTACTCATTTCACTTGTTCAGAAAACATAGATTCTATATTCCTCAAAATGTCTCAAAACATTGAAAAAGCACATTGAAACAGTTGTGCCAAATTAGGTAAATAAAATATTTAATGCTGTTAAGGCATTTATAATGTCATGCATTGACATGATGAAAGGTCTGTGTCGTAAACCAGAATAGATATGTTTGTAGAACAGAGTGTCCTACTGTACATGGGTGATTTTCATTGTGTTGGTTTTGGTCTTTGTGTGAATAGATCCTACAATAGCAGTTTGTCAGGCAGATTCATCATGGATGTGGTGTGAACAGGGCTTAAGGCATCTCCTCCATTCAAACAGAACAGCCTCTGGTCTCCCTGCTTGGCGTTGCGCTTTTTTGGGGCTAAACTTGAAGGCTGCCCCTGAGGTGCTCTGTCGAAACTATGTTTCAGTCAGAATAAGAACGATTATAGTGATGCAAGGAAGAGTGAAGGATGGGGGCATTCATTTGTGAATCTGTGGAGAGAGATGACTAGAATGAAAAAGATTTGATGTACTTGTAGGGGTGATAATATCGCAATTGTTGTTTTAACGAAATGCAAAAATCTCATTATCGAGTATGTCACTCATTTTCAAAAACCATTCAAAAAGCCGTATCAAGTGTCCACAAATTCACTGCGTACTGCAGCAAAGTAGTATATACTACTGCACATGCACATTCAGATTGTGATGTTGCACATAAGATGTGTATGACAGAAGTTAAAAATGAGCCAAGAAACAGCAAGAGGAGAAAATCATCAAACATCAACAACCTTGCAGACCATGCTTATTAAATTGCTAGACTTTGTTTTTCATCAATAGCATGGAGGTGGTTTGGTTTTGAAAGGTTAGATGCTAGTCAAAAGACGGCAATCTGCAAACTTTGCCAAAAATCGGTTACAGTAAAAAGCAGCTTGACGACCAACCTGTTTCACCATCTTCGAACTACCCACCACACTGTATATGAGGTAAAAGCAAAACACACACTCAACAAACTTTGGCCGAAACCGTAAGTTCCTTACGACAAAAAAAGCGACAGATGGCAAGATATAACAAACGCTGTCACCAATTACATTGCAAAAGACATGGTGCCAATTCAAGTGGTTGAGAGAGATGGTTTTAAACAAGACATTTCATCTTTGACTTTCTGCAAAAATTTACAGAAGGGTGTAATTTGTTTACAAATGCATTAATTGTTTTTTTCTTGTGCTGTGTTTGAAAGAAGTTTGCATTTGGTGACTTATTACAATGTCAGATTTTTTGCTTCTTGCTTTAATGCTGCACAGTTAACCTTTCAGAAGAGCGGTGTTTTGTATTGTTCTTACTTGAATGATTTAGTTTAAAATAATAAAGATCTCGTTTCCTTCAATATATTGTTTCGATTAATAATATCAACAATCAATATTATCATGTTATGCTATTAATATGTTGTAAGAGGGAACTAGTACAATTTAAGCCTTCAACAAAAATGTTTTTGAAAGATGCAAAATATCGTCTGTTTATCGTTAACGGCAAAACCCCAGAAAATATGGAGATATAATTTGTCAATATCGCACACCCCTATTAACTTGGTGAAATGAGAGAGCCACACATATGCAGCAAAACCTTTTTAAACAGCATATGATAAAGTTGTGTACTCTTCCACTGGTTATTTATTCAGAATATACACTTTTTTTTGTAATTTAAAGATAATAAGTTATGCACCAGTAGTGTCCCCAAATGGAATTGGGAAATATTGACTGTTTTCAGACAGTTTCCTAAAAATAAACTGGTTGGATAAACTGATAGCACCTACCCTAAACTAACACAATTGGTTGATCGAAATTCAGCTTTTTTAAGATAATAAAAAAAAATAACTGACTGTGACTTATGAGCTGTTCAAACCAATCGGATTCTTGTGGTAAAAACAGACACAGTGAAACAAATAAAACTTAGTGTAGGTTTTAAAGGCTGAATTTCCTTTTAAATTGACATAGTGTCTGAAAAAATTAATCACTCCTGCACAAGATGCTGAAAAAAAAGAAAGATGTGCAGCAATAGTCAAATTATAGCACTTACCTGTAATCCTACATCAGCCTTTGCTAACCATAAAACATTAAGCCAAGAAACACTCCTTAAAAATGTTACAATTTATGGCTGATTTATAATTTGGATCAAAAAGGACAGAAAACCAGATCAACTAGTACCCTTCCCAAAGCTAGAATGGTGAGCTCATCAACTAACATGGCTGATAACCCTGATGGTGTTATGACTTTGCAAACACTTTGGAATGAGATTAAAGCCAGTAAAAATGAGATTAGCAAGCAATTTGACAAGATGACCAATCGCATTCAGTCTAAATTATCCCGTATCTATGTCAGCACTCTCCGAGCAAATGGTGGAGGTGAAGAGGTGGGTTAGCGCCACTGAGGATGATCTGAGGGAAGCCCGCTCGGTAATCATCAGTATGGAAAAAGTAGTATCCAACCTCAAAGATAATGTACATTATCTGGAGAAGAGAGGCAGGAGATCGAACATCTGTTTTGTTAACCTTCCAGAGAAATCTGAAGACAGTGACATGGTTGTCTTCCTGGAGAGATCTATCCATGAAATCCTCAGCGCTAAGCAGTACTCTGAACTGGCAGCGCCTCTCGTGGCAGACCGGGCCGCTGGATAGTTGTGGCAAAACTCCTTCTCTTCATAGAGAAAGATCCTACGGCTGGCAAGAGAAAGCAAAGAGGTGTACTTTGATAACTTGCGCATCCACTTCTTTCCAGACTTCAGTGCAGAGCTTACACCCCTACACTTTTCGAGTAGTGTCCTGGGATTTTTAATGACCACAGAGAGTCAGGATCTCGTTTTAATGTCTCATCCAAAGGATGGTGCCTTTTTACAGTATAGTGTCCCCATCACTTTACTGGGGCATTAGGACCCACACAGACTGCAGGGTGAGCACCCCCTGCTGGCCTCCGTAATTCCTCTCCCAGCAGCAACCTCAGTTTTTCCCAGGAGGTCTCCCATCCTGACTCACCAGACTCAACTCTACTTGGCCTCAGTGGGCAACTGGTCTTGAGCCACATGGTGATTATGGCTGCTGGCTGGAATTTTTTGTCCAAATTTACTACAAATTCCTTAATACTGAACACATTCTCGGCTTCGGTAGAATCCCATCAATTGCTGCAAAAAGTGTATCCATGCTCAAGGCACACCCCACTGTGTGAGAACCCCTTCATCCATATTGGTATCACTGATGGCATCCTAAGTTCCTTTTCATCCAAAGGTTTAAAGACATTGGTGGATGTGAGTGATTCTTTAATTTTGATCAATTATCTCAAACTTTTTCAATTCCAAGACAAAATTTATTTAAATATTTACAAATTTTCAATTGGGTAAAGGACAACTAAGACTTTTCCAAAAGTTCCAGCACAGTCATCACAAGATGTTATGTTCAGCAATGTTATCTAATCCCAAGTTATTACCTCTGCAATTTTTGTAGTATAATAGTAAAAAAAATCTAAAATAATTTGACCATGTACCTTAAAACAGAAATGGGGAAAAAGATCTTGACTGTATAATTAATCTTGTTGAGTGAAATAATCTAATGGAGACAGTGCAAACTGTTTTAATATCCAGTAAGCATAGGAAAATTATGTTTAATGTCTTGCATAGAACTTATTACACCCCTTAAAAAATGCACATGTTGAATACTGATATTTGCTCGGAATTTCAAAGGTGCAAGACATCTGATGGAGATCTGCTTTTATATGTTATGTTCCTGCCCCAAATTGAATGATTTATGGAACTATATAATTAATGTCTCATCGAAGGCCACAGATATATGCATAAGTACTGATCCCTGAATCTGGATATTGGGCTACATCAACCTACTGGATACTTCATACTACAAAAGTATTTCATCCTGCTTGCTGGAACTGATGGAAAAAATGTAAATTAGTCAACTGGAAATCCATGCATGCACCATCTAAAAGACACTGTATCAACTAAATTACCTCATAGAGTACCCCTGAGAAAATCCTTTACAGTGTTGGGGAAGCCCCAAAGACTTTTGAGATGCTCTCTCAGCTCTCTCAGGCTGGGGAGCCCCCCCCCCCACCTGTAACCGTGTAGTACACCCCCCAAAAAACACTGTAAAATGTAAAAGAGAGAGAGAGAGAGATGAAAAAAAAAATTAATTTTTTTTTAATTCTCCATCACTCCTCCACCCTCTCAGATGGACGACAGCCGCTCCTCCCCGGGCAGAACTTAATCAAACCCACGACCCCCGGTGGACAGAATGCCCCTCCACGTTCCTGGTGACTTGTGGGGACACTCCTCTGCTCCTGGCAGCGGCCGTACCGCTTCAGGTGGTTGGGGAGTCATTTCCTTCCTCTTACGGACTCCGGCCTTTTTTCGACCCCTCCGTGTTTCTGGGTGATGGCAGGGCTCTCCTCTGCCCCTGGCAGTGGCTCCATCGTTTCAGGCGGTCAGGAAGTCCAGTCCCCACTCACCTTGTGGACTGCGGCCGTTCACCGCGTCCGGCGGTTGGTCTATTCCATCCCCCGGGTGGATGGCAGTGTCGAGGACTCTGCGGCGGGCATCCCTCCTCCTTCCCGGATTTCGGCACCAGTGTAAAGCGGTTCAATGGAAAGGAGGAGGCGAGATTCGGCTTAGCAATATAAATAATAGATTAATGAGAAATTTAAACAAAAGACAAACACACACGACGGACATGTCCGTATACGATCTCCGCCCTGCCACATTCCTCCCTCGTTCTCTCAGGATGGGTAGCCCCCCGGCATGATGTACACTTCCTGTAACAGTGTAGTACCCCCCCCCAAAAAAAACACTGTAAAATTTAAAAGAGAGGGAAAAGGCCAACGTGGAGCGGCAGTGAAAGAAAACCTTACTCGGCAGTTCTCTGATACACCGTTGCATGGTCCTCGATCACTCATCCACCCTTTCAGGTGGACAACAGCCGCTCCTCCCCAGGCGGACCGGAGTCGCTCCCCCGGGTGGACGGCAGTGTCGTGGACTCCGTGAAGGGCATCTCTCCTCCTTCCCGGGTTTCGACACCAGTGTAATGCTGTTCAATGGAAAGGAGGTGGCGAGAACCGGCTTGGCAATATAAATAATAGTTTTAATGATAAACTGAAACAAAAGACACAAACACACACATTCCTCCCTCTCGTAGGCTTGATTAGCCTGATAAGGGACCGGGGGTGTAGAATCATGACCTGGCCCCGCCCTCCGCCCTGCCACAATTGTTAAAAAAAGAAAAGAGGACGTTATTGTATTGTCATGTACATTATTATGTTTCCAATATCCTTAGAATAAATAAAGCAGTGAAAAAGCATTTCAGTGAAAAATTAGCTTTTTTTTTTTCTCAGCCCTGTTGACAGCCCCAAATCAATGTTTTGACAGCACCACAGAAGTGTTAAGGCCGAAAAAGTTCATGAACGCAGGCACTTCTAGCTACACAAGCTTGACTTTGTGCATAGTTGCGTTCCAAAATGTGTTAGTCGGTCAGACAACAAGGGTGTGTTGCATTCTCAATGTAGCCACAAGAGGTGCTAGAGCAAGATCAGTGTGTACTGTCCATCTACAGTGAGTTTTCTTTTTTAAAGCTACATTATGGCCCTATTATTATTATTTATTGAAGAATAAAACTCTTGGTTACTTGCGGAGGAACATTGTTTTGGAAATGATGTGAGTTGGGCTTCTCCTCCCCTCTTCTGCACGGATGAATCTGATGGTTTGGAGAGTAACCATGGTTATAGGTGATCATCTTATCTGAGCGAATGTCACTAATGACAAAAATCCCCTAAAAAATAAATGAATATATAATGAAAGGAAGAGAAAGATGGATATACGAAAATGTCTTATGAGCAGGTAAGTACCAAATCTTCCGCTGCTGTTTTGACTTATTGAAAACAGTTGGGACGGAGAGCAGAATGATTCGTCACCATGGTAAAGTTTTCCCTAACAACAACAACAACAGTAGCTACCATCTGCAGCAAGGAGTACTTCGCTCTATATAACAACAATAAAAAAACACAAAATGAGCCGACATATAAAGTGTTCACATCTACTTGTGATATGGTGTTTACGAAGATCTGAGATAAACTAGAGAGATCGCAAAGGAAAACATTCTCTACGAGAATGAAGATACAGCACGAAATAATGTATGCCTCCTTCAATCGGACTATTGACCAAATCATAAACAAATTGAAAAATACTTAAGGAAGTACAGGGACCATAAGAAGGACATAAGCAAAAGCGACAGTGGATGGCACAACAATGTTTTGGGCTCCGACACTGACCAGCCTGCTAACTAACCGGGGCATTGAATTCAGCCAGTAACGCTTGTGATAAACAGTAAATCGCCATGTCCTCTGCAGTTGATCTCCATTAAAGTGTTATATTTGCCAGCTTTGTTATCTTTTCTTACACTGTTGTCATCTTATTTTGTGCATTGTTTTATTTTTTATATTTTTTTCTGTAAGGTAATTTTTGACCAGCTACTCAACCAAGTTTGAAAGATTGTGGCTATCTGTTAAGTAAAATGGTAGGATTCTCAATCAATAACATTGTGTGTTATGGCAAAAATCCAAATACAACCATCTGCTACTCCAATATTAATAATGATTCAAATGTAACAGTTTATAGAACTTGGCAAGATAAGCCATAGTTCATGCAATATAATGTAATTATAATGTAAGACATGTTGTCTTTAGTATACATGTCTCTGACAGTCTTGTTGAGCAATGTAATAATGATGGATTGCATTAATCCGTATGTTTAAATATGTCCTCAAAAACAAGATTAAAAGCTGTACTGTGACGTGCCATGTTTGTTTATGTTTGAGGTAGTCACGAGAAACTAACACGTAGACTATAACCCGTTACGTCCCCATTAGACACTCTGGTCAGTGGAAAAGCATGGCCAGTAAATGATAGGCTCCAGGTTGCTCTGTCCATGAACCAGTGGAGCACAGGCTGGGCAAGAGAACAATCGCAATTTCAGTGGAAATGGAAAATACATGCACTGTAGTATCCAGATCTTTTTTCCTTTTACGGCAGGGGTCGGGAACCTTTTTTCATGAAAGGGCCTTTTTTTTTTTTTTTTTTCTTCATTTTTTGATAATATTTTTCGAAAGAGCCTTTGCAAAAACTAGTATTTTCCTATTATAAAAAATGATTATTTTTTTGGTCAGACTTTCTTCACGTATTTTGTCGTCAGACACACAGCATCCGACCAATGCAAGCTCTACAATATTTCAAGTGTCTGTTGACTCGTTCAGTGCAAGAGAAAAAAAAAAAATCTGCCAAAGTTATATGATTGATCTGTACCCTCTCTACCTCACGTGCCATCATGACAGCATGGTCATGCACAGTTCGGGCTGACGGCACGTCTTTTATTTTCTCCTTGTTTGGGAAATTGGCAAACAGTTCAGTTGCCACACTTAATAAGCTTGACTTTACATACCCTCCATCAGTAAAAGGTTTTTCTTGTCTTACAATCTCCAATGAGCCAGCAAAGCTGGCAGCATTCAGGCTTCCAGATGCCCCTGTCCATGTTTGCAGCTGCTGCTGGCCAGCTTGCAGCTTATGCTGGAGCTCTGCACATGCCTTCCTTCGGCTCTCGCCCACCGGGTACTTTGCTGCAAAAGCTGCATGGTGGGTATCGAAATGTCTCTTAACATTAGATTTTTTTTAAATGACGCAATACGTTCTGTGAAAATGACACACGGCAGAACACCAGAACTTTCAACAAAAGCATATGTTTCAGTCCAATAATTTTGGAATATTCAATGCTCCACATTCTTTCATTTCACCATCTCCACAAACTAGCTAGCTAGCTGATTGAAATTGAGCGGGAGAGGTTACCATAGAAACGTAAATGATTTTGGCCGTGGGTTGATGTCGTGAGACTTGCACTTGGCACTGCAAATGCACAATGGACGGAAAACCCTGAAATGTAATATTGTAAACTGACTTGTTACTGACTTTGGTAGGCTGTACAACAAATTTGAGACAAATTGATTATAATTTACTTTGCAATCCCATCCGCGTTCTCCCGCTGGAAACTGATATGATGTCTCTTAAATTTGTATTGATCATTTGTTGGTAAATGGTGAAACACCTGGCGAGCCATATGATTTTTGCCAAAGAGCCACAGGTTCCCGACCACTGCTTTACGGCAAGACATAAACATGGCCAATTGACAGAAGTATGAGATTTCCCACGAAATCTGTACCAAAAAAAATATAAATTATTATAGGCTTAACGTAGTGAATCGGAGAAATGAAAAAATATGATTTGGAAGATGGATTGTTGGTGTACTTGCTCATTAATGACATTTTGTTCATTTCTAACAAAAAATCTTACTCGTAGCTTTAAGCCAACTACTCTCATGGCAGAGCAACAGTTTGAAGAGAATATTGCTGAGCAAGTAAGGGCAAAGACAATATATTTGTAGCAATTTACCTGAATAATATTTAATAGCACAGACGTTACATCAAAGGTAACCATCACACCCTTGAGCACTGAGGTTTGTTTTAGCCATGGTAACGCAAGAACATACCTCAAGCATATTCAACTGGACTGTGTGTTTGCAATGCAGTGGCCAAGAGCTCATATCTGCTTTCACTTACTTGTATGTTTTGGCTTTTACACTTTTAGGGATACTCTATTTACAAATGGCTTACCTATAGATGTCTAGAATATTAAGTTGGAAAAGGAGTGTTTTAACAAAAAATACACATTTCACTTTTATTGATGAATGTAAATGTAATATTTCAAAGTAAACTTACCATCATAACATACAAAATAAAAAGCAAAAGGGGAGAACAAAAGAGCAAGAGATGAAAGATGACACTTATAGAACATTCATTGATTGATTGTGTGGCACGGTGGAGGGCGGGACCGGGGCGTGATTACGCACGCCCGGTCCTGTATTAGGCTGATCAAGCCATCAAGAGGGATAAAGGCCACTCGCGGACGGCGGTGTGGCAGAGAGAGATAGTTTACGAACATGTCCGTTGTCTTATGTGTTTGGATTTTGAGTTTTCCATTAAACCAATGATTTATATGTTAAGCCGGTTTCTCGCCTCTTCCTTACCCGTGAGTGTGAACTGTTTTACAGATTGATTGATTGATTGATTGATTCTGAGGGGTGGGGATTGTTGAAAAAGGTTGATACAAATCAAAACGTATGGCAACCTATTTAATCTCATTGAGTGCTGAGCTTTCGCCCATATTAATGTTTCTCCATATGTTAGTGAAGGGTCATGTGTGTTTTAAGGTAAATTGGATGGGTGTTTGAACAACATGTGACCTTGTGCATGTTCATATCTGTTTCTTATGTGCATGGGGAGGGTTAATGTTGGACCAGCAGCCGATGAATCATATATTTTGTTTGTGAGTAATCTGATTGTTGTTGCTTTAGAGGACAAATAAACAAAACAGTGTATGATGTGGTTTGCAGTGCATTTAGGTGAGAAACAGAGGTACAGGAGTTGATCTATGCTGTGAAGCATTTAAATTGATCTCCATTAAAATTCCTCCAGAGACTGAAGAGGTAAAGTTAAGCTTCTTCAAATAGAAAGAAGTGCATATTAAGGTAAAAGGCTGCCCAGAAGGAGATAATGAATGAGAGAGAGAGAGATCTCGAGAGAGAGAGAGAGATTTAAAGAAGATCAGGAAGGGAGGAAGAGCATAATACAGTGGGAGTCCAGAGAAAAAGCCAAACAGAAACAATGGAATAAATTGTAGCCAGAGAACCCTAACAGCTGTGTCAGTTTAGGATTCTGTGTTTAGAAGCATCCGCCTCATGGTCAAGAACAGGCGAGGCATGACACAGTCAGGACATATTAACATAACTTGTAGAGAGAGTGTGGTCTATTTCCTAATAAGATGACAAATCACAGCGGATTAAATCTCATTCCACTGTCAACCACAGTTCGACGGAAGAATGGAGATGGCGTTTCATGGGTTTCGGTGTTTTGTTTACTTAAGTAAAATTTAATTGTTTTTAATAATGAGTTTCATATATTTTGTGTGTGTGTGTGTGTGTGTGTGTGTGTGTGTGTGTGTGTGTGATTTCTACCAGCAATGTTCATTTTCTAGCTTGTTGCCTGTAAAAAAAAAAAAAAACGGGCTCTTCTGAGTGAGTTGTTGTTAGGGATGGGACAATACATGTATGTCGAATTTAGAAATATTGTAAACTAAACCACATTGACGAAAAACTCTATAATTTGCAACATTAGGCTCATTTAAGATGAGCAAGTTCTACACAGAACCCATCACAGGTGATCACAGGCCTGTGCAAGATGCATAGAAATCTGTCCGACTGGCTGCTGTGTATGTCAAAAATACTGTCGTGAGAGTGAGGCAGCCACAGTCTATGGAGACAAGCGGGGAAGTTGCTTTCTCCCAGCTGCGCAAACTACAAGCACAATGGGAAACAACTTTCTGATGACAGCTTAATGCTCATTGGCTTAAACAACTGTGTTGTTTTGACATCTTCTGTTTTATTTTTGTAACTTGTTCCCAACACTTTGACAATGTGATCTCTGTATGGGACATGTGATTATCATACATCTAATATACATGTCTTTTATTAAACAAAACATTTATAAAAAAGACAAAGCGATGCATTTGACTTCTCAAACTAATGTGTTTTCTCTCCGTGTGATCATAAATGGTATGATCCATTTCTACACTGTTTACAGGGTTCGCACAAGGTCCTTGAAATGCTTAAGGTGCTTGAATTAAGCTTTTAGAAATGTAAGTACTGCAATACCTGGAAAATCAATTTGTTTTGTTGAAAAGTGCTTAAAGGGATACTTCACCTCTGGGAAGATGAATGTGTATTTAAAATTGGTCATTTATATAGTATAAATGTGAAATAATTTTTGAATTTGAAGCATTCTAGACTGAGAAAAGGCAGAAAATGTATTTTTACACATGTGGCTGAAAGACAACAACTCCCAGAATGCACTTGCTTTGCTGCCCTTACGAGGCCACTCCCAAACCACGCCTACCGGTTACAGGCGGTAGTATCTGAAAATTTTATACAACTAGGCTTGCTTTGATACATCGTGACTCTATAAATCGTGAGTTAGTTGATAAATTGACTGACTACGTGGGAAGAACATTATGATAATTCCGGGTGTCCAAACTCTGTACATGACGTCTTAGTAACAAAAAGAAAAACAAACAAAATACTCACTTTACACTAAGCCGTCCGTTTGTCCCTGTGGGCTTTGGCTGGCGTTTCCAATTTATCTTCGGGATCCTAAAATAAGTTTCCAGGACTCCCCTGTCCATGTGTGGTACAAAACTTGGGTGCTCAGTTATACATGCTCAAGTTAGCGGTGCTGTTTCATCAGCGGATTCAGCGATCTCGTCCAGAAGAAAATGGCATCGCTGAAATTCGCGACAGCAATAGGAGACTCTATCTGTTTCCATAGGCGCACAGCGAGAGCACTGACACCACCAGTCCGCCCCAACTCGAGTCTGGCCGGGCTCTTCCTCCTGCCTGCCAAGCAGGTTTTGCTCCCCTGCTACAGCAGCTGCTCCGGCTGCCTCTTGTTCCTCCATCTCCAGCAACTGTTCATCGCTGTATTGCGGCTCGTACAGGTAGCCGCGAGCATCAGATTCTCGCAACAGATCTTCGAAATCCCCTTCTGCTCAAAACTACCTTCCGCCATCGTGATTAGCCTACTTGTATACAAACTTTCTACACAGAGCAAGAGCCTGTTATCTTAGCTTCTACAGAAAGATGGCTGACACTATCTTCACATTCTGTGAGTGAGATCCCGCCCCATATGGTCGTGGTGAAAACATGCGGAATACTGGCTGTAGTTTTAAGCCTCTGGCCCAAAAATCCTCCTCTGACGCAAAAAACGTCATTTTGCGTCATCGGAGGATTTTTTTCCAGACTAAAAATACATAAATCTCTCGTCTCAGGGGGATATGGGGGGGGGGGGGGGGGGGGGGCTCGGTAATTCGAAAATACTACTGGTTTTCTACTGATACAAAGCTTAATGCTAAATCCTGAAGTAACCCTTTAAGTTTAAAACTAGATGGAACAGTTCTTCCATGTAATGTGTGTCCATTAAAAATGAGATTCACACAATCCATTTCCACTGAATAATGTGTCTTTTAATATCCTCTCTGTTCTTTTAAAGTCAGTTGTTGATCAAAAAGTTTAAAAAGTAATTCATTTTAATTACACAGCACTGAGAAACTCCTCTCTCACAACGCTTGTTGAACTGTTATATAGAGAGAGTACCATTTTAGCGCTGTTTATACAAATGAATGAAAACTCAACATTGGGCAAGTGATCATCCTTATGCCCTACTCACTCCGAAGGACAAAGCTCTTGATGTGGGCACTCTGAGGGGAGCATGGCATTACTGTATGAATGTACCCTTCAATAGCATTGTTGTGGAAGTGCCCTTCGTGAAAAGAGTTTTCTTTTGTTTTCGAACAACCCTTCGAGTGGTGTTACCTTCCCACATTGCCCTTCAAGGGCGCATGAAAGCTTATGAAAATGCCAATTTTTTTTTATTGTATAATTATTATATAGGACTATACTATAAAGTGTGAAATTTTTAGAATGTGTAAAATTTCTGCACCATTTGTGTGGAATGCTTTGCAAAAGGTTAATAAAGCATTATTGTGGGGGCCTGGGTAGCTCAGCGAGTAAAGATGCTGTCTACCAGCTGTGGAGTCTCGAGTTCGTGCTGGGTGCCTCCAGCAAGGTCTCCTAAGCAACCAAATTGGCACGGTAGCTAGGGAAGGTAGAGTCACATGGGGTAACCTCCTCGTGGTCACTTTAATGTGGTTCACTCTCGGTAGGTTGCGTGGTGAGTTGTGCGTGGATGCCTCCGAGAATAGCGTGATGCCTCCACATGCGCCATTTTCTCTGCGGTAGGGCTGCAACAACGATTATTTTGCTAATAGATTAATCTAACGATTATTAGAATGATTATTCGCCAATTATTGCAATGATTAATCATTAGCTCTTAACCAATTATTCTGCTTGTGGCCCGATTTATAAGGTTGTATTAAAGGTGCTTACTAACAATACAGAGGACAAAATCATCTTTTAAAAATATTTCTAAATGACGTTTCACTGAATTAACAAAAAAAAATATTTAAGTTTATTGAAAGTGTTAAGTTTAAAAAATACGCTGTTAAAAAAAAAAAAAAAAACATTATCAAGTGTTTTTGCCTTGTTTTCCATTTAAAATTGTCTAAAAATCCTTAAAACAAGATACATTTACTTGAGAAGCAACATAAGATATTTAGACTTGTTTTAAGAGAATGTACCTTAAATATAAGTGTATTTTGTATACAAGTGTATTTTTTCATTGGTTGTACTTCTGTGAGTACAGTAAAGACAAAATATACTTATATTCAAGATCTATTCTCTAAAAGCAAGCCCAAATATCTTATATGCTGCTGCTCAGGTGAATGCATCTTTTTTTAAAGGATTTTTAGATATTTTAAAATAGTTGTGTTTTTTAATATTATATTCAACATTCTCAGAAAACAGTTTATTCTGCGTTATAGCTGCTAAAGAAAATGTATGTTGTTTTAAAGGAGTTTTAGATTAGTTTATATTAGAAAACAAGTCAAAACAAAATTAGACTACCCTCTCTCACCTTTCTGTTCACTTCAATCCATCTTTAACTCACAAAACAACAAACTCTCTCATTAATAAAGCAGCATATTGCCAATTTTCTTCAAGATAAGAAATTTAAAGTGACACATGTATTATGATTCAATAAGTCGTGAGCCATCGCGTTATAATCTAGCTTTAGCAAGTGAACGCTTGAGGGACGAGCATCCCTGCAATGCAGCGGATGCTGTTTCAATCTCTCCCCCTTAGATCGGGACATTTGCGCAACTCATAGAAGAGGCGCTGACAGCACAGAGAAATGCCAATTTCAGAGTTTACAGTTATTACATGATCTGCTTTTGTATTATTTGAACTTTATTAAAGCTATAACGCATTAAATATAACTGCATTTAACTCCTTGGTGTTTCCTTTAAAGAGCTCTGGCTCTGCTTATTCCACAACAAGAGTGCTTCTGAATTTACTTATTTTTTTTATTTTTTATAATTCCCTCATACTTTGCAATCTACATCATCTGAAGCTGTTAAGAGTGCATCTGGACTGTGAGCGGTGTAATTCTTCCTCTCCTCAGTCAGGCGTGAACTGTAGTGCTGCTCTCGTGTGCCACCATTAGAGTATAATATGATCCCATGTTATGTTAAATGAGATCAAACAACTATTCGACAACTTTTTATACGCTCTGATACACTCTGTTCCATAACTGTTCTAGGAGGACAAAATGTAAAACATTCAAAATCCTTGGGTTCTGAAGACATTAAAAGACACTTGCGTGCTCAAGCTGATATGCCCGAGCAGGCCGCGAGCATGGGAGTCAATTTAGTCGGAGTTGCGGGAAATGCGGCGAGCGATGCTGATCATGTCGGCAATGCCGACAAAGGCTGTTGCTGACTTGGAGGATCTTGCTGTGATATATCGATTGATCACTGCCATGGAGGCGAAGTTCACTGATGTGGTTACATGAGTGGTGGATGTCGAGAAATGGATCAGTTACCTGGAGTCATTGAAGAAGGAATTATCTGCTTATCTGCTAGCGAACAAGGTGGATTTGGAGCATGTCTGGGAGAAGATGACATGGAGAACCGTAGCCGGCGGAATTCTCGGAGCATGAAGAGGGACAGGATATGGTGAAATTCCTGGATGGGCGCCTTCCAACTCTACTTGACATAGCAGGTCATAAGCTGGAGATTGAGCGAGCTCACAGGGTTCCTGCTCTGCATCCCACGGAGGGAGACAGGCCCCAATCAATTCTAGTTTGTTTTATAGATTATCTTTTGTTGTGTAATTCTGTCTCACAAAATTTTTATAGAAACACCAGACTTGAGCAATCTGATGGCAAGGCTGTCACGGGGGTTCCCTTAGGCATGCATGGACTGTTTGAGTTTGGAAGGATGGATGCCAGTTGGTGCTGTTGTGCGCCCACATTACTGAGTTAATGAGTTAATGCCCACATGTTGGTTGGTCGAGTTTTGATGGATGCACTAATGTTGGAATGTGGTCTTTTATAATTTTGTTTTTGACACACAACCTATTTTTTCTTATGTCAAAATGTCAAATGTTAAAATAAGTGTATTGTGTCTCTCTCTCCAAGTGGAATGTAAATTGGTTGGGGAATCCCATAAAAATAAGGGAGGTTATATCTCTTTTCGAGTAAGGTTCGAGTAAGAGCAGGGGAGTCATTACGTTGTTAAGTAAACGTCTACAATTCAAATGTCTCAAACAGAGTAAAGATAAATTAGGAAGAATCATTATTGTTTTAGCTGAAATTCAGAGACAAAGTCTTAATTTGGCTAATATTTATGCACCTAACATTGATGATCAGGGCTTTTTATAGATCTTGAAGGAATGTTGCAAGCCGCTGGTACCCCTCATGATATAATATTGGGAGGAGACTTTAATCATTTGATGAAGTCAATACTTGATCATAGTGAAGCAAAAGTGTGCATGCCCCCTTGAGCAACATTGACGCTTCATAGTATGTGTAAAAATGATGGTCTTTCAGATATTTGGAGACTTTTGAACCCATCTGGTAGAGACTATAAATTTTTCTCATCAGGCCATAAGATTTATTCTAGAATATATATTTTATATATCTATATCCCTGATTTCATCTGTTTTTGATTGCTCAATTGGAAAAAATTTAGTCTCGGATTACGCCCTGGTGTGTTTAGGGGTGTTGCCACATACGAAAAAAGAAAGAAATCATATAGTTGGCGCTGTAACCCTTTTGCAAAATCTTGAATTCCAACAAATGTTAAGGCTGAAATCAAGGTCTATTTGGAGACCAACTGGTCCTCGGTATCCTCTGTGGTTGTGGCTTGGGAGGCACTTAAGGTAGTTCTTAGGGGCCGGATCATACAGTATGCGTCATTCACCAAAAAATCCAAAGCACAATATCTCATGGAATTGGAAGGGAATATTAAAAGTGCTTAGGCTGAGCTGAAGCACCGAATGTCGTCTAATGGTCTCAGGGAACTGACCCGATTGAAAAACAGATATAATACATTTTTTTTTTCATGGAAGGTGGAGTTTTGGCTATACTAACTACTAATTAAGATCTTGCCTACAGGCAAGACTCTGGGTCCAGATGGCTTTTCTGCAAATTTTTTAAAATCTTATGCTACAGAACTGGCTCCACTTTGCTAGAAGTTTATACGGAACCATCAAAGAATGGAAAGTTTTCCCCAAACATGACACAAGCTGATTCTTAAAAAGGACAAAGATTCAAGTGAGTGTTAGAGTTAACATCCAATTTCCCTGATCTAGCTAGATGTCAAATATTGTCAATTTTGGCTAACTGATTAAAGTTATGACATCTCTTATACATATAGATCAGATGGGGTTTATTCGGGGTAGTAGCTCTTCTGATAACATTAGGCATTTCATCAATATCATGTGGTCAGTGGCGAATGATCAGACTCTGGTCGCTGCCATCTCACTTGACGCTGAAAAGGCATTTGATTTTGTAGAATGGTATTATCTTTTTAAGATTTTGGAAATGTACAGGTTCGGGAATACTTTGATTGGATGGTACCCGGTAGCGGCAGTACAAACTAATTTATTAATTTTCAGATTATTTTACTCTGGATAGGGGCACCCGGCAGGGCTGCCCTCTTTCCCAATTATTGTTCTATCTTTCCTGGAACCAATAGCAGCCACGATAAGAAGGAAGATTTTCCAGGGGTGGTGGCTGGAGGTGTGGCACATAAGCTTGTGATTTACGCAGATTACATTTATTATTTGTCTCCAACCCTACTAGATACTTGCCTACACAGAATTATTCATTCCTTTTCTAAGTTCTCAGGATACAGAGTTAACTGGTCTAAATCTAAAGCTTTGGTTCTGACAGTGTACTGCAGTTTCAGCCGGGTGCCTTCCAGTGGCCCAAACAGGGCATTCAATATTTGGGTATTTTATTCCCAGCAAATTTGTATGATTTAATTTGGGTTCATTTTGACCCTTTAATAAAAAGTTTTGAGCGATGTGGGCAGGTAACATTTATCTATGATTGGGAAGGTTGATGTTATTACAATGAATTGTATTCCAAAACTATCTGTTACAATCTCTCCCAAAATATGTCCCCCTCTCTAATTTCAAGCAATTTGATGGCATAGCAAAGTCCTTAATTTGGAATGGTAAATGTCCAAGATTACATTTCAGTAAGTTGCATAGGCCGATTGACAATGGTGGGCTAGGCCTACCCAAGATTTTGTTATATTATCATGCATTCTGTCTCGTAAATTTGGCTCATTGGTCGCTTCCACTTGAGAGAGGCCCTCCCTTGTTTTGTATTATACAGGATTTTCTTGCCCCTTTTTCGCTATTGCAAAGCCTTTCTATCAAACTAACCAGAGAAGTTACACTCCGTTATCTCACATTTGCAGGTGATATGTACAAAAGTGTCTAGAGTGTTTAATTCAGACATTTTATTTAAATGTTGCTTCGAGTATATGGCTGAACCCAAAGTTATGTATTAATACTAGGGCTGGGATAAACGATTATTTTTTAAACGATTAATCTAGCGATTCATTTTTCTAGTCCGATTCGATTTCGATTCAATTATAAAATGTAAAAAAAATAATAATAATTGATTGTTTGATTGACAGGCGATCTGATCAATCAATCATAATATGCCATTTTTGTCCGACAAAGTAGTCAGGAGAGAGAAGATTAACGTCGGTGGATTTGAATTTGAATAATGGATTGTAGGCTACTGTACTGATGTCTTTCCGTGGTTAAAACATCAGTCCTTCTGATGTAGGCTACATTCATGTTTAGCCTATTTGATGCTATAAATTAACCAAGGAAAAGATGATCGGTTCACGAGCAGCTTTATCTGAGGCAATCTGTCACGACACATTAAAGAGCCACAAAATAGTAGGCCTATTTATGGTTTAATTTTCTTTGACTGACCAAATTTGAAAGTAGAGACTTTATTAAATGTTACCTGCTTGGTCCTGTCTGTCAGCGCGTTGTCAGTGTCCTCTATGTATTTTCCACGACATTCATAGCTATAAGCGCATTATTAATAACTATAAACGAAAACTTTAGGTGTCGACAATGTATTATAGCCTACTCCAACATCGAGTGCAAAGTGGGGAGTTGAAAAAAAACTTACGGTGGTCTGTCATCTGCAGCTGCTCCCGGGTGGCGCCTCTTCAGGTGCTGGTGCATTGCCGTGGTGCTAGAATGGAAGGCCATCTCCATTTTGCAAAGACGACATATCACGGAATTGTTTCCTTTTAAATTAAAGAATTCCCATACTTTAGAGGAACGAGTGCATGCCGCCTTGCACGCACGAGTTGCTAATACTTTCCGGCGCCGCATCTTTGTTTTGGGTCTGACGAATCGACGTGCATATTTTGCGTCAACGTATTTTTTGCGTCGACGTCATCGATTACTTCGTGTTGTCCCAGCCCTAATTAATACATCCCCTTTCTGCTGGTCAGAGTTGATTGTGAGGGAAGTTAATATGCTCCTTGACCTATATGAGAGTGGAATGTTGAGATCCTTTGAAAATATGGTTCAACATTTTGGGATTCCCAGGTCTCGATTCTTTAGGGATTTACAGCTGCTCCACCTGCTTTGTACTATTTTGGGTGTAGCATACACCCTCCTAAAGCAGCAGATATTCTGGGAGTGGTGATTACTGCTTTTGAGTCTGGGGGATGGTGCTTCAACTTCTCAAGAGATTATGGGAGAAAGATTTAAACTTGGTATTATAGGAGGGTGTTTGGGCTTTGGATTCTAAAAAACATGAAGTCTACATCTAGAGATTTACGATTTTATATAGATTCTATTGGACACCCTCTAGATTGTATAGGCTTGGTTAAAGACACCCACCTGCTGGCGATGTCAATCAGAAGATGGGGACACAACCCATGTTTTTTAGTGGTGTGTTAAGATCCAAGAATGTTGGTTGAGGGTTCAGAGATTTATGTGACGTATTGGGCACTCAAATTTCATTTTGCCCCAGACTCTGTATTATAGACGAGGGGGCGGTCAATAATATAGGGGATCTGTACATAAAAAATTGGGTCCTAGCGTTATGATCGGCAGACAGGTCATCCTTAGGGGGTGGAAGGTGGCTAGAGCACCCTTATTTCAGCAGTGGTGCACAGAAATGGGCATGGTGATGGCATTTTAGGTGTCGTATAGAAGGCTGGGCAACTGGTAGTTGTTTGATCTAATTGGTGCAGATAATTGGTGCAGCTCTCTGGGAGGAGCAGTGGAGAGGGACTTAATATAAATATATATATAAATATATATATATATATTGTTTATATTTTATCTGCTTGTGTACTCTGGTTTTGGCCACAGGGATGTTTGTTGGGGTGTGGGGTTGGTAATTGGAAGGGGTGAAGGGAAATAATGGGGTTTAAGGGGGATAATGGTTGACTCTGTACATTAATGTTTTGCTTTATGTGTCATGCTTGAGGAGCAGCCAATAAAAATGTTAATCTGAAATAAAGCATTATTGTTACAGCTGAAGTCAGAAGTTTACATACTCCTTAGCCAAATACATTTAAACCCGGTTTTTTACAATTCTTGACATTTAATCATAGAACACTTTCCCTGTCTTAGGTCAGTTTAGGATCACTGCTTTATTTTAAGAAACTGAAATGTCAGAATAATAGTAGTGAGAATTATTTATTTCAGATTTAATTTCTTTCATCACATTCCCAGTTGGTCAGAGTTTGCATATACTTGCTAGCATTGCCTTTAAATTGTTTAATTGGGTCAAATGTTTTGGTTAGCCTTCCACAAGCTTCCCACAGTAAGTTGCTGGAATTTTGGCCCATTCCTCCAGACTTGTGTAACTTGAGTCAGGATTGTAGGCCGCCTCATTGGCATACGCTTTTTCAGTTCTGCCCACAAATTTTCAGATTGAGGTCAAGGCTTTGTGATGGCAACAACAAAGCCTTGAATTTGTTGTCCTTAAGCCATTTTGCCACACCTTTTGGTGGTATGCTTGGGATCATTGTACATTTGGAAGACCCATTTGCGACCAAGCTTTAACTTCCTGGCTAATGTCTAGATGTTGATTCAACATATCTACATAATTGTTCTACCTCGTGATGCCATCTATTTTGTGAAGTGCACCAGTCCCACCAGCAGCGAGGCACCCCCACAACATGATGCTGCCACCCTCATGCTTCACTGTTGGGATGGTGTTCTTCGACTTGCAAGCCTCACCATTTTTCCTCCAAACATAACGATGGTCATTATGGCCAAACGGTTACATTTTGTTTCATTAGATCAGAGGACATTTCTTCAAAAAGTAAGATCTTAGTCCCCATGCGCACTTGGTGTTTTTATGGCAATTTTGGAGCAGTGGATTCTTCCTTGCTGAGCAGCCTTTCAGGTTAGGTCAATATAGGACTAGTTTTACTGTGGATATAGATACTTGTCTACCTGTTTCCTCCAGCATCTTAACAAGGTCCTTTGCTGTTGTTCTGGGATTGATGTGCACTTTTCGCAGAATGCATCTCTTTCCAAAGCATTATGATTTCTGCTTGGTCCCTTGGTGTTTATACTTGCATACTATTGTATAGATGAATGTGGTACCTTCAGACGTTTGAATATTGCTCCCAAGAATGAACCAGACTTGGGCAGGTGCACGATATTTTTTCTGGGGTCTTGGCTGATTTCCTTTGATTCTCCCATTATGTCAAGGAAAGAGGCACTGAGTTTGAAGGTAGGCCTTAAAATACATCCACAGGTACACCTCTAATTCAGTACATCTCCTATCAGAAGCTAATTGTCTAAAGGTATGAAATAATTTTCTGGAATTTTCTAAGCTGCTTAATGGCACAGTTAATCTGGTGTATGTAAACATCTGACCCACTGGAATTCTGATATAGTCAATTAAATGTGGAACAATGTGTCTGTGTACAATTGTTGGAAAAATTTCTTGTCATGCAAAAAGCAGATGTTGTAAAGGACTTGCCAAAAATATATTTTGCTAATATAAAAATTTTAATGACTTCAACCAACGTAAACCTCCGACTTCAACTGTACATATTTTTATAAAAAAAAAATATATATAAAAAGAAACAAAATTTCTTTTGAGAATGTGTGTGTGTGTGTGTGTGTGTGTGTGTGTGTGTGTGTGTGTGTGTGTGTGTGTGTGTGTGTGTGTGTGAAATAGAAAAAAAAAATATATATATATACACTACCGTTCAAAAGTTTGGGGTCACATTGAAATGTCCTTATTTTTGAAGGAAAAGCACTGTACTTTTCAATGAAGACAACTTTAAACTAGTCTTAACTTTGAAGAAATACACTCTATACATTGCTAATGTGGTAAATGACTATTCTAGCTGCAAATGTCTGGTTTTTGGTGCAATATGTACATAGGTGTATAGAGGCCCATTTCCAGCAACTATCACTCCAGTGTTCTAATGGTACAATGTGTTTGCTCATTGGCTCAGAAGGCTAATTGATGATTAGAAAACCCTTGTGCAATCATGTTCACACATCTGAAAACAGTTTAGGTTGTTACAGAAGCTACAAAACTGACCTTCCTTTGAGCAGATTGAGTTTCTGGAGCATCACATTTGTGGGGTCAATTAAACGCTCAAAATGGCCAGAAAAAGAGAACTTTCATCTGAAACTCGACAGTCTATTCTTGTCCTTAGAAATGAAGGCTATTCCATGCGAGACATTGCTAAGAAATTGAAGATTTCCTACAATGGTGTGTACTACTCCCTTCAGAGGACAGCACAAACAGGCTCTAACCAGAGTAGAAAAAGAAGTGGGAGGCCGCGTTGCACAACTGAGCAAGAAGATAAGTACATTAGAGTCTCTAGTTTGAGAAACAGACGCCTCACAGGTCCCCAACTGGCATCTTCATTAAATAGTACCCGCAAAACACCAGTGTCAACATGTACAGTGAAGAGGCGGCTGCGGGATTCTGGGCTTCAGGGCAGAGTGGCAAAGAAAAAGCCATATCTGAGACTGGCCAATAAAAGAAAAAGATTAAGATGGGCAAAAGAACACAGACATTGGACAGAGGAAGACTGGAAAAAAGTGTTGTGGACAGATGAATCCAAGTTTGAGGTGTTTGGATCACAAAGAAGAACGTTTGTGAGACCCAGAACAAATGAAAAGATGCTGGAAGAATGCCTGACGCCATCTGTTAAGCATGGTGGAGGTAATATAATGGTCTGGGGTTGCTTTGGTGCTGGTAAGGTGGGAGATTTGTACAGGGTAAAAGGGATTCTGAATAAGGAAGGCTATCACTCCATTTTGCAACGCCATGCCATACCCAGTGGACAGCGCTTGATTGGAGCCAATTTCATCCTACAACAGGACAATGACCCTAAACACACCTCCAAATTGTGCAAGAACTATTTAGAGCAGAAGCAGGCAGCTGGTATTCTATCGGTAATGGAGTGGCCAGCGCAGTCACCAGATCTGAACCCCATTGAGCTGTTGTGGGAGCAGCTTGACCGTATGGTACGCAAGAAGTGCCCATCCAACCAATCCAACTTGTGGGAGCTGCTTCTGGAAGCGTGGGGTGCAATTTCTCCAGATTACCTCAACAAATTAACAGCTAGAATGCCAAAGGTCTGCAATGCTGTAATTGCTGCAAATGGAGGATTCTTTGACGAAAGCAAAGTTTGATGTAAAAAAAATCTTATTTCAAATACAAATCATTATTTCTAACCTTGTCAATGTCTTGACTCTATTTTCTATTCATTTCACAACGTATGGTGGTGAATAAGTGTGACTTTTCAGGAAAACACAAAATTGTTTGGGTGACCCCAAACTTTTGAACGGTAGTGTATATATATATATATATATATATATATATATATATATATATATATCACACACACACACACACACACGGTTGAAGTCAGAAGTCCTTTAGGAAATCTACTTTGTGCATGACACAAGTAATTTTTCCAACAATTGTGTACAGACAGAATGTTACACTTTTAATTGACAACTTCACAATTCCAGTGGGTCAGAACTTTACATACACTAAGTTAACTGTGCCTTAAAGCAGCTTGGAAAAATCCAGAAAACTATGTCAAGCCTTTAGACAATTTGCCACTTAGCTTCTGACAGGAAGTGTATGGAATTGGAGGTGTACCTGTGGATGTATTTTAAGGCAATTTTAGTTTCTCTTTACTTGATGTCATGGGAAAATCAAAAGAAATCAGCCAAGACCTTAGAAAAAAACATTGTGGACCTCCACATGTCTGATTCATCCTTGGGAGAAATTTCCAAATGCCTGAAGGTAGCACGTTCATCTGTACAAACAATAGTAGACAAGTGAGTAAGCATTATCAGTTGTTCCATTAATTTTTCTATGAGTGTTCTGTCTGCTTCCTCCTATTCTGTCTGTTTATAGCAAATGTGATTGCTTACAGCATATAATAATTTTTAGACTATATTTCCCATTGACCCACTATTTTTCTATTTTTTTTCTTTGCCTCTCTTATGTTATGAAATGCCATCAGATCAGCATGCCCTGTTCCCAAACACTTTTGCTACACACACACATATCGATACAAACTATGCAACCATTGATGATGATAAACTACACTAGTTTCAACCTTGGTTGGTGTAGCAAGCAAGTATGGGTATTTAGTTTATTTCAGATCATCAGGTTGAATCTGGATGTTCGTGCTATCTACAGCAACACTTAAAAACCCCCTCAAGCTCCTGATTGGCTCATGGTCTGTTGCTATGGAGGGGGAAGCTAAATTCCTATTGGTCAATTCTGCCTTGCCCACAGTTGCTTTTCATTGTTATGGTCAGTGACAGGAAGTGGAAGGTCGTTATTGTTGGAAAGTTGTCTAGGTTGGGTTATCTATTGATTTTTATTTACAGGGACATGGTTGTGCGATTGTCTCTCTCTCTCTTAAACATATCTGTACCCGATTGTAGTTTAGAGAACTGTGGGAATCCTCTGCCATGTTTCATGGGGGTTTGCTGTGAGCAGAGCTTTTATTATCCCCAAGTTAATTGCTACCTCTTTTGTAGGACAGGGGGGAAGTGTAACTGAGTGAAGAGCATTCTCACATTCTACTTGGACTGGCTTCAGGGGTTTGTGGTCTTTTCATTGCAGGGTCAGGGTGCGTTTGTATAAATTAGAGGGTTGGATGAGGAATGAGGAACGATAAGAACTAGAGGAACTGAAGATGATCTGGCTGAACTCTGTTGTTAATGAACTGCTCAGTTAATGGTGTTTCTCACACTGCTGTCAGAGCAGAAGTGGCTATTGATTTTATTGTGATCATTTAGATGGAGATCTGACCACAGAACAGTTATAAGGCATCCTTAAGCACTAGTCCACTGGAGTTTCCCCTGAGGGATCCCATGTCACCGTTGTTCCCCTGCCGCTGCCAGCGCTTCTGGCCATGGCCATTCCCCCCTGCTGCTGCCGCCAGCGTTCCCAGCCATGGAGGCCTCATCGGCCACTGTCCTGCCTCACCCATGTTCAGTGGCCGTCGCCCAGCCTGATCCAACCCCAGCGGCCGCTGCTCTACCTGTCCAGACCCCAGAGGCCACCGCTAAGCCTGTACAATTCCCTGTGGTCACCAATGACCAGTTTTCCCAACTCCCAGCCCTCTGGGACCCCTGCCCGGTCTGACCTATCCTTTGCCGCTCTGTCCTTGCCCTGGTCTTCAGATCCTCAGCACATACTGCCCTTGGCCATCGGCCTGACCTCATCCCATCTCTTCGGTCACCTGGCCCAAACAATGTCCTGGATCCTCCTCCCAGGCTGCCAGATCCTGCCCCCTACCTACACCCTCCTCCTATGCCGCAGGACTCTGCCCCCTTAAGCCTTCCCCCTGGTTTCCCCACCCTCCCTCCCTTAGTCTGTCCTGCCCTTGTGAGAGTTTTTGTTTGTAATTTGTTTATTTAAAATAGAGCTTTTTTTCTTTTCTTTTTTTTTAATTGCCTCTGCATTTTGTCCTCCCTCAAAATTTGACAGGGGCCAAAAGGAGTATCTCACCTCTGCTCTGTCATGGATTAAGGGTGGAGTCAGTTGTTTGTGTCAGTGTAATTCTGAACCTGTTAAACTTGATTCCTGGGCTGGATATAGGTATCTACAAGAGTGTGTTTTAGATAATGGTTCTTCTGTAAACCCTAATGCTCAAAATAATTAATTGTTTTGAGTAGGGAAAAAATAAATCACACAAATTAGTTGTCAATGCATTGAATGGCATTTGACAGTGAGTAATTGTTCAAATTAGTGGTGCACCGATTGGGAAATTAGAGGCCGATACCAATCACTAACATGAAGATCAGCCAATACCGAAGTGCTCTTTGCCACATTTTTGCAAGTTACTGTATAATGTACAGTTATATGTTTATGCCACACACAATTCAATTACGGTAACTCTTTACAAAAAGTTTCCATTTTTTAGCATTATTTAACAACATTACCGTAGTTAACATAAAATAATGAGCTTAATGTTAGTTACAGCATATACCATTACATTTTTAAAACCAAAAGTTGTTTTAGTTAACTTTAGTTAATGCACTTTGAAATGAGAGCGCGGATCTCCTTCCAAAGAGAGACGAGAGAATGCTGTGTTATCTGTCTTACGGAAACCTGGATGTCCGCGGAGATTCCAGACTCGGCCATCGAACCCACGGGTTTCTCCGTGCACCGAGCGGACAGAGCGAAAGACCTCTCAGGTAAAAGCAGAGGTGGAGGTGTATGTTTTATGATCAACAAATCATGGTGTGATCAGAGGAATGTACATTTTATCAGGTCTTTCTGCTCTCCTGATCTGGAATTTCTCATGCTTCTGTGTCGACCATTCTGGCTACCGAGGGAATTCACAGCGGTCATTATCACTGCTGTGTACATCCCCCCACAAGCCGACACAGACCGGGCACTTAGGGAACTGTATGGCAGTATAAGTGAGCAGGAAACCGCGCACCCTGAGGCTGCGTTCATTGTTGCCGGGGACTTCAACAAAGCCAACTTCAAAACAATAGCACCAAAATACCACCAACACATCAGCTTTATCACACGAGGGGACCGGGTTTTGGATCATTGCTATTCTCCTTTCCGGGATGGCTACAAATCCCTCCCCCGCCCACCATTTGGCAAATCCGACCACTCTTCCGTTCTGCTTCTGCCCGCTTACAGGCAGAAACTGAAACGGGAATCACCCACCCTCAGAATGATCCAGTGCTGGTCGGACCAGTCAGACTCTGCGCTACAGGACTGTTTTGATCACGCGGACTGGGAGATGTTCCGGTCTGCCTCCGATGACGACATCGAGGTTTACGCTGATAGCGTAACGTGTTTCATCAGGAAGTGCGTAGAGGACGTTGTTCCGACGAAAAACATACGGATCTACCCCAACCAGAAACCCTGGGTTAACGGCGATGTTCGCGCGGCACTTACTGCGCGGACCACCGCTTTTAATTCCGGGAACGCGTAGGAGCGTAAACAAGCCAGTTATGCCCTCCGTAAATCCATCAGTACAGCCAAACGCCAGTACAGGCACAAAATTGAAGGTCAGTTCAACACCACTGACTCCAGAAGTATGTGGCAGGGAATTAACATCATCACGGACTATAAACAGAATAAAAACTCCGCCATGAACACCGTTGCCTCTCTCCCGGACGAGCTTAATACTTTTTATGCTCGTTTCGAGGATAACAACAACACCGCCCTCGCGGAGAGAGCACTCGCGGCCGATACTACAGATGATGGTTCACTCTCCGTCTCTGTTGCGGATGTAACCCGATCCTTTCGACGGGTGAACATTCGCAAAGCCGCGGGTCCAGACGGCATTCCGGGCCGCGTCATCAGAGTTTGCGCGAACCAACTGGCTGGTGTTTTTACGGACATTTTCAACCTGTCCCTCTCCCTGTCTGTAGTCCCCACATGCTTCAAAACATCAACCATTGTGCCTGTACCGAAGCAAGCCAAAATCACTTGCTTAAATGACTGGCGTCCTGTTGCCCTCACCCCCATCATCAGCAAATGCTTTGAGAGGTTGATCAGAGATCACATCTGCTCTGTTCTGCCCACCTCTTTGGACCCATTGCTGTTTGCCTACCGTAACAACCGCTCCACTGATGATGCTATTGCATCTACTGCTCTATCCCACCTGGAAAAAAGGAACACATATGTGAGAATGCTGTTTGTAGACTACAGTTCAGCATTTAACACCATAGTGCCCTCCAAGCTTGATGTGAAACTCCGGGCTCTGGGCTTAAACAGCTCGCTGTGCAGCTGGATCCTGGATTTCCTGTCAGGCAGACGTCAGGTGGTTAGAATGGGCAGCAACATCTCCTCATCACTGACCCTCAACACTGGAGCCCCGCAGGGCTGTGTTCTCAGCCCACTCCTGTATTCCCTTTACACACATGACTGTGTGGCGACACATAGCTCCAATGCCATCATTAAGTTTGCTGACGATACGACGGTTGTAGGTCTGATCACTGACAATGATGAAACAGCCTACAGAGAGGAGGTGCACACTCTGACACGCTGGTGTCAGGAGCACAACCTCTCCCTCAACGTCAGTAAAACCAAGGAGCTTGTGGTGGACTTCAGGAAGAAAGACAGAGAACACAGCCCCATCACCATTAATGGAGCACCGGTGGAGAGAGTCAGCAGTTTCAAGTTCCTCGGTGTCCACATTACTGAGGAACTCACATGGTCCGTCCACACTGAGGCCGTTGTGAAGAAGGCTCACCAGCGCCTCTTCTTCCTGAGACGGCTGAGGAAGTTTGGAATGAACCAACACATCCTCACACGGTTCTACACTAGTACTGTTGAGAGCATCTTGACTGGCTGCATCACCGCCTGGTACGGCAATAGCACCGCCCACAACCGCAAAGACCTGCAAAGGGTGGTGCGAACGGCCAGAAACATCATCGGAGGTGAGCTTCCCTCCCTCCAGGATATATATAACAGACGGTGTGTAAATAAAGCTCGGAGGATTATCAAAGACTCCAGCCACCCGAGTCATGGGCTGCTCTCACTGCTTCCATCAGACAGGCGGTATCGCAGCATCAGGACCCGCACCACCCGACTACATGACAGCTTCTTCCCACAAGCAATAAGACTTTTGAACACTTGATCCCTCACAATCAACAATCAGCACTGCACTTTATTAATCCTCATTCTGTCAATATATTCTCGCTCCCAATTCAGTTAGTGTATGTATATGTGTGTATATATATATATATATATATATATATACCCTTATCTAGTGTATCTGTATTCTACATTGTGTGTATTGTGTACATTTGATATGTAAATTGTTGTGTAGGTATGTGTACATTTGTTATGTAAATTGTTGTGTAAGTTTGTTATGTAAATTGTTTTGTGTAAATATGTTGTTTATTGTAAAGTGGTTTATGTCTCGTCACTGTCATGACTGCTATGTTACTCGGAACTGCACACAAGAATTTCACCTACTGTTGCACTCGTGTACACAGTAGTGTGACAATAAAGTGATTTGATTTTGATTTGATTTGATTTGAAATAACAATGAACAATTGTAATTCTATTAACTAACATTACAATTAATAAAGGCTGCAAAAATATATTGTTCATTGTTTGTTCATGATGCCTAAAACATTAACTAATGTTAACGAATGGAACCTTTTTATAAAGTGTTTGGCGCTTTGTTCAGGAGCGGGTTTGGTTATAGCAATAATTAACAATTATCAAAGATAATTAGTAATTATTAAAATCAATAAAACATTGATTAGAATCAACATTAGCTTAATAATCCTTCAAATCAACAATCATCAAAGATAATCATCAATGATAAAAATCAATAGAATATTAATGAGGATTAATATTCTCAGGGCACCACCCTGGAATCATTCAAATGGTAAACAATGAAGGCTTGAATCTGAGCACTGATCCTCTGCCAGCCCTTGACACAGGTGCATGCAGAACAATACCAAAACACTTCTCTTTAAAGTATAACAAAGTTTATTGATGCAGTAATATCAATTAATAATCAATAAGAGTTGATAAACTTCCGATCTCCAACTACAAACTAAACAGTAACATGATTAGATATGGTAACAAATTAGCCTATACTACATGAGAGGAGGGTGTGTGCGTGCGTGTAAGGAGAGGAGGGGGGCACAAAATGGTGGGAGTGGAGAGTACGTTGCGTGCTGGTATAATAATAGGGACAAAGCTGGGCTCTTTCGCCAAGTTATCTGCTTGCCAAATGTGTGTGTGTGTGTGTGTGTGTATGCATTTAGTACAAGAGAGAGAGAGAACAGAGGGACAGCACAATAGCCGGTTTTAGTGATCGTGGGTGAAAAGGCAACAAATAGTTTTATCACTCAGAGACATGGTGAACGGCTCATAATTTGTCTGCCATGGTCGTTGGTTCTTTAATGGATAAAGTATGCCGGTCTCACCCACGATGGCAGAAATGCACAAACAGCCCAATGTGTTTGGACGACAACACAGCAAATCTCATTATTAGCAGCAATGAACGGACTCTGCAGTCCGCAAACTGTACAAGCAATAGGCGGTGGCGTAGTGGGCTATAGCACAGACCTGGTAAGCAGAAGGTTGCTGGTTTGATCCCCACAGCCACCACTATTGTGTCCTTGAGCAAGACACTTAACTGCAGGTTGATCCAGGGGGATTGTCCCTGTAATAAGGGCACAGTAAGTCACTTTGGATAAAAGCGTCTGCCAAATGCGTAAATGTAATGAATAGAACACTAAAATAATCTATCTCTGCCCAGATGTAAACTTCTTACTTGAGTCACGTGAGGATGCAGGTAGAATGTGTTCTGTTGAAAGTTCGATCCTTCAGAATTTCACACATATGTGTAAAGTGAGTAAGGCTTGATGGGATCTGTAGTCTTTTTTGGACTCCCTTTGTTTGATTTTGGTGCCATTTTGTGATATCAGGCTTTGAGTGTTCCTACAGGCTGCAGTCAGGCTTTATGACTGTGTGTAGGCCTGCCTTTGTCTCTTATCGGAGTACATGAGGCCCAACAAAAGTTACCAAAATTACATTAAAATTACTTTATTGTGAATTACTAACATTTATTTGTTTTGAAACAATTATGAATAGTTCTGTTGTCAATATCAAAAAGTCATTGTGAAATATTGACAAGAAGTAAAAACCACAAGAGTGTCTCACAGACAGAAGAGATATGTTCAAAAAAATAAGAAAAATATGTCCATTACAAGCTCTAAAACTGCTCCAGTGAGCAATCATTAATCTCTGTCTTTGGCATTTTGCTGTAACACAAATGACAAATTATTATGCAAATGCGTGAAGATGCAGTGCCTTTATGGTTCAAATGTAATTGCTGTGATTAGTGGTAATGTGACCAACATTAATATGATTCAAAGTGGGATCCTCACAGAATAGTGCTGAGATGACTGACTGATGAGATATTGAGAGCATGCATGTTTGATTGACAACGTAAATGAGCATATTGAAGGGAGTGAAGTTGAAGGTGCTCATGACCGCTCAAACAGTCTCTATCGCTCAACACAACGTCTGATTTTCACGACTCACTTTACATTATGTATACTCAGATTTGTATACTCATGTTTATTTGTTGTTTAATTTGTTTTTATACCCTTTTGCAGGGTATAATTTATGTTCTCCAGGGCTCCAGACTGTGACTAAAATGGTCACGAATAATAATTGATTGTGACAATCATTCAAAATCTAGTCGCCTCTGGCGATATTCGGGTTGTGTGTGTTCATTTGCAGTTTCGTCAGATATCATCTTGTGAGTTATTGAATACATTTTTAGAATGCACACAACCAGTGTATCTCGCGCCATGTTTCACCCATTCAGTTTCTGATGAGCTTGCTGCACCGCACCCAACAGCAAACCCAGTGCAAGAGAGTCGTGAACAAATGACTCTTTTGAACTGGATTTTTTCATGAATCACCCAAAAAGAACTGAGGGTTTGAACCAAGCGTGCCGCACAAGCCCTCAAAAGTGAAGCCAAAACGTCTCGATCGCCCCCCAGAGGCCGGTCCTAGTATAGGTCATAAACCCCGCCTCCCCATGTTATTCAACGGGACGTGAGACCAACTAAACAATTAAATTACACTTCACATATCTTTTTTCCAAAGACAGTTTCTGTCATTTACTGTAGTTTTTATCACGCTGATGTAATTTCAAGTGTTTGTTTTTAAAATAAGTTTGTTTTTAGTTAGTTATTTGATGCTATAAAAACGGTGCTGTTACGTCATGATTGACAGCTGTGATTGACAGGTTCTCTGAGCGAAGTAGTCACTGAAGCACCAACGGACTTTTTTTCGGGATATTCGGAGGATTGAGGAGATTGGAGCTTTAAATTACATATCTAAATTTCTATAATTAATTATTTCACACCGACATAATGGGTTGTTCTGCAGTAGAATGTGCTAACCGATCTGGCAGGGGCGTGTGCTTGCGATTGATTCTGCGAGAGTGAGGGCGGGGCCTTGTTTTCGCGGCTTTACTTCCTGCTCACTACTGCGCATGACTGGTCCCGAAAACGCAAGTGCGCAGACTCAAGTTCCAAGATGTCAGCGCCATATCGGGACACTGGCGGCTTCAGTTCTCTCCGATGGAAAAGAGCGAAGGGGCGTCGTCCATCTTTTTTTACAGTCTATGGTTTGAACTCAGGAGCTCTGGTTAGCAGTTTGAATCAGATTCAATTTATCAGCGAATCAGCTGTCAGTAAGCTCAACTGGGAGTGCAGATATTTCAAAATAAGAGCCCCACGTGTATTTCGGGCTTCTATTTATTTAAAAGTCCCGTATTTTGTACCCTTTTTTCCTGGTAATTATTGATTCGTTCAATTTGCACTCTTGTAGTCTCTGTGTGAAGCAGTAAAGTGAACGGTAAAGAAACTAAAGCAATATTTTAAAACAATAAAAAGTGTGTGGGTGTGTATGTGTGTGTGTGTGTGTGTGTAATATATATATATATATATATATATATATATATATATACACACACACGTACGTACATACATACATACACTACCGTTCAAAAGTTTGGGGTCACTTGTCTGAAATGTTTCTCATGATCTTAAAAATTTTTGATCTGAAGGTGTATGCTTAAAAGTTTGAAATTAACTTTGTAGACAAAATATTATTCTGCCAAAACATATACATTTATTTAATTACAAATCTAAAATTTCCTAAAAAAAAAAAAGTTTTTGAAATGGATGACTTGGATCAAAATATGAAGAAAAGAAGCCAATAAGTGCCCAACATAGATGGGAACTCCTTCAATACTGTTTAAAAAGCATCCCGGGGTGATTCCTCAAGAAGTTGGTTGAGAAAATGTCACGAGTACATGTCTGCAAAATCTAGGCAAAGGGTGACTACTTTGAAGATGCTAAAATATTACATAGTTTTGGATTTATTTTGGATTTTTTGGTCACAAAATAATTCCCATATTTCCATTTCTATTATTCCATAGTTTTGCTGACTACTATTATTCTAAAATGTGAAATAAATAAATAAATAAAGAATGAGTAAGTGACCCCAAACTTTTGAACGGTAGTGTACATACATACATATTTCTCAGCTCTGTAGGTCTGTACAATGCAAGTGAATGGTGATCAGGCATTGAAGCATAAACTTAATCCAGAAGACTCCATTGGTTAAATCTATATCTTCTGAAGTGATCCAGTTGGTTTGGGGTGAGAACAGACCAAAATAAAACATATTTTTCTTTTAAAGTCTTGACAGCAGTCTCCTTGGCGATCTCAAGCTTGATTACACTACCTATAGCGCCATCTAGTGCTCTGCACATGTCAAGCACTAGGAAGTGCAATCGAACTTGAAATCATGATCGTGCCTAGAGACTGCAACAGCACAATGAAAAAGGAGTTACATTTTGGTTTGTTCTCACAGGAAACAAACTGGATCACATCAGAAGACATTGATTCAACTACTGGAATCGTATGGATTACTTTTTATGCTGACTTAATCTCCTTTTTGGAGCTTCAAAGGCCTGGCCACCATTCACTTGCATTTTATGGACCTACAGAGCTGAGATATTAAAAAATATTGATATTATTTTTCTGCAGAATAAAAAGTCATACACATCTGGAATAGCATGAGGGTAAGTAAATGATAATAGAATTTCATTTATGGGAGAACTATCCCTTTAGGAAGTAATTTATTAATATTTAACATGGAATCATATAGTAAAATATATGATTTCCTTTAAGGTTTTAACATTTTATGAAAGATATGAAAAAGTTTATTTTAAATATATATAAATTTTTCCATATACTTAAAATGTGGCTTTTGCTCAATTTTGGGCCATTCTACATATACATTGATTTTGAAACCCAGCCAACCTAATAAGCTTTAATATTATATTATGTCTTAAATTCTTTACATTCTTAGGTTATTTTAAGGCTCTCCGATTAAACCCATGAGTCCATATTTCTCATGAAGCTTTGAGATTCTGTGTATTTGAAAATATGTTTCTTCATTCTATCATCTCCACAGAAATAGAGCGAGTGTCTCCTCTTTGTCATTGTGTGTCATAAGCACATATATGAACATGCAATGACCAAGAATATTTGCCATTTACATGATCATTAAATTAAAGTGAAACCAGTGAACTGTGCATTAAGCGCTTCAGAAGCCGTTAATCTTCTCATACTCTTCAGGAGCTGGCCTCAGTGCAATCCACAGTGTGTGTAAATGTGATGCTGTGAACTGCTCGGATAAAGCAATAACATCGGAAAATGAGACACACAAACACTCCATTCATGGCATTATATATTCACTTAAAGTTATTTTATTTGGGCATTAAAATGTTGTTGGAATTTGAAGTACACGATAATCAGATGATAATTTCATAATCACCACAGACCTACGAGCAAGTATGTTAAAGTCAATCTTAAAGGGACTTTTCTATACTCCGAACATGTTTTGTAACACCTAGTACTCTAGGGCTGCCAACATGGCTCAGAAACTAAATTAGAACTTTCCACTTTAATATTACCAAAATTTGAATTCTATATTCTAATTAAAAAATTCTGATGCATATTTTCTAATTTATAATTTAGAATATTTTTTTAAAAAATTCTAATCCCAAATTCTAATTGAAATTCCAAAATATAATTAGAAATATTTAAAATGTAAGTTAAAAAAATCAACATTTTTTCAAAGTAATTAAATTGAAACTAAAACATTCAAATTCTTATTTTAAAATTACAAATTTGTTTTTATTATTTCTAGGGATGCACGAAAAGTTAGGCTGCCAAAACCTTTCTGCCAAAAATATTCCAATAAAACTGTCTTCATCTTCATGTTCACTTAAGATTTTCACTGGAATCACTGATAATTTTGCTGCTGCATTATCCAGAGTAATTAACAGTAAATGTTTTCTTAAAAGGCTACACATTTTTTAGGTAATTCTTCTCTGTCTACTCTATTTATAATGAAATGTGTAGTTACAGAAATGTGGTTTCTGTGTACCACAAATAACATTTAGAATTTAGAATTAATGGGGGAAAAAACTGTTAAAAATAAAACATTTTGGTTTAGGTTTTCGGCCCAGTCTTTCCAGAATTTCTGTTTCGGGCAAGAATTTGTAATTTTGTTGCATCACTAATTATTTCCGTTAGGGAAAACAAGCAACAAGACATCAGTGTTCATCTGATTTTAAATGAACATTGAAATATTCAATAAAATATTTCCAAACAGCACCATGTTGTATTTTTTTTATTGCAAAGCACATACCAAACCATAACAAAACTGCATTCCATTTTCCAAACTAGAGAAAGTAAAATTATAAAATCAAAAGATTTAGGCAATTCATAATCTTAAATCTTGAGTAAAAAAAGTAAAATACTTTCTTGTGTAAAGTATGTATGTTTCTGGCCTAACATCCGCTTTGTTGTGTTTTCAAAGCATTGCTCTGTTTGAGTGACCCGACATAGCAACATTGTCCAAACAATGGTAGACGGGAGAGTGTTTGGGAAACTCGTTTGGAAAAATATTTTTTGCAATTCTGTTTGGTGTTTTTAGTGGCTAAGAAATTACAGCAGCTTTTCTGACCAATGTTTAATAGTTACATCTCATATAACACAATTTAATTTGCTCTCTTACAGGTAGATTCATGTGGACAGGATGCGTGCCCTAATTTCCCAGCCCCTCCCACTTCCCTCAACCACTTTCTCCCCGTAACCTTTTCACTCCATCAGCACACTCGCCATGACATCCACCTTGCAGACCCTAGCCTTTAAGCTGGCCCAACCTTCCACAGAAGCTAGACCAGAGCAATTTGACTCCTGTAAGGATGGAGGGGAGCATCGTTATGAGGTGGTCCCTTCAGTGGTCTGTTCTATGTGTTGTCTCTTTGGAATCATCTATTGCTTCTTTGGTGAGTCTTATGAGTCTTCTTAGTTACTTGTATTTTACCAAAATACAATGTCAATGCTTTGTTGTAACAACTTAAATGTAAAAGTCTGTAAAGGATAAAGAAATGCATAATAGGATTATTTGTCAAAGGGTTATGATTGTTGTTGAGATCTCTCACTCTCTCTCTCTCTCTCTCTCTCTCTCTCTCTCTCTCTCTCTCTCTCTCTCTCTCTCTCTCTCTCTCTCTCTCTCTCGCTGTAATGCACTCTTGTTCTTAGTCTGACTTTTTTTCTTGCTCACTTCTCAATATTGATGAGGTTTTAAATAAGGTCATAGCTTGTATAACTGTACCCGCTTGAGACTGGGCTCAGAGTTAAAGGAGAATCTTTTGTAGCATTTTCTTTTTCCCCCTCAGTTCCACTAATTGTTAGTCAAGTTTTCTGACACCAAACAGTCAGAATATAGATTTACATGACCATTGTCCACCCTCTTTCTGAATTAAACAAGCTGTCTTTGTACCTTTTTAAGACTTCTGTATGTTAATGATCTCTATAATTATTGGCTGACCTCTTTGCATGTGAATTGAGTACATAGGAACATACTGTTTGTCATGATATCTCCCATTTAATCATCCCATTTAAAGTCTTCTCATCACCTAGTTAAGAGAGCCTTAAGATGTTGAATGGATGTATAATGGTATAAAGGTGTAATCCTAAAAGTGATTCACAGAGTCACAATGCATTTTTTATTGCTGACATATATGGAAAGTGTTAAATTGCTGGTGAAATGTGCCGAATTGAGGTATCACTCTTCTGCGCTATTCTTGAGCTGTGACATACACTCAGAGTTACAGAAACATTGGAACTACATCCACACAATTTGTCACCTCTTTCTCTTCTCCCTCTACTCATTCCATCATAATTTTACTCATTTTGTTCTCACCTGCACCTATGTCTTTCTCTCTTTGGCAGGTTACCGTTGTTTTAAGGCTGTACTCTTCCTCACGGGTCTGATGTTTGGTTCCGTTATCATCTTCCTGCTCTGTTACAAGGAGCGTGTATTAGACACGGAGCTGAGCGTAGAGGCCAGTGTGGGCATCGGCCTGGGCATCGGGACCCTCTGTGGCTTGGTGACTATGTTGGTACGCAGCGTGGGGCTCTTCATGGTGGGGCTGCTGCTGGGCCTGCTGATGGGCATTGGGACCCTGATAGGCATGGAGGAGCTGTTGTCCAACCCCCCGCGTTCTGTGTGGCTGCCCCTGGGCGTGCTGCTGGGACTGGGCATGCTGTTTGCCGTCCTCACCTTGCAGTGGCAGAGATGCTTCACCACACTCTCCACAGCTGTGTTTGGGGCTGCCGTGATTGTCGTGGCCACAGATTATTTTGTGGAGCTCTTCGCGCTGATGAGGTACATTTACGAGCGAGTTAAAACGGGCCCCCGGGAGCCTGTGTGCTGGACTACGTGGATGGTCCTGGGAGCCTGGCCTGCTCTTGCCCTGCTGGGTGTGCTGGTGCAGTGGAGAGTAACGGCAGAGGGATACTCCCACACGAAGGGTGAGTCAGGGACAGAGAGAGTGTTGGGTGGGAAAAAAGACTAAATGTTCTTGTGGGTTTTGTGTAAAAGAGAGGGAGAGCAGGTTCTACGTATGTGTGTGCAGCATGGCAAATGGTTCCTATCTGTCGGCATGCTTTCAGGCCATTGTGACTAATGGTCATTGAAACAGTCATACAGAGCATCGGCACACTGTGTGTCTCAGGTTCGGTATGTCTTTTCAAGTCAGTCTCTTGTTTTAATCTCTAATTCCGTAATGTGTTTGTGTTCATTAAGTAGTTTACACAGTGCTGAACTGCTTAAAAGTGAAAACAAAAATATTTGTGTCATCTGGAATTTACACACACCTACCATTGTTGATGCAGCATCATTCAAAATCAATAGTTTTCAGTTTTTAGATGCCATTGGACAAATTCACTATTCACAGACAGCCATGATCAATTTAATGCAAGAATGAATGTGTCCAATAACAGGACTGTTGCTGAGATTAAGCAAGTAGTATTCGGCTGGTCATGTGATCCTAACATGGCTGCACCCATGAAGGGACTCTCCATATATATAAAAAAAAGATTTTTTTTTTTATAAGGTTACTGATATGACTGGAGACATCTCATGTGAGAGGTTATGATTTTAAACAGATGTTTTAAAATGACTATTCATTTCTTTAGGAGTAAAACATTTTTAATGAGGAAAACATGACAGAGTGTACCTTTTAAAGGAATTCAACATGCTTTTTTTCTGTTTATATTCTGTTATGTAGTTTTAAGGAACATACAATATGGTTGCTACAGTAACTCTCTTCCTTTCAGTGATGATAAGTCATCAGCAGCGACGAGTGCAGCTCATGTGCATTCGTCAGAAGGAGGAGAGGAGAGAGAGCGGCAGGAAGAAAAAACAAAAGCAGCCACAGCACTCACACACACACGCTGCCAAACCCTTGCATCCAGAGCCCGCCTACCGCAGGAAACCAAACCCTATACGCCGCTTTGATGGAGATGTGCTTTCTCCTGTGAGTCTATTAAAAACCATCCCACACTCGCATACTCACACAAACTTGTACACACTTGCTTGAGAGGACCACTTTGCTGTGCAAATGTAAAACGCAGTAACTACACATTCGAGTTATGATGCTTGGATTATGATCTGTTCGGTGAAAGATAGGTTTGGCTCAACTACATGTATACTCCGATTCAGAAAAAAAAATAGAGTGTGAAGAGAGTGTGAAAATAGTAGTAACTACAAAATACACTCTAAGACCGAGTAACTTTTTGAAGCGTTTTATGTTGGTTTCAGTGGATGAATGCAATTTGCTTTTTTTAGGGCAGCATGGAATTTGGTTGTTCTTAAAGGTGCTGTAAGCTATTTGTTTTATGGAAAGGTATGCAAAAAATGAAAGCTATTAATTAAATAAGTGTGCTGAGATATCTCACCGGTCTCTGTGTCAGCTCTAGACTCTGTAAACAGCAAACAAAAATGTGTCCATGGGCAGCGGATTTTCAACCTGATATATTATTTATATGATATATAAAGCACCGTGTTCATGTTTCACCTCAGGATGTCAAAACCAGTGTCAAGAGCTGTTTTGAACTCCACATGAAAAGCGCTTTTAGAAAAAAATGTCTCTTTCTGCGTTATTGTGATTTAGTTTAGACTTGAAGTGTCTGTCAGTGTAGTGACACATTGCAAAGTTTCCGCCTTCCAACCAATGTTTATGCTTTTTAGTTATGCTTTATTAAAGGTAAATGCATTAATCACGATTAAGAAAAATGTATGTTAAACTTTAATTTATTGCACGCGTTAATGCTTTAATTTTAACAGCTCTAGTTTTTATCAATTAACATTAACCACAATTAATCAATGCTGTTTAAAAATATTACATATTTTTGATAGCTAATGCATTAACTAATGTTAACAAATGGATCCTTATTGTTAAGCGAGTTTTTTGTCACATTCTTTTCATGACATTTTACCCACCCCCCCTCCATTTCTAATGTATGCATTAAAAAAAAGGTCATGAAGGTATTCTTGTCACTGCCATGCAAAAAAATATATTATTTAAATGAACTCTTGGCACTATCTTTCACTGCAATCACATTTTAATTTGGGGGGGGGTCACTGTTTAACAATAATACTGTTAAAAAATTACTGTGTTATGGTAATGAAAACCATAATTGAAAACAATGGGAATAGTAAAAGTTCAGTATCTGGACATGTTACAATAATTGGAGAATCGGGGGGGTACATTGTCCTGAAAATAATGTCACAATGCAATTCAGTTCAATTCACTTAAACAATATTTATTAATTCTCTTTATGATGCTGTTTGGGGCTTTGGTGTCCCACAAATGTGAAGAAAAAAACAACACACACAATCCTATTCATGCTAGCCTGGTCTGTTTGTCTCTGAAGTGTATTTATATCTCTTTCTCTCTCTTCCAGAGCTACATCCAGAGTTTTCGGGAAAGGCATGTGGATGGGCGTGCTTATCCAGTGGGCGGGTTAATGATGGGTCACACAAGTGTGGATATGGACTATGACTGTGGGTCTACTGTGCCCCTCACATCTGGGGCCGGACCGCATGTTCGGGTCTGACCACACATGCATACTCGCACACAAACAGATACACACACACACACACACACACACACACACATACACACACACACATCTTGCTACTCTGGTGCTGTCCTGACCCGGATTCACTCAGTCCAACGCATATAGAGGTTTGGGCCTCTGACTTTGAGCAGCTCCTCACAAAAAAAAAAACAGAACTGAAAAAAATGTAAAGCTCTTCACAGAGAATGGATGCAACTAAAAACTGGGGTGCATCACTCCAGGAATATGGTTGTATTAAAGAGCTGCTTTCTCACACACACAATAACACAAACACAATCAAACCTGAACATGTGCCTGAGCTGTGGCATTGTGTTCACCTCATATTGAAAATATTATGGGGTCAATTGTGAAAAGTTAATCTGAGCTCCAATATTTAAAATTATTTTCTAATGTCTGTGTGGTGAAATGGTGTTAACCTTTCATCAATGTTTTGCAATATTGCTCATCGAATATATCAGTTGGTGCTGAATCTTGTCTGAATCTTGTTCTGTATGGTTGACTGTCATTTTAAAGTCAGCTGTCCCAACCTCCCATTGTAAAATCTGTGGATTCTACCACTCCGTGTATGTACTTTGAAATCCCACATTCCAGCCCAGGACTGTACCAAATACCAGTGAGCAGAGGTGCCTTGTTTGAGACATCAGTAAGAAATTTTCTCTGGAGAATAAAACTCCTTAGCCTTGTTTCAGAAAGGCTGTAGGGTAAAGAGCCATATTACTGCTAATCAGAGCCATCTGGTCCACTCTGGGATGCGGAGCTGAACGTCTGGTTATGAAACGGAGCTGGAGAAAAGGAGCGAAGATGATACTCAGGGAGAAAACAAATGTTTTGGAGGGTAAACATATGAAATAAAACGACACCGAATGATGGTGTAAAACCAGAGATTTTTCCACTTTTGTGGCAAGCTCACCTACAGGGACTTCACCACGACTGTTCAGTTACTGCTGTGTATGTGTTATAATAGTTTGCAGTGCCATGCAATTGAACATTTGTGCACTGGAGGACACGACTGATGAGGTAGTTTCTCAAAGGAGCTAACTTCCTCTTACAAAGACCCCAGTAATCTTTTGCAGAAAACTGCATGACATAACGGTCCCCAGTTTCTTTTCCACATTGCGTTCTCACATCTGTCTTCAAACAAACAAAAAAACCGTGTCTGCCATTCTGTATTGCTTTTTTTCTTCTTTATTCCACTCTTCTAGTTGTACATTTCTGCAAAGCAGAAACATCTATGTTTTGTTCATAAGTCACATTTAGTATATCCATTCCAACATGGCCTCTTATATTTATTTGACATTGCTTTGTTTCTAATCAATTTTTTTTCAAGGGATTCCGAACCCTGGCAGGTGAATGGTTGGTTGTATTTATTTGTTTTTTTGTTTTAAATGCAGAGTCATGTTTTCATTTTAGTTTCCTGTCTGTTAAAAGTGTGGTCTTAAAGACAAAAGTCCTCAAGCAATGAAACCTTTGACAATCTGACATTAACAGTTTTTCTTTTTCTTTTGGCACATTACAACAGCATGTGTTTGAATGGGCCTGGTTATTATGATAAACTCTGTTAATTCACTGCGTCTCTTGTGATCTATGAGTCATCTTTCTGTTTTTGTCTTTGCATTTTCATATTCATGTTCAGGTGAGCAGATACACAAGGAAAACAGACATTAATAAGAATGCATCAGTTTAGGTTTCTTGAGTTTATTCTTTCTTATGTTTGACACAGTTAATCATTTCATTTTAGTCTGTTTTGCTTTTTGACTCTGGTCTTTCTTCCCTTCCAAACCACATCTTCCATCATTTTTCTTTTGCTTATCTAAAATGTTAAGATAAACTACCTTGCATGATACCACAATGATGTAAACAAATGCGCTTAGTAAAAATACAGATTTTAAAAGAAAGTGGCACCTTTCTCCTCTCACTCATGCAGATGTATTACCATTAAGATTTGTGAAAATGGAAAAGTACAGAATATGATGAGCTGTCTTAAAGCTTTTATTTTTGTCCTGGTTTGATTCTTTAGTTTGCTGCTCCTTGTCTGAGGTTTACATGACGTCCTGCTGGTGCTGTGTAGATTCGCTCACCACCTGTAGGGATTAGTAATGTGATTTAAAAACGGTTGAGACTGATGCATCATTCATGCAATAGAGCTGTTCAGCTGTGATGTCAATTTGTTGGCAAATGCAGAAGACTAATTCGCCATGGGTTCCCTCAGAATTTTCCTGTGTTTTTATAATGGGGTGTTTTCAACTTATGAGTAAAATAAGGTCTGTGGTAAACATTACTTGACAATACGTGGACGTTTTGTTCTAGAACATAAATTACACACTTTCATACATCAACCCTGAATTTTGAAGCTGCCTTGTGTTCTTTAAAAAAAGGATGCAATTCAATATGGTTTCAAAATTCAAGTTTGAGGTATGAAAGTGTGTAATTTATGTTGTTGAACAAAATGTCCAAGTATCATCAAGTAATGTTTACCACAGACCTTATTTTTCTTATAAATTGAAAAACACTATTATAGGAAAATTCAGAGGGAACCCATGGTGAATTTTCTTCTGGGTATTTGGACTACAACCTGAACAGCTAAAAATTGGTTTACAAATGTCAATCGATATTTTTTTTTTTAATCTAATTAATTACATGGTGTCCCGATTAATTAATCGTGATTAATCGCATATACAATTATTTGCTGAGAAAGCCCATCATATAACAATAACTCAATATATAATGATTCTACATATTTCTATCAACATATAATTATACATGGTTATCTTTAAATATATATATATATATATATATATATATATATATATATATATATATATATATATATATATAATATTCAGATAATTACAATGCATTACATTCCTGTAGCAGAAGAGTTAATCATTGATAAGGCCATACAAATAGCGGCTTTAGAATACAATGTATTCTTTACTACCATATTATTGATCATAATCCAATCATTGGCATACAGTTCACAGCAATCCATTTCACAAGTGAATTTGTCAATCAGTTGGAGATTTATTATGAGGGATGTTTAAGGACCCAGTCAATTTACACCTACGTCAGACGTGCTTGTGTAGCGTCTTGGGTGTGTTGCGTCATAAACATAAAATGTTTAGGTCACTGTGTCAAGTTAAATATAGATTAATACTCAATCTTTAAACACATCTTGAGATCCCTTAGTTCGGGTTTGCGCTCCAAGTGTTTTGAATGCAAGAACGTAATGCATGTTTGTGTTGTTCTGCCTACTGAAGTGTTTTCTTCACTGTATATACTGCGTGTTGCTCATACAGCTGAAATTTCACTTACTGCCCTCAGGAGTAAACGGGTGGTATTACAAGCTTGCATTTCTCAGGAATCTTTATTATGGTCCGGGGACATGCGATAAATTGTGGAAATTTTTTTAACACGTTATTTTTTGTCAAATTAATCGCACTGAATTAACATTAAATCGACAGCCCTAGTTTTTATATATATATATATATATATATATATATATATGGTGCAGTTAAGGATTTTAACATTTTGGTAACTTTCACCAGATTTAGCCACTGAATTAGAACACGCACTCTCACCAAAACCTGTGCACCAATGATATGTCAGCAAAACCTTATCATGCAAATTCAGAGAAGTTTTCTGATTAGCTGGTTTTCCGATGGGCAAAAAAATTGGGCCAATCCACTTTCTCAAATAATTTTCTACTTTTGGGTCTTTTTTTAGGCTTTAAAGTGAGGCACAATCAACTGATATGCTTTTGAAAAGATGGACTGAGATTATTATAGGTTATGGTGCATTGATCTTGCAAGGGAATAAAAAATTATGAGGACATTTTTTTAGGTTATAAACTGGTAATTACAAGGGTCTTATGCTATAAATGTGGTTTATGAGGACATTTATATTGTCCTCATAATTCAAATCACTTAAACATACAAAATGATTGTTTTTTGGTTTTTTTTAAAAATGTAGAAATACAGAATGTTTTTTTGTGAGGGTAAGGTTTAGGGGTAGGGTTAGGTTCAGGGGATAGAATCTATTGTTCGTACACCATCAAAATAATTATTTCTATGGAGAGTCTTTATAAGGATAGCCACACCAATATGTGTGTGTGTCAGTCACACCTCTCCATCACATGTCTCAATGGTCTTGATCAGGACGGTTTTCTTTGAGTGCATTTCAGAGGCTCTCTGGTGGTGCTCTGGACTCGTCTCTGTTGGAAAGAATAAGACATACACAATCCTTAACATACAGTAAATTCACGGTTTATGTCATGCATAGAAAAGTCTTAAAAAATGTAAAAAAAAAAATTCAGGTAAAACTAATCAGTTCACTGCTAATCACACATCTACACCACTTCAAGTTATTCAGGTTTTTACCTCTAAAGCTTATAGTGGAGTAGGCTTGCATGGGCATTACGATCCTTTAAGATGAGAAAGGAAGTATGACATGAAATAACAATAATCCATCCGAAAAGAACATTTAGTGTTAATTACATAGTCTTGAAATTACTGGAAATGTAAAAACATATTAAAGCAGATCTGTCAAAGTTGTACCTGCTTTCCTCTCCTTCTAGCAGCTTCCTGTAGGTGGCGATCTCCACATCCAGGGCCATCTTAACATTGAGAAGGTCCTGATATTCTCTCAGGTGACGAGCCATCTCATCCTTCATGTTTGCGATCTCAGCCTCCAGTCTGGTGATAGTATCCTGGAAAGCACCAGCCTCTCGACCGTTACGATCCTCCATATCTCTCATCTGCCTCATGAGAGACTCGTTCTTCAGAGGGAGAGGGAAAAAAGATGAAAACAAACAGAATGAAAAAGAACAGATGTATGCACACCAGAGAGCTACAAAGGATAAACGCACAGTTCTCTTGAGGGAGTCGATCTCACAGGTGTAGGACTGGATCTGGTGTCTGTATTCCATGGTCTCCAGCTTGGCTTGCTTCAGGGCATCATTATTCTTGCTCACTGATTGGTTCAGGTCTGACACCTGGTAATGAAAGTACAGATGCCAAAGATCAGCAGGTTCTCTTCATTTTGAGGGGTATGCACACAAAGGGTCCACAACATTTTTTCCACACTGGCCAATGATGGATGAATTGAGAAAATGTACTGTCCATAAAAATTTCTTATCAGCCAAGTAACTGTATTTTGCATTATTTATATTACAATAGTTTTGTCCTTATGTATGAAATTATTTAGCCGTTTTGTCCTTGCATATTTGTGACAAACAGCACAGGTAATTTTCGTGTCATCATATAGGGGAGACCGGGGCTAGTTGTCACAATTTTTACTCCAGTAAATATTTCTAATTTTTAAAAGTCTGTTTCTGCATAGTCACATACCTTGAAATCTTGGCTACAAAAAAAGCTTTTGACATTTCTTATGTTCTTGTCCAGGAAAACAGATACAGTTCATTGAACACACATTCTACAACTTGATTGGAGTCCACCTGTGGTATATTCAGTTGATTGGACATGATTTGGAAAGGCACACACCTGTCTATATAAGGTCCCACAGTTAACGGTGCATGTCAGAGCACAAACCAAGCCAGGAAGTCCAAGGAATTGTCTGTAGACCTCTGAGACAGGATTGTATCGAGGCACAGATCTGGGGAAGGGCACAGAAAAATTTCTGCAGCATTGAAGGTCCCAATGAGCACAGTGGCCTCCATAATCTGTGAAGGAAGAAGTTTGGAAGCACCAGGACTCTTCCTACTGCTGGCCGCCCAGCCAAACTGAGCGATCGGGGGAGAAGGGCCTTAATCAGGGAGGTGACCAAGAACCCGATGGTCACTCTGACAGAGCTCCAGCGTTTCTCTGTGGAGAGAGGAGAAACTTCCATAAGAACAACCATCTCTGCAGCACTCCACCAATCAGGCCTGTATGGTAGAGTGGCCAGACGGAAGCCACTCCTCAGTAAAAGCCACATGACAGCCCACCTGGAGTTTTTCCAAAAGGCACCTCAGACTCTCAGACCATGAGAAACAAAATTCCCTGGTCTGATGAAACAAATATTGAACTCTTTGGCCTGAATGGCAAGCGTCATTTCTGGAGGAAACCAGGCACCACTCATCACCTGGCCAATAACATCCTACAGTGAAACATGGTGGAGGCAGCATCATGCTGTGGGGATGTTTTTCAGCGGCAGGAACTGGGAGACTAGTCAGGATCGAGGGAAAAATGAATGCAGCAATGTACAGAGACATCCTTGATGAAAACCTGCTCCAGAGCACTCTAGACCTCAGACTGGGGTGAAGGTTCATCTTCCAACAGGACAACGACTTGAACCCAATTGAACATCTCTGTAGAGATCTAAAAATGGCTGTGCACCTACGCTCCCCATCCAACCTGATGGAGCTTGAGAGGTCCTGCAAAGAAGAATGGGAGAAGCTGCCCAAAAACAGGTGTGCCAAGCTTGTAGCATCGTACACAAAAAGACTTGTGGCTGTAATTGGTCCCAAATGTGCTTCAACAAAGTATTGAGCAAAGGCTGTGAATACTTATGTACATGTGATTTTTTTTTTTTAAATAATGCTGTAACATAAAAAACTTTCCGGATGCACTGTATGTATGAACCAGAGTCAGACAATGATGAAGGAGAGACTCCGGCAGAAATCACAAGTGTGAGAATGAACCAGGATTTTTCTGAAGGGTTAATTGACACTATACAGCTGTGGTGAGACAGTCTGGCAACAAACATTCCTTGTGGTACTGATATGTTGTGCAAATGTGCTGGCCTTTGCAAGTAAACATTATACTTTTAGTACAACTCTCTTATGTTCACAGAAAATGTACATAGTTTTCAAAAAGACAATCACCTCACTGTATTGTGCATAATAAAGGTGCGGTTATGAATTATACAGACAGTAAGCTAAAAAATAACGACATAGCTCTTGTCTCTGTGAATACAGTCAGAGACAGTGGTAACTTTAGCTGTATTAGCCATGGAATCAGCTAACTAGCACATTCGTAATGGCGATTTGCAAACATTCACAAAATATAAAGAGCGATCTTCAGGATATAAAGCTGGAACACGCACAGTTGGTACTGATCCATGCTTGAGAATCAGATTTTTTGAAAATCCTGCTTTATATTGACACTCATTCACAAAGCAGTCCGGTGTAATATGATTTGCACAAACAAACACATTTTTGTATGTTTTGGGGCACATTTCCTTCAAAAACAAAACTTGTCCACTGTGTCTTCAGTGGCTCTGATGCCGGGAGTACATGAAGACTCTTATGTTAACTTTTACAGCCAACAACAGAACACTTATGATGCTTATGAAAATGAGACATTGTTCTTCTCACTGTATCTGCTCCAACACAGAAAAAAAATGGCGGACTGTGGCGGATCACTCTGGAGGATCAATGATAATTGGGTGGAGTCCGTCACCAGTCGTGGGCGAGGCCTGCACTAAAGTGAGGTCACTTTAGAGCAGAAACGAAAACCGTTCATTTTGGCACACTGTTTTTGATTAATAGAAATATAAGAAAGAGGAGTGGGTGGACTTTTAACATTGTAGGGTGGTTGTGTACACACACTGCCAACTCACATTTATGTACAAATACCATGTAAAAGTGAATTTTGCATAATAGATCCCCTTTAAAGGTAAGAAATGTACACAATTATATTTCTTACCTTTAAAACACTTGTGACAACATATTTAAAGGTTTACATATTTAAACCTTTCGGAAAAAATCTACCTTCATAATATAGTTGACCCTTGCCTGAATGTATGCAAGTATGGTTTTCTATGTATGTTTGCATTTTAAACCAAGAGCTAAAATAAATATGACGATTGGGAAATTTTATTTTGGAGGGTGGAATACACAAAAATTATTCTAATTAAAGGGGTTTTGAACTTAGTGTTTGAAACCAACATACAAAACCTCTAGATGAGCAAGCATCCTTCACTCAAGTCTAGTAGCTCTAACAAAAGAATCAAGACCCATTTTGACTTTGTTCCTCATATTTTCATAAGGGCAGCTTAGTGCAAGGAATATTCCTCATGCTGCCACATTGCCTTCTGGAGACAAAAGTTTTAGGTATCTCTCAAAATGTCTTCAAATCACTTTAGTTAATATTGATGCATTAGGTAACAATAACGTCTCATTTCTCTACATGGAATTTTAGAGAAAAAAAAACACTTGATTAACCTACAATGTTAAATTTAAAGTAAAAGTTGGAGGCACACAAGTCAAGATAGATGTTTTATTAGTGAACGGTTTGGTTTGAATTGTGCATGTCACTTACATCAGCGTGTGTCAGAGCATTGCTCTTAAAATTCGATTAAACCATGTAATATTTTGCACTTCCTTATAAGGTTACCAAGTGTTCATTTTGAACATTGGACACCCCTCTCTCTCACCTTTGACTTGTACCACTCCTCAGCCTCTGCAATATTCTTTGCAGCAATACCCTCATATTGGGCACGGATGTCTCTCAGGGCAGCAGTTAGGTCTGGTTTAGACATGTCCATCTGGATCTGGACTTGAGTCTCTTGCATCTGTGTCTGTAACTCACGGATTTCCTATGCACAGAGAAAGGAAATGCTTTTGTGTATGTATTTGTGCTTGTTTTAACAAAAAAGTATGGCTGATAATGGGACTACAGGCAGGACTAATCTCAAACATCCACACACACAACTGGCCCTGTAACAAAAGCCTGTCATGCTGTATTTTAGAGTAGCTGTGTAATCTCCAGAAACAGATGCAGCTCTATAATTGAGCTCTGAGATTCACACTCTTCGCACAGCAAATAAAAGAAACAAGCTAATGTCAGCTTCTGTATGGTTTGTTTGTGTTGCCACTTAACACATAGAAAATACAAGACAAAATAAAGGAATATTATTATGGGAGGATGGGCTGACCTCCTCATGGATCTTCTTGAGGAAGGCGATCTCCTCCTGTAGGGTCTCAATACGTCTTTCCAGATCCAGACGGGCCAAAGTTGCAGCATCTACATCCTGTGAGTGGATGTGATACCAATTGAAACTATGCCATGTTTGAATTGCTTCTAAGCACATCAAACAAGTCAAGAGAGGCCTAAAAGAATGGGTTGCTCTGATTTGTATGTTCTTAAAGGTTTAGATATAGGGGACTCACAGCTCTGAATGCGGCCAGACTGTTCTCTGCCTCCTCCCTCTGTGCGATCTCCTCCTGAAGTCTGGAGAGAGTGAAAATGAGAAAGAAAAGACACTTGATATGCAAGTCATGTTTATTAAATCCAACCTCTTTCTTCTCCTTTTATAGACAGAGGGTGTGCAACAAACTCAGATGCTCACACACACACACACTTTTCTCATTGGACTGACTGACTAACTCCTGATTAAGAAGCAAAGCTAGGCTATTTTAAACAATGTGTTTTGGAATACAAAATCATCCACTATAAAAGAGACAAACCACTTATTAAGCCTTTAATAACCACTCAATGTCTGATTTAGAATTTTGTAATTTTTTGGTTCATTATAGAGAAATTTAGGTGGTAGACATGATGGAGTAATGTCTAAATATTTCCTTAGATTAGTCACTTCAGATGCTGCTTTTCAGCATCTGATAAAGAACATATCAAACCTCTCCAGTGGCCTAATCAAAGAATCCAGATAGTACATGCAGTGTTGGGTAAGTTACTTTAAAAAATTAATCCGCTACTGATTACTTCTTTTTTTTTTTAAATCTGATTACTGATTACTTTGATGGGAAAGTAATTAGATTACACATTTCTTTATTTGAAGTTACTTTCAAAAACCAATCAAACCTGCTAAAAAAAAAAAACGTGACACTAATAGCTCTTTTAGTAGCAATATGACAAAGACTGCAACATTGCAAAAGAGATCCAATGCATTTCTAAATATGTAACTTAACTTTCTGTGTGTGTGTGTGTGTGTCCATGCTATCTACAAACTTAGCTGTGTGTGGCATGTATGTGAACAGTATGCTTGATTACTTGTGTTTGTGTTGGTGTGAAAGACAAAAAGAATACCTATGAATTGAAAATATTTCTGAAAACATTTGCAAACAGTTTGGATATTAAATTCATTTAGTATTTGATTGCTTGTTGTTTCTTTTCAGTGTGAATATAGCCTACAGGTTTGCTTGTGTGTTGCATCATGTATGTGTGGATTTACAGTATGTTTATTGTTGCGTGTACATGTACTGCATGTGTGTGTGTATACACAACAATAGAGAGAGTGGATTATTTCTACCTCCCTGCTTGTGCTCGGATGAATTGAGTATCCTTTATCACTTGCACATCTGTAACTATTGCATTGTGTCTGTGTTTAATTGTGTACACATAAAGATCATAAATGAGACGTTTGCTTAGCGACATCTTTTTCAAGATGCCGTTCCACACATTTTTCCACCTTGCGAGCGATATATATATATATACCTCTGTCAGACCGGAGTGTGCGCTGTTTTCCATATACGCCCAAAGCCAATCCCCTTGGTGGTTTGTTAGAGCGCTTTCTTATTAGCTGACACAGCAACACACATATGTACTAACATAGGAACGTAATACATTTTAAAATGTATTCTACTTAATTCATATTATCGTCTTAGCAATAAATGTTTAATACAAGTCATGTAATTTTATTCATGTCTGTTACTGTAATCAGATTACTTAATTTTTTAAAGTAATGTTACATTACTGAGTTCCCGGAAATGTAATCATATTACAGTAGCACTTTACACCAACACTGAGCACACGTGCATCTTCTAGATTCTGTTTTAGATCTTTTTATATGGAAAACATCACAATCTAATTAACATCTGCTAAACATATTTTAGAAATCAGATTTACAAACATTCAAAATAATAAAGGTCTCAAAGACATCTGTTGAAAGTCTTATTGACACCCGAGACATACTTATGGACAAAAGTCTTATAGACCAATTGCAGATGAGCAAGCAAGGTTAAAACACATCAAATAGACATCAGGGCAATTACATTCATATTCTCATCCTTTAAATCTGTTTTTCTAAATGTGCATATAATTTTTACTTGATAAACAGTGTTTTACATGATTACACATGATATTCTATTTGGGAGCAAAGTAATTCACTAGTCAACAAATGTTAAAATACACACTATTTCAAAAGTATAGCCACAAGACGTAAATATTAATGTTAATTAATGTAAATGTTAATGTTAATAGTTATGTTAACATGTTTTTAGTGTGATAAAATCATAGATTTACAGTGTTATGTCAAAATGACAATGAAGTTGTAATATTGGATATAACTTAACACAGTCAAGTCAGGTCAAGTGGTTTTTATTGTCGTTCAACCATATACAGTTAGTACAGTACACAGATAGGTTAGTAAGCAATTTTGTTACACTATAATCATGTTAACACATACTGTACTTCTTGTGGCTATACTTTTGAAACAGTCTGTATTTTAAGGACTGGTTCGTTCACTTTCATTGTAAGTGCCTTATTGTAACCATGATTTGTGCTTTTTTTTTTTTTTTTTCTTTTAATAAACAAGGGTTGAGTCTATCTAAAAATAAAATAAATAAATAATACATTATGCCACAAATGCCATCAATTGAACTTAATTTGTATTGTACACCGAATATTTCTTGAACTCTTGAATCTTTTAAACTTTCATCAACTGAGGAAATAACTTCAAGACATAAATATACTGACATTCTAAATCCATGAAACATGCATGAACACACACATGCTTCTTAAACTATGGCAAATTGAAAATATTCTTTACATAGTCCATGTGGTGTTATGGGTAAACTGAATTTTTGTGTTATTTTCAGATTTATCCTTCCATTCATCTCTTATGTTTTACTATCCCGATCTTACCTGAGTTTCAGTTTCTGGAGGTCATCAGCCAGGTTGTCCCGATCCACCTCTGCACGTGATCTCTGGTTGGTCACCACTTCAGTCTCTCTCCTCAGCTCCCTCATCTCGTCCTCATACAGGTCAGCGATCCGTGTGGGCTCCCGCCCCCTTAACCGCTCCACCTCAACCACCAGTGTCTGGTTCTGCTGCTCCAGCATGCGAACCTTCTCAATGTAGTTGGCAAAGCGATCATTCAGGTGCTGCAGCTCCACTTTCTCATTGGTACGTGTATGCAAAAACTCCTGGTTGAGTGCGTCAGCCAGGCTGAAGTCCAGCGTCTCACCCATCCCGCCATATGGGCGGGTAAAGCCTGCACATAAGTTGGGCATACTGGAGGAGGATGCTCTGTGACTGGAAAATCCTGGAGAGGAAGCGGCAGATTTGGTGACCTCGTAGACTCTGGAGCTAACCCGAGAACTGCCAGATCCCCCGGTGGAGGCTCGGCCAAACATGGCACGGGACATGGGTGCCATCATGTAGCCGGGACCACCAAATGTTCGGCGGTATGAAGAGGCTGAGGATGAGGCGAGAGAGTGGCTCATGGTGGAACACAAGAAAGACAGACCAAACCAAACAAATGCACACAAACAGGACACAAACAGAAGTGAGCACAGGGCATGCTCATCTGTGGCTATTTCTAGCTTGTTCCCTTCTGCCCCTCCCTCTCCAGCTACCCCAAACTCTACTTCAGTCCCACTCTCACAATAACACATTTGACACCTTCTACATCCCACCACCAAAAAAATGATGTGTCCCATTCTTTCTCTTTTACTCACTGCCCAGCTGTCTCAGTGCTTGGCACAAGAAAACAGAGCTGATTGATTTGAAAATGAGAGAAATAGAAAGATCAGGGCCATGCTCACATGCTCATGACACATAACGAACTGTCATGCTCACAGGGATGCAGGTTCGAATTAAACTTAAGCCCTGTTCCCATCCCATACCCTCCTCTCTTTCTCTGCCTAATTTTCCTTTTTGTCTCTCACTATCTTATACAATAAAAAGCCAAAAAGAAATGTGAAAAAAGAAATTGAGAGAGTGACAAATGGATGACAACTTTGAAACAACTTTCCCCTTTGCTCTTACAGTCATTTGGTGAAGATCTGCAAGCACATGAAGGCCACAAACTGAAGGCCAGAGGTGCCCATTCTTTCAAAAACACATCCCGCTTCGGCCACTCGGGGCAGTGGTTGGAATTTCGATAAGCACAGAGTGGTTCTAAAGAACTTTTGACCTACAGTACGTGATCAGTATGAATACAATATACAGGGGAACTTTACAGAACATTTACACTGTGATTCCATAAATTGCAGGACTAATATCATTGCATTACTCTGCAATTTGTAAATGCACTGATAAAAGCTTGAGAAAAAATGTCATGTTCTAATATTGTTAGGAGCAGCACTTAAAGCTGATGAGCAGATTAGCACAGATTGAGGGGAAGGTTTGTGACTATAAAAGGAAAGGCATGAGAAGGAGAGGAGGAGATGTATGACTGTGTACCATCTCTGGAAACAGAAGGAAACATGATCCTCTGCTCTTGCATTGGTAAATGCATTGCATCATTATTGATTATGCCATTTGCCATATGCCACTGTTGATAGAGCACAGCTATTAGATATAATTTCAACACTGTGAGTAAGTGGATGAATACAGGTAAAAAAGTTACACAGGGAACAATGCAGTGTTAAGAGAACTTGAAATCATTGCAGAGGTTTAAATCACTATCACTAACATTATACAATTTAAACTTTTGTAATCTGAGTGCTTTGTCTCTGGTGGCTGTTGATGTTTTCTTTTAAACCTATTTATAGCCAGTGTAAGAGCAATGGAATTCCATCATCACAAAAGCTTCTCTGGAAGCCTTCAGAGAAACCTCAGGTGACAGATGATATAAACTCCCCATCTCTTCTTCTACCCTCCCACTCTCATCTTAGATAGTCATAATATATCTTATCCTACCCTCTTCTCTTCACTCACCACTATATAAGGCGTACAAGCCCATGAGCTCTGCAAAACATCAATAGATATTCAGAATGTTGATGAAACACAAAAGAGGTATTTTCTCCCATTCTTTAAGTAATAAATTTGCTGATGCAAAGTTTATGAAAATTATGTGAATATTCAGTAACACTGTACATTAAGATTTCCTTTGTTAAGCATTTATAAAGGGGATATTTAATGACCAACTCTTCATTTATAAATGCATTATAAATAATTGATATGGATTTCTAAAAACATGGATAAAAAAGGTGAGCAGTTAAACTTACATCTTACACTTATTCCCACTTATTTAATCACAAACATAAAATGCCTAAATGTATGCTTTGTCACAATAAAGTAGATTCAATATAGATTATTATAGTGAGATTCAAAGGATAAATTATGTCATTTTGCAACAATCTGCAATCTGATTTTTGAGGTTGCATTTATGATAATTCTCATTTGGAATCCTGAATGTGTATTAGAGGTTTTTGTTAAATCTTGTTGGCTCTGCTTCTTCCATGCTAATCTATATAAATCAGGTTATTCTGAGATAGTGTATATTGTATTCTGAGAGATTCTTAAAATATATAGATAGTGATTTTGAAAGATGATATTATTTTTTCAGAGCTAGAAATTAGTTGGTTTCCTCTCTTTGGAATATAATAGTTATTAATAGAAAGATTGGTATGTCAAGAGAATATTTTTTTTTGTTTAAGAGTTATTGGATGATGATGGGCATTTCATATCTTACAATGATTTAATGATAAATGTTGTATAAGAATTACACTTGTTTGCAGTTTTTCTAGTTCTTTATCCAGGTCTGTTTCTTTTCTGCCTCATTTGAATATTTGTCATGTGGTCCTAATTGATAATAATTGTGATTACAAACTTAATTACAATGAGTTTATGTGTATCATTGTTGGGTTTTTGGAGTATTATTCCCTTGTAGATGTTACAATTTCAGCAAGGAATTTATCCTTCACCTTACAATTTAGCATTTACAAAAAAATATTTCAGTTTAAAATGGATTCATATGGCTCTATATTTTCTGAAACTCTTTTTTTTTTTTTTCAATGTAAACACCTTTTTTCCATAATAGGTGGATGTGCATAACTGGCTATTCGTAAAAATCGCTAATATTCCTCCAGTTTTCTTGCAAGATATGCTTTTTTACTAAATCAATTTGAACCCCCACATTTCTGCCATTGTAAACATGGAACTTCTGTTAAATATAACATTAACCCATAAAAGTGGAAAAAATTATAATCCCTCTTTTAATGTGTTATTTGTAATTTGTGAAAACATTTCAAAGTTTTAAGTACTTTAAAAAACAAAATAGAAAAATCGAATCTTCATGTTCCCCATGGGCAGTCTTTTGTAGTGTTTTCATTCATATCTCATGCCATTTTAAATCTTACTCCTTGTCCTTGCACTTTTTTATTTAATTATTTTTTTTAAAATTAAGATGGCACTCTAGTACCATATACCATATAGTACCTACTATATACTATATACCAAGTTAAATTTATATAAATGCTATTATTATTCATTATTATTATTATTAATAAACTATCTACGGGGTTGCTTGAGGCAGCTAAGCACTGAATTGCACTAACTGAAAAATAAAAGCATTATCTTTAAGTCAACTTTATTGTAATTTCATCTCTCTTACAGGTCCTAGTGCTAAACTAACATTATACATTAAATTTGATTTAATATAGAGAAACACTACATACAAGACATTGTTTACATATCATGTAACATATACACAGCATACATAGTGTGGACCCGGAGAAGCCGCTGCTTCTGCACGTGCCGCCATCTTTAGCACTGCATTGCAATAACAGTGCTTGTATTTTTTGGGGATGCAGTTTCATATGGTTGTACATTTAAGATGTTATTATTTCAATTAAAAACATATCACACAATATTACATCAATAAAATTCAAGAATAAATATTCACCTGACAATATTCAGTTCCAAAAAAATCAGTTTATATATATATATATATATATATATATATATACAACAGTTAGTTCAGGTCCTCGAATCTGATTGGACTAGAGTCCATGAGCACTGATGGCCTGACATCATCAGCACTCCGATGCTTCACTGTGTGTATCACTCAACTTGTGTGCTGTTCTAAACTAAAGTGTAAGAGCAGTGCATATGTGTTAAGTGTTACTGTATAAGTGTCTCTTACATGTATTTTTTATTTTATTTTTTGAATTACATATGTTAGCCAGCAGGTGGTGGCAAAAGATAATTTTTGTATGTAATATATGCATTTGGTGACGTGAAGTAATTCCGTCAGTCATTGTTTACTTACAACAGCACTCCGTGATTGCTCATATTACTACTACACGACTACAGCTAGAAAATAGCTTTAAACGGCTTTAAACAAACAACTTCAGCATTACAGGTCATCACAGCTGAGAGACACAACAGACAGATTAATTACACAACTCAAGGCTCTTACCTCTTCCTGGAGTTTCCACGTTGGAGAAAAAGTACTGTTCAAAATGGCGGAGGACATTGCGGTTTCTATAGTGAAAGACTTTTGCACACCGGCTACCGCGAAATGGAGAGGAATACCCCCCGCTTGGACGGCTATTTTTCTGCTGAGAAAGCTGATCTCCAGAAAGCTGACAGCATCTCAGCTTGGGTGTGGCAACAGGTGATCACACACACTACATGTCTCTCTCTCTCTCTCTCTCTATCTCTCTCTCTCACGCACTCACTCACACACACACACACTCACATCCATCCTTGTATACCCAATAACTTAATAGAAACAGCACAAGCCTTGATACTATTTCTGAAGTGACATTTTTGAATTACTAACGGAGGCTTTTTTGAACCAGCAATGGCAGATTCTGATCCGCTGCGTAATAAAGTAGTTCCATGCACAAATGCACTTTTATGACCGTACTCAGTTTGTCCCCATTTTTAAAAATTTACTTGTTCATTGAACTGTTGTATGTAAGCAATATAATACTCCCAATCATGCTATATGTCCCTAAATTAGCACTGCTGTATTTACCTACGGCACTCGGCCTGCAGCCGAAAAAGCATGAGAGCAATGATATGAGAGAGACCGGAGTTAAGAGTAATCACAACCCAGGTGAGGAGCCTTACCGAATGACTTGCCATTATATCAAACACAGTTGAAAGCTGTTTGGTTCGTTAAATTAAGTTCTTTGTCTTTGTTTGTGTTTGAGTTCCCACAGTATGCAATAGACTGGCAATGGCAAAAAAGAAACAATTTTCTCTAGAAACTCGTCAATCAATCATTATTTTAAGGAATGAAAGCTATACAATGCTTGAAATTGCCAAAAAACTGAAGATTTCATACAAAAGTATACACTACAGTCTTCAAAGACAAAGGACAACTGTCTCTAACAAGGACAGAAAGAGATGTGGAAGGCAATATGTACAACTAAATAAGAGCTAAGTACATCAGAGTCTCTATTTTGAGAAACAGATGCCTCACATGTCCTCAGCTAAAAGCTTAATTGAATTCTACCCACTCAACACCAGTTTCATGTACAACAGTAAAGAGAAGACTCAGGAGTGCAGGCCTTATGGGACAAAATGCAAAGAAAAAGCCACTTTTAAAACATAAAAAAGAAAAGGATAGAGTGGGCAAAGAAACAGACATTGGACAACAGATAACTTGGAAAAGAGTGTTATGGATTTTAAACTTATAGCTTTTTGTGGGATTAGCTAGACTGTAAGGTGTGTGAGAAGTGTGCGACAAGACAGCCACATCTATGGCAAGTGCTACAGGAAGCGTGGGGTGAAATGTCACCTGAGTATCTGACAGTGTTGGGGAAGCTACTTTGAAATTGTAATTTTACAAGCTACACGCTACTCATAATTTAAAATTGTTAAGCTACAGTCAAGCTACTCTTTTGAAAAAGTAGTTAGCTACACTACAAAGTACCATCAAAAAGTAGCTAGCTATATTAAAGCTACTTAATGAGGCAATATATTTTTTAATGTTACTATCAAACCAATAATATTAATAAAAAAATTACACTAATGACATTTATAAATGAATGTATTAATGAAATACATTTAATGTGTTTAATTAAATATATTAAATGTATTTAATACATTTAATGAATAATACAGTTAATAATGGCCATAAAAAAAATAAAAACAAAAAAGATCAGACACCATTAAAAAAATCTTTTTATACTATACTTCAAACTTTTCAGTCCGTCTGTTGCCAGGTGTAACCTACTTCCATAAAGTTCACATTTTTATGACAAATACTCCTTGGGATGGCATTTTTTGTCCTTGTCACATAATATTAAGGGTGGATAACATGTGAATAAAGACTCTAGGCTGTGTTCATGCTCATTGTATTTTTTGACTTTTTTGCCATTGACATGCAAGTGCCAGATTTATAGGTCACATACAGATGTTGCTCTACAAATATTTGATAGCTTTTTTCAGGTCCAAAAAAAAGTGGACGGATGGTGTGGCTCGGTGGAGGGCAGGACCGGCGCGTGATTACGCACGCCCGGTCCCATATTAGGCTAATTAAGCCATCAAGAGGGATAAAGGCCACTCGCAGATGGCGATCGAGAGAGAGAGCTCAATTACGGACATGTCTGTCCTCTTATGTGTTTGTCTTTTGAGTTTTACATTAAACCTTTAAGTTATATGTCAAGCCGGTTTCTCGCCTCTTCCTTGCCCGCGAATATGATCTGTGTTACATTGGTGCCGAAAGCCCGGGAAGGAAGAGGGATACGCTGTAGCGGAGTTCTCGCCACTACTCCAAAGAAGCAGCCGTGGCCATCTGCTGGGGGACGAGGAGCCCAGCCGCCTGGACGCAGAGGAATGGCCGCCGACCGCGAGGGGAGAAGGGGCTCCTATAGCCGACCGCCTGGAGCGGTCAGGGCCGCTGCCAGGGGTGGGGGAGTCTCCTTCGGCTCCCCGAGAACACGGCGGGGCGTTCCGTCCGCCAGGGGCTGAGGACTGCCTCGAATCCGCCTGGAGAGGCGCGGCTTCCGTTCGGTAGAGGGTGGAGGAGTGGCTGAGGAATGAGCTACGGTGTATCAGAGAACCGGTAAGTTAGGTGTTTTTTTATTTTTATTAATCTCTCTCTCCTCTCTCTCTCGCTGCCGCTCTGCGTTGGCCTTTTCCCTCTTTTTAAATTCTGGTGTTTGTGGGAGGGGAGGTGCCGCCCAGTGCAGGACCCCCCCCCCCCCCTAATTTTAATTGTTGTTGTTTCCCTCCCCTTGCCCCTCCCTCTTTTTTAAATTATGGTGTTTGTGGGAGGGGAGGTACTGCCCAGTGCAGGAACCCTCCCCCCCATTTTTAATTGTTTTTTGTCTCCCTCCCCTTGCCCCCTCCCTCATCCAGGTTGATGGGGATGACCTGCCGGCAGACCGCGCGGGAGGCGCCACCCCCCCCCCCCCCCCCCCCCCCAGGGGATGTACGTCAGGCCGGGGGTCCCCAGCCTGAATGAACGGGGGAGGAATGTGGCACGGTGGAGGGCGGGACCGGCGCGTGATTACGCACGCCCGGTCCCGTATTAGGCTAATTAAGCCGTCAAGAGGGATAAAGGCCACTCGCGGACGGCGATCGAGAGAGAGAGCTCAATTACGGATTTCCGTTATCTTATGTGTTTGTCTTTTGAGTTTTCCATTAAACCTTTAAGTTATACGTCAAGCCGGTTTCTCGCCTCTTCCTTGCCCATGAATTTGATTGTTTTACAGATGGTCATCCTAGATCAGGGGGTTGGGATCCTATGGGTCGCGATCATTTAAAACTTTCTAGAGATAACTTTCCAGCAGAAGGTGTGGGTGCAATTGCAAAGCTTGAAGTCAGTGACACTGTTTTGATTTCCTTTCTTCTGAATTTGTCATACAGCTTACTCCTGGTGAACAAGGTTTGAAATGAACACCCGCCAGATGCAGGTTTTCATGCAGAGCATTTTGCTGATGTACCAGCCACTGTGGAAGGTGACCTGTAAGGCTTCTCGGAGTGATATATTACAAGAAATTAGACACAAAGATGCATGTTTGACGAAACATGATTATATTTTGAAGAACAGATGAAAGAAAAGCCGCTGATACACGTCTGATTTGATATGTGTGTGTGCAGTGAGCTCTGCTGTTCACAAGTGCAATGAAAGCTCTTCTCCAAAACACACATATTCAGAGGTTTCTGGGCCTCGTTTACCAATAACTATTGATCTTAGTGGTTAAGAGCATTTTCTACAAGCAATTTTATGAACATTCGTTATTTTTATGTGCACCCAGGTTGTGATATAGCACCCGCCACCTGCAAAATGTGACGATGCACAATCCACTTTGTGAGCTCCTCGTCCAAATGTATTTCATGCGCAAGTAATTTTGCTTATCTACCCACAACAGGTAGGTGACCTGTATGACGTCTCGGAGTGATACATAACAAGAAATGCTGTTAGTCAAAAGACACGTGCTTGAAGAAACACACTTTACAAAAATCACATTGTGCACGCAACTCTGAAGTTTGAATAATATATACAGGTATCTTTGTATTAAAGAAACAATGATGAAAGTGATTAAATCATAAAGTAATTCAAGACACGTTCACCTTGAATCTAAATTTTTGTTCTTGTTCTTTTCTTTAAGCAGCATAAACTGTTGCCAAAACGCAATACAAACACATTCGATAAAAACACATTTTGCAGCATTTTTTGGGAACACAAGGGAATTTTTTAGGCTTATTTATTATGATGATTATTATAATAATCTTTACATTTATAATTGTCTTTACTTCTTAATTTGCACTTATACTGATACTTGCGCGATGCCAAATGGAGATGGTAAATGTTTGGATTTAGGGAGGTGGTTATATAGAAGATTTTTTTAATCACTTTGTTATTTTAATTGCTTTTTTAATTTAGTTTAAAGTGCAATTTGAATTTAGAAATGTCTTTTGTTTAAGTTTTCATGTTTCAACACATTTAATTTTTAAAGCAAAAGCAATAAAGCAAAAATATTCACCAACCTTGGGGGTTGACCATTTATTTGGAAATCACGATAGTTTAAATGCGATTATTATTCAAATATTTTTTACATATCTCCCAGCCCAAAGGGGAAGTTCAATTTTTCATGAACAATTGTGTTATGAAGTACTTTTATGGAGACCCGCACAAACGTATTCCATATCACAAAATATTACCTATTAATGTTTGCATATTTGTTTGATTTTGAGTAGTCTATAGACAAAATATCAATTTTTGATATGGCTCTTTTAAAAAAAATACATCAACAAAATATTAAAAAATTGGTTCCTTTTTTTGTTGCATAATAATACATCCTATAAATTATTTCTTTTACCAATCATTTTATTGATTTAACATGAAAATAACAGTTAATGTAATGCTAAGATATTGAGAAATCATTAAATTGTGCATGATAATAATTATTATAATAATATATACTGTATATGTATAAATATTATAATAATAATACACTCGCTGCTCCCAATAACGCACAGATGATGATAAGTGAAATAAACATATTTAGAACAGAAACAACATCCCTCAAAAGGCAATAATAACTTTTTGAATTATTTTATTAAAATAGTAAAGGTAAATATGCTGTTGTGTGGTCTATTAAGAACAAAGTGTCTGAAACATTCTTTGTTACATAGAAGAATAAAATGGTGGTCTCTTATTAACCATCAGACAATCTCTTCTTATCCAAGTGAGCTGTAATAAGCTCTCAGTAGATGATGGTAATTCACTATTTTTGTTTGTGATCTGCCATTACAAAAGAAGACACTGCTTGACCCTGATCAGCAGACAGAAATATGCTGCCAGATTGTTGGATGTTTTGCCTGTAAAAGTTTGGCATTTACGCAATAAGGTTTCTAATCTGACCAATATGATGTAGCGTTTGGTCACGCTACACCGCTACTTGCTGGAAAAAGTAGTTTGCTATTGGAAAAGCTACTCTGTTTTAAAAGCAGTGGAGCTACTGTCAAGCTACTGAAAAATGTAGTTAAGCTAGCAACTCCCCAACACTGGAATCTGGACAAACTGACAGATAAAATGCCAAGGATCTTCAAAACTGACGATGCTGCACATGGAGGATTTTTTGATGAGAACTCTTTTAAGTAGTTCTTTTCTTACCATAAGAGCAAAATCTGTACATTATTCCAAAACTTTTGGCTGCCAATGTATATGAATGTGGATTAATATACATATGCCAGGCCCTCATAGATCTGTGGGTGGAGCAGCAACAGTGCTTTGAGGCACTCCTTAGAGGATGCTTCCTTTGGCTGCTGCTGGGGCATTGCATTGTTTTGAAAAGCTTAACACTGAGGCAGTGGTTAGTTTCCACCTCACCTATCCTCACCTATCCACAAATTTTGAGGACTAATTGGCCGGCATTTCCTGAATTGTTAAAGGGGTTTTGTGTGGATGGGTCTTGTAATACATTAGTACGGTCTGGGGTGTGCAATGCGCTGATGGGGGAGGCAGAGCAAGGGCCGTCAACTTCAGCTCTCTGTCAGGATGACCTGAGGGAGGGGGAAGCCTCGGATTCCTCAGCCCGTAGGGGAATTCCCGCTAGGGATTTCCCTCTGGAGCAGATGCGAGACGAGACTCTTAAGCACACATTTGACCAAGTGAAAGTAATTGATAGCAACGCCTTCAGCCGCGCGTTGCACTCACATATCCGTATTTCTCAATTACAAATGATCGTTTGTATTGAGTGATGCAGGATGCTCAGACAAAAGAAGATATAACCCAGTTGTTAGTACCAAGGAGCAGTCGGGGAAATGTTGTTCTAGGCGGCTCATCATAGTCCGATGGCAGGTAACCTGGGACAGGGGAAAACTCTAAGTCATCTCATGGCCCTTTTCTGTTAGCCGGGCATTCATGGGGATGTTAGTGGCATGGTGTGTGACGCACCGCGAATGTCAGCTGGTGAATCCGCCGGCTACTCCAAAATTGTCATTGCACCCTCTTCCATTGATCAAAGTTCGCATTGACAGAGTTGGCATGGACCTCGTCAGGCCATTAAAATGGTCAGCACATGGGCACTGCTTTGTGTTGGTTCTGGTGGACTCTGCAACGTGATACCTGGTTAGCAGTGCCTCTTCACAACATCTCAGCATGTAGTGTTGCAGAGGCACTCTTCAGAATTATCTCCCAAGTAGATCAGGGCTCTACTTTCATGTCACGTACACTACGTGAGCTGTACTAATTATTAGGTATTAAATAGATTCGTAAAAGCGTGTACCATCCACAAACGGATGGCTTGGTCAAATGATTTAATAAGACCTTAAAAAATGTGATTCGTAAGTTTGTATTCAAAGATGCTCAGAATTGGGATAAGTGGCTCGAATCCCTGTTCTTTGCTGTGTGAGAAGGCTCGCAAGCCTCCACAGGGATTTCTCCATTTTAATTGTTATATGGGCGTAAGCCCCATGGCATCTTAGAGGTCATGAAGGAATATTGGGAGGAGGGACCTTCTCAGAGCAAAAACTGAATTCAATATGTTCTTGACCTGAGAGCAAAACTGCACACACTGGGGCAACTATTACAGGAGAAATTGCTACAGGCGCAAGAACATCAGTCCCAGCTCTATAATGGGGAGAGCGACTACAGGAGTTTGCACCGGGAGATAAAGTACATTTATTACTACCTACATTGAGTTCTAAATTACTTGCAAAGTGGCAATGGCCCTTTGAGGTCACACAGCGAGTTGGGGAAGTCGATTATGAGGTAGTGTGTATGGATAGAGGTGGGGCTTGTCAAATTTGCCACCTCAACCTACTAAAACAATGGAGAGAGTATCCTTTGCGATGGTAGTTCCAGAGAGGGTGGAGCTTGGTCCGGAGGTGAGTCTAAAAGCCAATCAGTTCACCCTGGAGAGGCAACTTCTCGCCACCACAACATAAGGAGTTTGCCAGTTTGCAAAATATTTTCGTATGTTCTTGCGTCTCCCCGGCTGCACTAATCTCATAGAACACTACATCGAGCCAACCCCAGGGGTAGTGGTATGTAGTAGTCCCTACCGCTTACCCGAACACAAGAAACAAGTAGTACAGGAAGAATTAAAGGCCATGCTCATTATGGGCATAATAGAAGAACCCCACAATGATTGGGCCAGCCTGGTGGTTCTGGTGCCTAAGAGCAATGGCACGGTCTGGTTCTGTGTGGATTATAGAAAGGTTAACGGTTAAAGGTTAAGATTTGAAAGTGCCATACTTTCTGCTGTCAGTTGGTAGTGCTATGAATGTGACCCATAATAGCCGCATAAATGTGATCAGCCCTCATTAACAAACATACAGCTGAATTTTCATCAAAATCACACATTGCACAGAAGATATAAGGCACTTCCTGTTTTCCATATTTCTCCATAAATGTATTGCTTCAACATGGCATCAAATATGTTAGCAATTTAGCATCTACAATGTCTTAGCATGATGTTGCACAAATTTGGTGCCAGTCACATGAATCCCCTAGGAGGAGTTTTTTCAATTTCAGAGCCCGCGATTTTCAGAAAATCCAAAAACAATTTTGGTGATGGTGGGTGAAAATGAGGGTGCTACAGTGCCCCCTTACATGACCATTTTCAAGTGTTCACTACAGAGCCTCCCTAGCATGCCCCTCTCCCCTCAACCTTACCCAGCCCTAATGGCCGATGACTTTGATGTGTGTGCAACATTTCAAGAGTTTTCACACATGTTAAGTACCCTTTTTTTTAAAATCCTTAGAAGAACAATAGTGCCTCACCCTCATCAGGCTCCACTCCCTTGTTTCCCTGCTCCAACTCTCTTGATTTCTAATCATCCACATCTGACAGTTGTTATGCTGGACTATTTATATACTCACCAAACACTAATTATTGTCTTGTCTCATCTTGAGCTACCCAGATCTTGTTCCAAATCCTACTGTGATTTATTCAAAGTGCTAAGACTTTTTCTTCATTGTCTTGATTACAGCTGGTATTCACCCATGTTTTCTTTTGTATTAATAAACCTCCATTTGGATTCCTCCATATTCAGCTGTCTTCTTCTATTGTGACAGAAGACTAAACCGAAATCATGCACCCAGCAAGATGGGCATCTCTCTTAGATCGGCTGGCGGTCCACAAACAGCAGCTCCAGTAACACAGGGAGTTGCTCTGTGAGATTCAGCACCTCCTGGTCCCAACCATCTTCAGTGAAGGAGTTGCAGAGGTTCTCAGTTGCGGCAACTTTTACAGAAGATTCATCCAGAACTACAGCATGGTAGTCGCACCATTCTGGTGCCAATAGGTTCTGGTGACAGATGGTGTCTGAAGTTTGTGATGACCAGGTTTGTGCTTTGGGCTTATTTTTCATGAGGTTGGTGAATCCTCAAGCACCCTAATCCAGATCTCCCCTTCCTCATCGAAGTCGATGCCTCCATGACAGGCGTGGAGGCTGTGCTCTCTCAACAACAAGGGAATCCTCCTAAGCTCCATCCCTGTGCGATCTTCTCAAGGAAGTTTTCTCCTGCAGAATGCAACTACGGCATCTGCAACAGAGAGCTGTTGGCTATCAAGCTGGCGCTTGAGGAATGGTGCCACTGGCTGAAGGGCTCTCATCATCTGTTCACCATCATCACTGACCACCTCAAACTAGAGTACCTAATGTCAGCCAAAAGACAATCCCTAACAAGCACGCTGGGCACTATTCTTCACAAGATTCAACTTCTCCATCACCTATGGCCCGGGCTCCAAGTATATTAAGGCGGATGCCCTCTCCCGCCTTCACTCACCTTATCAAACCACATACACACCAGAACCCATTCTACCTCCCTCCATCCCTAGTCAGCCCTATTCAATGGGATCTAGAGCAGTGTATAGCCCAGGCCAACACTACCGAAACTACTCCCTCAGTTTGCCCTCCTGGTCTCACTTGTGTCCCTTCCTCACTACACTCCCAACTCCTGGAGTGGCTCCACTCACCTCCTGGATCTGGTCACCCATGAATCTCCCATACCCTCTCTCTTGTCTTCAATAAATATTGGTGGCCCCAACTTACTAGAGACATTTCCAATTTCCACTCCTGCCCTTAGTGTGCAATAGCCAAGGAACTATGTCATCTCCCAGCCGGCAAGCTTGAACCTCACCCCATTACTGAACGACCATGGTCCCACCTCAGAGTGGAATTCATAACTGACCTCCCTTCTTCTCAAGGCTACACCTGCGTTCTAGTGGCGGTTGATCGATTCTCCAAGTCTTGTCGGCTTGTCCTCCTCAAGGATCTCCCCACGGTCATGGAGAATCCGAAACACTCTTCCATCATGTTTTCAGAAATTTTGGGCTACCTGAAGATATTGTCTTCAACAGAGGGCCCTAATTCATCTCTAGGGTATGGAAGTCTTTTTTTAGCCTCCTGGGTGTCTCTGTCAGTCTCTCCTCAGGTTACTATCCTCAGTCTAATGGCCAGACTGAGAGGAAGATCCAGGAGATTGGTTGCTTCCTTCTCATATATTACCACAACAACCAGCGGGAATGGATCCACTACCTCTTATGGACCGAATATGCAAAGAATTCCCTCTGTCATCCTTCTACTGGCCTCACGTCCTTTCAGTGTGTGTTTGGTTTCCCTAGTCTGGAGAACCCTTGGGAGTCCATTCAGTCGAGCACCGGTTCCAGAACAGCTAGCATATCTGGAATATTGACCACAATCACCTATAGCATGCGGTCTGATATCAAAAAATCCAGGCCGACACCAGACGTTCTGCCACTCCCCAGTTCCATTCCGGGCAGAAGATTTGGCTCTCCATCTGGGACATTCATCTCGTTTAATTTTCGTGCAAAAAGCGTAGTCCTATGTACATCGGGCCATTTCCCTTGTTGACAGATCAACCCAGTGATATATCATTTAGCACTACCAGCCCACTACCGTATTTCTCCCTTCTTTCATGTTTCTCTCCTCAAAACCTCTGCCTTCTCTTTATCCTTCCTCCACAGAGCCTAATTAGGGTCTGTGTCCACTTCCGCCACTGCTCTTGGAAGATGGTCCCACGTACATAATCCAGGTCGTCTTGGACTCCCGGCGTCGGCAGGGGCATCACGAGTACCTCGTTGACTGGGAGGGGTAGGGTCCTACTCCCTGTGTGTGAGGCCACCCACGGCGTCGGGTTCTCCACACCCTGGGAGCGGCCTGTGGAGGGGGGAGGTCACTGTCATGCCCTCATCAGGCACCACTCCCTCGTTTTCCCTATAAATCAGACAGAGCATAATACAAGAAGTACATGGTTGCCAGATCAGTATTCATAGCCTCTGTCTAACCAGAAACAATGATCTAGTATATATGACCTAGTAAAAATAACATAGATTTTAATAAATATATTAACTTACTTTTATTGAACACAAAATCCATGCGTCTCTCCTTGCGAATGAACATCTCTGTCACGTTGTTGTAAAAGTTCCACGCTTGTTGAAGTTTTGATAGCCTCTCTTTCTCGATTCCTTTTAAATCATCTTTGCAAAATCCTCGTAGGTCACTGATGCTTACACTATATCCATTTTAGCACTTTAAACAAAAATCTAGCCTATCAGACAGCGTTACAGAAGAAAAGAACATTCTGATTGGCTTACTTATTTTGGTATGCATGCTTACCTTCACCATTTGTAGTAGCGGGCATTATTCGTTTTCAATGAATGTTTTGAATGAAAGAGTGGTAAACAATGCTTTGAATATATCAAAGAAAGCATAACACAAAGTGCTTTTTTTATGAATAACTGCCTGTGCTGCTCAACCGAGATGAAAGATGACGAATTTGAGTGAAAACAGTAGTTTATATTAACAATTTTATTTAAATATTTCATTGTGTATTTTTTCTTTTCACCCTACTGTTCTGTACTGCTTACCATGGAAGGCACGTCCCTGCATTCAAATAAACTTTATTCAAGAGCAACATTTATTTTAGTTTGCTCAAAAATGAATTAATATTTGCAAGAAGAAACATTGCTTTACAAAACTGAGTTCACACCATGCAAAACATCTTTTTATGCGCTCAAAACATTATATTGCATGTGCAGAATTGTGGCACAAATATAAATTCTTAGAGCACAAATATAGCTACTTAGAGCACAACTAGTTTATCCGAAACGAACATATCTGAAAAATAAGTGGAAGTTACAAATTATTAAGGTTTAGCCCTCTTTAAGCAGGAGTTTATGGTAATTTTTCATTTAATAATTTAGAATGTAACTATATTAAGTGATTATAGTGTGTTTTATGTATACAAATTTTAATAGTAATGCTTTTGCTGGGTGCCCCCCAGTGATGTGTGCTCTCCCCACTACTCTTCTTCCACTACACAAATGACTGCACTGCCAAGGACCCCTCTACCAAGCTCCTGAAGTTTTCAGACAACGCCACTGTCATCGGCCTCATCCGAGATGATGATGAGTCTATGAGTCTATACAGAAGGGAGGTTAAACAGCTCTCTGTCTGGTGCAGTCAAAACAATCTGGAGATGAACACAATCAAAATGGTGGAGCTGAATGTGGACTTTAGGAGGAACACCCCAACACTGTCCGCCCTCACCATTCTAAACAGCACTGTGGCAGCAGTGGAGTCATTCAGGTTCCTGGGCACTACCATCTCACAGGACCTGAAGTGGGAGACCCACATTGACTCCATTGTGAAAAAGGCCCAGCCTTCCTTCCTTCGTCAGTTGAGGAAGTTCAACCTGCCACAGGCGTTGCTGGAACGTCTACTCAGCAGTCACTGAGTCTTTCCTCTGCACTTCAATATCTGTCTGGTTTGGTTCAGCTACGAAATCGGATATCAGAAGACTACAAAGGACAGTTTGGAATGCTGAGAGGATTATTGGTTGCCCCCTGCCCTCCCTTCGAAAACTGTACACTTCCAGAGTGTGGAAAGAGGCTGGAAAAATCACTCTGTACCCCACTCACCCTGCCCACTGCCTTTTTTGGAACTGTTGCCTTTTTCTGAACCGACGGTTCAGAGCTCTGAGTATCAGAACCATCAGGCACAGGAACAGTTTTTTCCCTCAGGCTATCCAGCTCTTGAAACTGCCACACTGTGAAATAATTATGTGCAATTCACTCACAGTATAGTCTTTTTATATTTATCCAACTTCTTCTGCTATTACATTCCCTTGCACTGTATATAAAAGATGTGTATTTAGTTTTGCACTACATATGTGTATGTGTGAATGTATGTGTGCGTGTCTGTGTGTGGGGCTTGGGGGCTACTAGTTACAAATCAAAATGGGGAGTGGAAAATGTGCACAGCAGTCACACTCATAGTTTTTAACCTAGCCCTACTTTAAAGCCCAACTAACAAATTGTTAAAAAAAAAAAAAAAAAAAAAAAAAAACTTGAGTGGATATTTGTTAATGTGTTTATTATATATATAATTTACACTTTAAATTTGGAGAACAGTTCAGAACTCAGATGATGTATATATTTCTTGGAGCCAGCCTAACTTACAACTTAAAAGACAACATAAATTAATGAATAATTGAATCACTTGAGTGACAGTTCTAAAACAAACAAAAAAATGGACTAACAAACAAATAAGTACAATTTATTATTTTTAACATTCCAATTAAAAAGAAAACCCTCTGCAGAGTGAGGTTGGACTACCTCTTCAATCTAAATCTGATGGCTATTCCACCTCCAACCACTAGAAGGTGCAAGCCTTCTTCTGCTACCGGAGCGCAGCAAATCACTAGCTGAATATTCCTAAATGTCAGTTTCCTGCTTTTATGCCATGCATGTAGAAGTCAACTTCAGTATATGCAGGTAAGAATGCTTGACAGGCTGATTTAAAAGTGATGTGCTCGTTTGTAAAGATTTGTAAAGAGTGTGTCAGTATCAGGTTTTGGAGATTCTGTAAGGTTGTTTTCATGAGTCCCGTGTTGCACACATATGTTTCCTTAAATATAGATTTTTGTGTTGTGTGCTCTTATTATTTTCTTTGTTTTGTTTTTTCCCTTTCTTATGAGTTTGAAGAGGACTGCAAATGAAAACAGTTAAAGAGAGAATATTAAACTAGAGGAGTTTAGAGTGTAGGCATAATAAGTTTAGGCTTCAGTCTATTCCTTTAAGGACATTTAAAAAGAAAGAAAAAAGGATGATGCTGGGTGGATTAAATTGTCATGAGTTGTATAAATGCCGAAATAAACAAATAAATGACAAATTAAATGAAAATGAACTGCTGCCTCTGTATGTGTTTATGTTTACATTTTCCTGAGTGTTTCTACAGTCATTCATCATGAAAAGCTCCAAAGAAGCCATGCAGGCACCTGCCAAAGAGTTCCTTAATTTTGTCAATAAAGGATTCTCACCTTATCATAGTAAGAATGCCATCTTTTCCTGTTTATTAACTGCAAGCCATGTCAATTAATGCCTTTGAAAATATAGAGGAATTCATGGTTTCAATCCTAGAGTGTATGACATTAATGCACCATTCTGCTACATTGGTTGTGCTTGTGAAAGTTATTATATCAGTTAAACTTTGTTTATAATATGAGCCAACTTTACACAAATCTGACAAGATACAAGTCTTGGACATTAGTCCATCCTGGCTAATAGAGCTTCAGACATGAGATCTTGAACTTGTCTCAGAAAGAGTCATTTCACTTTTACCCTGGATCACAGGCTTTGTGTTACCACTTCAGTGAACTTATCATTTCTGTTTTCCTGGAACATGCAAGAGTTCAATTGTAGTTAAGTTTACACTCTATATCTCACTTTTCTTTTTTTTCTGTATGTATTTTTCCCCTCTTTTATTTTGTCCTACTCTGTCCTCTCTATAGTGGTGGAGAAGTGTAAATTTCGCCTGCTGAGGGCAGGTTATACTGAGCTCAAGGAGTCTGAACACTGGGATATTAAACCAGCAAGCAAGGTGTGTGTTAAATTTCTAGTATACTTTGTAAATAGCAATTTTTTTTATAAATATTTATTTTTAAGGCAATGTTTTCTGACCTTTTCAAGCATATGGGAGAGCATCAATCCTTTTTACTCAAAATGTAGAATGAAAAATGCTGCTTATATTAAACATAATTAATCAAGTTTCCCTTTCCCTTTCCTCATGCAGTACTTTGTAACCAGGAATTACTCCTCCATCATTGCCTTTGCTGTGGGAGGTCTCTACAAACCTGGAGATGTTTTTTCCATGATCGGGGCTCATACTGACAGTCCATGTCTTAGGGTGAGAGGGTCAGACACATGATGCACTGTGAAGTAGTGTGTGCCAGGGTGTGCAAATGCCACCAAGAACGTAAGCTTGCACAACCAAATTAAATGGTGGATTTTTTTATGCTTAATTATAGTATGAAGCAATGTAAAATGCATAAATATTATAAAATATACTATAAAATATACCCAATGTGTTATGGAGGTCATCTCAGTTCTCGCAACAGATGAGGAGCATGTGACTGAGGAAAAAGCATGCACTTTAAATTAACAAAGTTTATGCTTTCGAGCAGTGGTGTGCACAGAAGGGGGGCTGCAGGGGCACAAGCTTTATTAATTATAATGGGAGCTTTCGCATCTCTTTCAGTTTAAAAAGAAATTCAGTACGTCTTCAATAGAATATTGTTATAGACTGAAAGAGCTGTATTTATTCAGCCAAAACCAGTTAGATTTTTGTTAAAGGGATAGTTTACCCAAAAATAAAAATGTTCCTATTTACTCAGCCTCATATCATCCCAGATGTGTATAACTTCTCTTCTTCTGCTTAACATAAACAAAGATTATCTCAGCTCTGTAGGTCTATACAATGTAAGTAAATTGTAACCAGAACTTTGAAAGTCTAAAAAGCATATTAAGGCAGCATATGAAATAAGTAATTCATATGATGCCAGAGGTTACATTAATATCGTCAGAAGCGATATGTTAAGTGTGAGTTAGAAACAGATAAATATTTATGTCCTTTTTTTTACTAAACATCTCCACTTTAACTTTCACATTCTTCTTTTGTTTTTGGCAATTCGCATTCTTTTTGCATATCGCCACCTGCTGGGCCGGGAGGAGAATGTATAGAAAAATCAAAATAAGTTAATTGTAATATTATGTATGTAAAAAAGGCCACCCTTCAGAAATGGACTCTTCCATACTCCCCCGCCTCTGTTCGTGATTTGGACTGTTCCAAAACTTTCTGGGGAGTTGGAAAAGAAGATGTTAAGGATAAAGGATGTGTATATGTGCTTGTTAATAGTGAATAATAGTAAAATTAGTCAGAAGTGTTGCCAGCTAAGGAATTTGTGGATTATATGTGTGCGTGCAACTAATTAACCACACACAATAAATCATCTACAAGTACACCATGGTGTGAGACTTAATGTTCTAACCGGACATCCTGTAACCGTTCAATTACTCCAAACAGAGTTAGATTCAAAAGTGAACAGCAGTTTTTACAATGCATATTGTGGAATATTTGGAGAAAATTTAACGTTTGGGTGTACTAGGAATCAAGGAGGATTGGAGATGTAGGAGTAGGGACTCAAAATCCTTTAATCATAAATGCAGTAGTGGTACAAACACAGTAGTGAAACATACGCTGGGGTAGTGCAAACACTGCAGTAGAGCCAACACTGGAGTAAACATCAAACATAACAATCCAAACATAAACCACATTCAAGGACTGACCCAGACTGAGAGAACTAGAGGGAATATATACACTAAGGAACTAAACGAGGGAATGGCACACAGGTGAGGATAATGGAGTGATTAGGGCAGTGACTTCTGGGAAGTGTAGTGAGGGAGAGAACTTCAAAATAAGAGTCCTTGAAAAGGGTGCAGACAGACTGTGACAGAAAACGCCTTTGCTCCCGATCATTAGCCTATTTGTCTTTATCTTGATACAGTATATGCCATTTAGTTGTTAATTCTGTAACCCTGATTGGTTTAAAGATCAGACTTTGTACCTATAAAATAAATAGTTATATTATAAATATAATAAAATAATTATGAAACGTTCCAAAACCATTTGAATTTTATGACAAATTATTAAGCCTAATATTTTAATACATTAACAGGCCTGCCTACTAAATTGATAAAAGTGTCATTTGCTTAGTTAAGTCATTAAAATGTAATGCAGATTCAAAAAAGAATTATAGCTAAAAATAAATTGATACGGGGTTGATAACGGTCACTTCATTATTTGTAAATTTTTTTGTGCTTTAATTCTTGCACACCCAGTTTTCCTCTGGCACACCCAGAGTCTTGTTTTTTGCTACGTTTCTGCTGAGAAGGGCTTTGATAATTTAAATATATCAACATTTATCATAGTTTTGCATGCTAGTATGTCATTCTTCAGACTACATTATTCCAAATAATTGTCAGAAACATATAGAAATAAGATTTACATGCATAGAAGATACATACAAGTATAATCCTGAATTTCCTGTGTATATGTATGTGTGCTCAGGTGAAGCCGCGCTCAAAGAAGACAAAGTTAGGCTTTCTGCAGGTAGGAGTGGAATGTTATGGAGGTGAAATATGGAACACATGGTTTGATCGTGACCTGACCGTTGCAGGATGTGTCATTGTTAAGGTAATCTTATGTGGTGAATATTTCTCTATAAGTAGAAATGTAGAATTAAGCCCAGTCACTCATTGTTGATGATCTTTAGTTATATATGAATGGCACTCAGCTTTATTTATGTTTTTTTGTTTGTGTCTGTGTACAGAGTGAAGGTAAGCTGATGCAGCGTCTGGTTCACATTCCCCGTAACATCCTCAGGATTCCACATCTGGCCATTCACCTGCAGAGACATCAACAACTCCTTTGGACCTAACAAGGAAAACCACCTCTGAGCACTACAAGATGATTCATAGGATAGGTAGAAGTAGGGAAGAGAGAAATCTAGAGAGTTGGACAAAGACACTGGAGTGCTGCTTTGAACAGGATGACATGTATCTGTATTTGTGTGTCTGTAGAGCACCTTTCCTGGCCACTGCCATACAAGAGGAGCTGGAGACTGACTCTGTCTCCTTTGGCGATGCCTGTAATGCAACAACTACAGTAAGATCAAACAAATACAAGCTTTTCAAGTACAAACTCCGGGACTAATTTCCTCTAGGTTGTCATTTATGCACAACTAGTGGCACCAGATGATACCAACGATGAACTGTCTTGCCAGTAATATTTAGCTAATACCAAAAAAACAATTTCTGTGAAGTTGGTGACCTTACCAGGCTTATCTGTGGAGAACAAGTTCAGCAAGAAATGCCGAATTCATAAGAAATTGAATTCTTATTTCTTGTACTGCACGCAGCGTTAAATAAATGAAATCTCTGCATAAATGGAATACAGTCATTGGTTTTATAACCAGTGTTGGGTGTAATCTAATTACAAAGTAATCAGTTACTGTAATCTTATTACTTTTTAGTTAAAAAAAAAAAGTCGTGTAATGCATTACATTTTAAATTCTTGTAATCAGATTGCAGTTTCTGACATTAATTACTTTAAAGTACATTATAGGTTTATGTAGAAAACATTCATTATGGCCCCGTAAGGTTCAGGAAACCTTTTTAAAAACAATTGTCATTGTTTTTGCAATTCAGTCTGGGGTTGCTAGAGGTGCAGACATTGCAAACATCACTTGTAGCTCAACATTAAGTGCAAAAAAGACACGCAGCCTGGTGTAAGTTCCTTTGTTTTCATGGTAGACAAATAACCCAAAGATCTAAGTTAAGCTTTTTAGTCTTTTTTTTTTTGTTTTCCACAAAATCGTGCTGACACATTGTGTTACATTTGTGTTTAGCAAAAAGGATTACTGTTATTTTTTTTACCCAACTGAAGATGAAGCTGCTTTAAATGTGATAGTGGGACTACCAGCAAGTGTCTGGCCATTAGTAATATAAAAAATTACTTAAGTGAATCTTGAAGGAACAAGGCTAAGAGCTCTAATGGCTATAATTTCCATATAATTTACACATAAAATACCTGTCAAAACCATGGTGGTGTGTTCCCACAAGTGATTTTCAACTAATATTCATGAGCTTGTTAGTTTTGACACGTGCTCTGTTTACGAGGAATTTATATTCTCTACTCGTCTGGACAACCTGCACAGTTGTTTCTGTGCTCTTACGGTATGTCTGAACACATATATTCAGACATTCACTAGCCACCCACTAAAAATTATCTGAGGAGTGATGAATAATTTGTTTATTAATAATCAATTATTGTCCTCTCTCCCAGGCTCTCATGGACTCCAGCACACCTGAATCTCTAGCTAAAGATCCAAACATCCGCATGGTAACTTTCTATGATAATGAAGAGGTGAGACAAAGAAAACCTCAGATTCTGAATCCATTCTTATCCAGACTCCAGTTCTGTCTCTTCACCTAAATATTTTTACTTCTTCATTGCTCTGTAGGTGGGATCGAAGAGCGCTCAGGGAGCTCAATCTAATCTCACTAAATTGATTCTCCGACGTCTGGGTTCAACCCATGATAACTTGACTGCTTTCCAGGAAGCTGTGCCACTGTCATACATGATCAGTGCGGACATGGCCCATGCTGCACATCCTAACTACCAGTCAGTCTGTCTCTATGGCAACATCTATGTTTCTATGGTAACACTAAAGTTACCTTTCTTTTATTTTGTGACAGTAGACCTTCACTATGATGTATGATAGTGAATCAAGATTCACTCTTGATTTTTGTTTTGAAGGAACTGTTCACCCAAAGATAAAGATTCAGTCTTTATTTACCTCATGTTTTTGTTGTCTTTTATACTCTTTTTATGTTCTTCTATTCATGGAACACAATATGAAATGTTGAAGAATCTTTACTCTCCTCTTTTCTGTACAATAGCAGTTCAAAATGACCATGACTGTCAAGTTCCATAAAGGACAAAAATGCATCAAAAAGTAGTCAAGACTTATGCACTATATTTCAAGATTCCTCATGACATACGATAGTGTTGTGTGAGGAACAGACCAAAATGTATATTGTTATTCACTGATAATACTTCCTTTTGCCATACCTCTTAAATCAAGCTGCCGCATTGTGGCAGGTTTGACGTCATGATGCAAAAACGCCATGAGATTTAAGAGCCTTGAATAGCAACCTAGTTTTTGGTTTGCTCTTTCACAAAGCTTTCATGTTGCTTCAGAAGACTTGAAGCACACTGGTGGATTATGGCATGTAGTAATTATGTAATAATTAATGAATAGTACATCAAAACAATTTATGATTTTTTTCTGCTTAAGCTGCTGTTTTTTTTGTGTGTAGGTCTGTGATGTATGATATGTTTTTTTCCCCTCACAGAGAGAAACATGAGGAGAACCACAGACCTGCTTTTCATAAGGTACTGATCTTAAACACGTAATGTATAAGCCGCTCCTTAACATAAGCATGATAACTTCAGTAAAGCCCAGTCAGCTAATTCTCTCACACTGTGTCTTGGATCAGGGTCCAGTCATAAAGTTTAACTGTAACCAACACTACTCCACCACAGCTTTAGCTGCTGCCATATTACGAGAGATCGCTGGAGAAGTGGGCATATCTTTACAGGTGAGAAAATCGCTGTTAAAGATCCTCTCTTTCATCAGTTCCTGCTCATCTCATAAGGAGTTACATTTTCTTTGATCTTTTGACATAAGAGCTTGATGTACTTTTAAAACTAAGCTGCACTTTTTACTTCCGCATGGTAACGTTATGTCAGTGATGCCTATTTCAGAGCAGATTGTTTATTGTATCTGTCAAGTAGCTGTTATTGATGGACGCATGGAAGTGTTTCTTAGAACAAAGCTGCAAGAAAACTGAACATTTAAATCTATGGGGTAGAGACAGTGGGAAAATGGTCTTGAAAAAGTTAAATATCACTTTATTTTGCACAAAAGCTCATATTCTAACAAGAGTAGATGTTTTAGTGTTCATTTCTGTTTGTATGTATTAAGAGAGCCTGATGTCTTTCTGCATATACCATCCAAAAATGCATAAACCATTATCCTAGCAACAGGCTGCTCACAAGACCATGTGGGATTTATAAACAAAAGAGTGACATGGAGAGAATGAAAAATGTTGCCTTGTTCACCAGCACAGCATGAACTCTGTTTGTATACACAATTAAAACTGATATTCATTTCTCTCTATGTGGAATGGGCAGTAATATTAGACAGCATAAGATATTGGAGATCATTTAACCTGTATGTTTTTCCTAGGATGTGATGGTTAGGAATAATAGTCCATGCGGATCAACTATTGGGCCCGTTAGGTATGGCAGTGCTTGATCTCGGGGCACCACAGCTTGCCATGCACTCCATTCGAGAGATGTGCTGCACATCTGGAGTCCTACAGACCACCACCCTCTTTAAGGTACACCCCAGCATAAAAAAAAACAAAAAACTGAGTAAAATTGTGTGTTGATATAAAAAATAAACTCAAAAATTATAGCATTACAAAAATAAATTATCCTAATGTCCAAAAATGTCTCCATGTATCCAAAAGCCTCTCCAAACAAATAAAACATAATAATTGTTCATAAAAACTAATTATACATGCAAATACAACAATGACTAAAGGCATGCTCTTTCTCCAAAGCATGCAAGCACGAGTAATGAGATCTCTATTCTGTGTCATTTGAGCCATCATTGAGTCTGTCATGTACTTGGTGACATTTCCTGATGGCCATATACAATTACAATGAACGATCTTCTCTGCCCATATTTGGATGACTTTCACCTCTTGCCGCGATCTGAATCCTAATATGATTGGTTTAGCATTCCATGACTCCGGACAACGTACTATTTCCAAACATAATAATTGTGTAATAAATTCATAAATTATCCAATTGGAACAATTCTGATTTGTCTGCAAATTTCAAAGCACTTGTTTAGTTTTGGTCATAATATATACATTCTCTATATATACATCTACAGCTTCTAAACTTTAAAAAGATGCATATTTTGTGTTTGTCAAGACTCTAGTTATTAATATTTGTATAAAAAAAAAATTTTCTTGGCGGGCCCATTCGAGCTTAAAGGATTAATGAAAAGAGTGTTAATACATTTAGTACTTTTTCAATTCAATTGATCATTAGATTTATCAAAAAAAATAAAATAATTTTAATGAATTAATTTTAGTGTAATTTTAATTGGTACTGGACATTTAAGAAGTAATCTACCCAACACTGCTAATTATACATTTAGAATTGTCTGAAATGTTAAATAATGTGTATATTTGTTCTGAATTTTTGTAAAATGCAGGGCTTCTTTGAGCACTTCTCCTTTGTACGAAGCAATGTGACTGTGGACTAGCCTTTGAGAGGGATTTACCAGAACTGCACTGATGGATTGATGGACATCATTAATAGAGAAATCAGTACCACTCTTGATGGGAATCATTTTCTCAACCTATCAGTCATTGTCATGCCTTAGTTAGACTTGCATAATCTCTCAATCATCTACCCATTTGTTTTAGCTCATGGTGAAACAGTACAAGACTGCACACTTTTATAAACTTTGGCACTTCCAACAGTCCAGCCATACACTCTGCTTTGTGAACTTAATAAAAGTGAATGAAACCAAAAACCCTTTGATTTTTCAACTGCGTTGTCTCCATGTCTTCCATTAAATTGTGATTTTTGGGCATGTTGCACGCCCTACATTTTTGAAAGCATGGCCAAAGTCCAGTCTCCAGTTCAACCTTGACTGTTATGAAGCAATTTGTGTATGCCCTTAAAATAAATGCTTTAATGTATGTGATTGTCGTGCCCACGTTCCGGGTATTCTGTCTGTCCGGTCCTCTCATCCCCTCCCTCCAGGAGCGCGCTGGTGTTTCTTCTTGCAAACACTCATCTTTTTGCGCACTCTTTCTCAAGTCTCGTGCTTCTGGAGTTTGGCACACGCACAACATCACATTGATCGCTGGGTCATCTAAATATGTCGGTGTAAACCGGGCTGGAGGAGAAAGAAGCCAAGGGAAGATGAAATTCGTGCGTCTGTGGATCCTTATCTGTTTGGCGACTGCGTGTTGTTCATTTGGCACCGATGATAGATATGGTACGTCAAGAACATGAATGAACTACAGAATAATCTAAGATGACTGAATGATGCACGACACTGCTGTAGAAAAAGACATCAGTAATACGTTTGAAATATGAATGCATGTGCTTTTCCTAATGTAAACATATTTTTTTCAGTGCTTACAATGTGATGTACATCATAGAACATGGACTAGTACTTGCTAAAAATGTCTGTTTCCCGCTTACAGACAAAAAAAGTATGAAACTTGATGTTGTCAGAAATCTCATGTATTCGTAATTGAATTCACTTTATTGTTAATATATAATAATACATATAATATAATAATAAATATATATATATATATATATATATATATATATATATATATATATATATATATATATATTAATTACAGGGAAAGAAAGACATGCATGCTTGCTGTAAATGTTGATGAGATAACGCTTGTGTCGAGTTGAATAAATGGCAGCGCTCGCAACTTGGAAAACAACGCAATAACGCGACATACCCTGTCAGATATCGATTTGTTGACGATTATTACTAGCGATTTAGAACTCGGCAGACTCGACCTGTTTGATATGTTGTGAAGGGTTAACACTCTTTTTATTTAGGTAATGTTTGTTAATTGTTTTAGTTATGTCGCGGTCAATTTTAGTGTTCCTTATAAGACTAAAAAATATGCAAGCCCATTGAAAGCAAGTGTAGGTCAATCTGCAATTGCGCACCCTATTGTGCGAATTTTGGCATAGGCTAATTGCTTTATATTGATGGGGTGTAGACTTGTGTGTTTGCCATTTACAGAGGTTGTTTTTTATGTTCACGTATGCACTGCATCTGTATTCGCTGCTCTTCTGCAGGCTGACTCACCACTGACGCCCAATCCCACGTCATTCTTATAACAGCCGTCACTGTGGGCGCAAACGTCACTCAGAAGTATACAAAACTCTATGAGAATGTAAATTGTAAAAATTGACACAGAAGTCCGCACAAGGGTTAATCTCTTCTCTTCATCCCAACGTCTTAAACCTTTTCTCACACACAGGAATCCTTTAGATTTATTTGGAAAAAGGCTACTTCCTTTTCTAAGTAGGGACTCCCACTCCTGAAAACAACTTTCACACTACGATTCAATTATGCATGACGACTGTGTCTTACCTGCTCTCAAGTGTGTGAGAGAGAGCACAAGGTTTGAGGATGAATCGGGAGGTTGGCAGAGTGCCCGGTTTTCTCCTACGTTTTCAAACAAACATGAAAGTGGACTTGTCCAAGGGACAGATTTTGTATGAGTTTGTTTATTGATTCATTTATTTGTATGTCCAATATTGTGAAGGACAGTTAGAGTTAAGGATAGAATGAGATACCAAATGTTGTTAGAGTCACTGTTGCTCGTTTTATCTCTCAGCATTCTGGCAAATGTTGATTAATACGATAATGGTGTCTGGACATCATTCCAATCCATTACTTGTCTGTTGCCATGGTGATAATTGATTGGAAGTGGTTGATAAGAAATTGGTATTAGTGCACCAGCTTATGGCACTGCGGTTGTCAGAGATGTGAATACTGGTCCTCTGAAACTAACTTTTTGTAACAAATGTAACCCATATCTGTATTTGTGGAAAGGTGTAAGCATCTGGAACATAGACTTTTTATGGTAGAGTATGTGGGTGTATTTTGACAAAATGGTAGAAAATATTTACCCCAAACCATTTCCCACACTTTTTAAGTCACTACAACACTGATCATACTCTGTTCTTTTTCTTCATCTCCCCACTGATAAGGTTGTCTGTTTGATGAAGACCTATGCTCCAGTGACCAGATTTGCTGGGATGGTGAGTGCTACTATACTTTACAGTACTGCATATTCTATATCCTACACATTGTTTTCCAAGTTTTTGGTCCTTGTACAAGAACAAAATAATGATTAGACCTGCCATATTACCTGACGTCCAACGTGTCCATTCCTGGAACAGTTGTGCTTATTTGGCTTGAGTTACATGAACCAGTCTTACCCTCATGGTTGTGTTTGTGCATTGGCTTCATTGTCAAGCTTTCAAATGTACAAAAGAAGAAAAAAAAACACTGTACATGCAAATTTTAATTATAGTATATGTTTAATCACTGTCTATTGTGTAGTAATTTTGTTAAAATATATTCTGTAAGTATTTAAGAAATATAAAGACGTTTCAGTTGTGATGTTTTGTGCACGTGTGTGTGTGTGTCTGTGCGTGCATGCACATTGACTGGCACAGTGAGTATTCTCTTTCACCATAACCTGGTCTTACCCAATCAGTGCTCTTCAACCGTTTCCATGGCAACTGTGACATCATACAACTTCACCCTCACCATAGTGTCTGTTAATGTGCAATAGAAGTAGAAAGAGCAAGAGTGGGAAACACAATAATGTAGAGAGGTCCTTAGAGAGGGAGGGAGTGAGAGACATGTATAAAAATTATAGTGGCCATTTTATTTAAAAAACGTTTAAACATTAATTTCCACCACATAAATCTATTAAACACAGTACAGAATGGAATGAAACTGGAAATGACACTTAAGGAATTTCCATGACTTTCAGAAAAATGTCTGTGATGCATGTACATACACTGTTGGACATTGTTAGTTGACAAATTAAAGAAGTACAAAATATTTTTACTGGGATAAAAGTGCCTGAAGTTAAAGAAACACCCTACCTTAAAAATATAGTTAATCCAAAAATGAATATTCTCTCATTTACTCATCCTCATGCCATTCCAGATGTGTATGACTTTCTGTCTTCTGCTGAACAAAAACAAAGATTTATAGAAGAATACCTCAGCTCTGTAAGTCCTCACAATGCAAGTGAATCATGACCAATATTTTAAAGCTCCAAAAGCACATAAAGGCAGCGTTAAATTAATCCATAAGATTCCAGTGGATAAATCCATATATTCAGAAACAATATAAGTGTGGGTGAGAAACAGTTCAAAATTTGTCCTTTTTACTATCAATCTCCACCTTTACTTTCACTTTCACATTATACTTTTGTTTTTGGCAATTCGTATTCTTTGTGCATATTGCCAGCTACTGGGCAGAGAGGAGAATGTAATGTAAAATGGACTTAAATATTGATCTGTTTCTCTCACACACACCTATCATATCGCTTCTGAAGATATAGATTTAACTACTGGAGTCTTATGGATTACTTTTTCGCTGCCTTTATGTGCTTTTTGGAGTTTAAAAATGTTGGTACCAATTACATTGTGAGAATCTACAGAGATATTCTAAAAATCTCCATTTGTGTTTAGCAGAAGAAAAAAAAAGTCATTCACATCTGGGATGGCATGAGGGTAAGTAAAGGATGATAGAATGAAATTTTATGGGTGAACTATACCTTTAAATAGAAAGTTGAACAACATCATGAAATATTCTTCAGATGGACTGTTTGATGTAACCAACCTTGTCCACTGTATATATTTCTACAAGAGCTATACTCTAAGGTGTGTATATGTGTATTCCAGATGAGCTGTTTGGTCAGTGTCTTACACCGAGGCAGGAAAGGTTTCACTACAGGGTGACTGCAGTTCTACTGGACAGACTGCAGTCATTATTGCAAATGCTTATGAGGAAAGGTGAGTTTAACACGCAACTTCTAAAATTGTCCTTCAGTGCAAACTGTCTTTTTAAGAATTGCCTTGCACTTTTCGTGTTTGTTAAAGTAATTGGTTGCCATAGAAACAATACAATATATACACAATGGGAAAAGTGAGGATTCATGCACAAGCATGTGCCTGAAAATGTTCCATATGTTACCACAGTAACCAAGGCCAGTTTAGTAATAACGCAAGTGTGTGCATAAATAAACGTCCCTGCTTACAAGCATTTTTATGCTTGCACTGTGCTAATGTGAGTTTTTCACTAATTATTCTGCAGGATTAACTTGGCAGGATGATGTCACCCAATCAGTGATCAAGAAAGAACTTAACAAAGTTCCAAAGATCCCTTTGACTTCTGGGATTAATAATGACCCCTCAGAGTAAATTACATTTTTGTCATATGTTCAGGTTCTCTTTATTGTTTCTTACCTCTCACTGCATTAACTTCTCTCTATTTCTTTCCATAATTAAGGTCTCAGAATAGCCCTACAAGCCAGCTCAACCCCAAACGGCTGCGGCCCTATCTGGACTACATGATTGTTGACTCCCCTCAGTCATCCATGCATATGCAAAGTCTGGATCCTTATACTTATCAACGAGTGAGAATCAACAAAAACACCAACAGCTTTTGTGTGGTGACCCCCAAAGATGGTCATTGCATTAGATAACATTGCATTAGATAACCCCTAAAATTAAGGTTATTGATCCAGGAACATGTGCTACTTGACAAATATGTTCTGCTTCTACTGACATTAATTCTAACTTTGTGTAATTCCGCCTCACAGTATGGCTACCAAGATGAAGAGGAGCGCTCTCTGAACCTGGTGGAGGGGGGCAGGAACCCACTTCCCTCCTCTCACTTTAGGGGCAATTCACCATTTCCTCCTTCACTGGATAAAGATGATCAGCTTCTGCAGGATCTGATGACTCTCCTCCTTTCCTCACCCACACAGCCCACTTCACACCATCGGGTGGCAGCACCTCACTCGGCCTCATCCTTTTTCCAGGACTTCCCACTTGAATTAAAAGAGTATAACAATGACTTTTTATCCCAGGATGAAGAGCTAAATAGCCAGCAAGAGCAAAAGAAAGGGTCCCAGAATTCCGGAGCATTTGCTGGGCACAGTGGTGAGTTAGTATTTGTGTTGTATCAGTGTTTTAACCTTTTAAAAATGTGTTTCTGCAAAGTTAATTGAACAGATAAGACTACCTTCAGACCTCAAAATACATTGGCAATGACCCTTGGCCTCTGTACTCTGAACTTAGAGCCCGTTCAACAGAGCATAAATGAGCTGCTTCTGCAGCATGGGTTTGATCTGAAACATCTGACCCCTGAGAAGATAGAGCGTCTCTTCTTCGTCCTTCAGCTCCTGCAAAATGAACCCCCGAACACTCCAAGAAAATGTGAGCACCCAGAGATTTACTGGAACTTTTATAGAATATCAACTGAGAACATAAGCAATTTATATGAAATTTATGGCATACAAGCATATCGACCAAAAATGAGGAGTTGATGGTAGTAATACTGGGTACTGCTACTATTGCCATTCTCCTTGCAAATAGTTTATCAAATCAAGCTCCAAATAAGTGGCCCTCCAAAAATTCATAACTTCTTGTTTTCGTTACTTTAGCTGAAACAATGGATTCCTCTGTGCCTCAAAAAATGGTAAGTCTTAAAATTGTTTATGCTGCCATGTGATTTATTAAAGTTGCAAGGTTGGGTTGGTCTCAGTAGTAAGTGAAGTCATTTTTATTTGTATTGCGTTTTTCACAACACACATAATTACAAAAGTAGCTCCATATGTTACCACAGAAAATTATGATTTAACAGAAAAAAGATACATTCATATCTGTAATGTATTAGAGACATAATTAAGCAGTTTGATTAAAAAAAAGTTTTGTAAAATTGTGCCTTAAAATAAATCATATTTGTATTTAGACCCCAACCCCCAGTGAGCAGTCCAAAGGCAACTAACTGGAATAGAACACAGAATTCCATAAGATGTTGGTTAATAAATCAAAATAACCTTGGGGGAAACCAGGCTCACTGCGGGGGCCAGTTCCCCTCTAGCTAAACAGTAAGTAAGTGTCAGGGGCCAGTGTTTAAAGGGGTAATTTTATATATATATATATATATATATATATATATATATATATATATATATATATATATTTTAATAATTATAATAATTATTATTATTATTATATTCCCTGGGGTACACCGATAAATTAAGTAAAGTTTTTTTTTTTTTTTATTATTAATTAAAACAGTCCTAATTTAATAATATATGATAATTTTCTACCCTGTCTCTGGCCCTCTGTCTGAAACACTTTGTTTTGGCATACACGCTTCCTTAAAACTTCAACGTTAACGCCCACTGTTATGATTGGCTAATGTTGTGCAGCACCTTGAAAATACAGCCATATTTGAAACTGAATCGGAAAAGAATAAACAACCCCACAATATTATAAAACTACATGGTTTACAGGGTTTACACATAACACACATTTCACCCAAATATATTAAACTGTTCATCTAAAGCACAACTGTTAACACTTAGCACCATAAATAATCAAACAGTCATGACGTGAAATATTCATTGATGAAACTGTTTACCTACTTTTGTGATTGGGTCAAAGTGTTTTTAACTGACGCATCCTTTAATAACAGTTCCATTGCAAAGCTTGAATCGTATCATGACTGGTTCACAAGCAATCCATGCTGATATGAGCCGAAAAAAACATACAATCCACACTGATGGGAAGTGAAAAAAATGCACATTCATTGGCCAAAGCACAATGAAGACACACACATCCAGTATCATCTTGAACTGACGCCAGGAACGCATCAGAACAGTCAAAGACTTTTAGTTTACATACACCAACAATTAAAAATAGCAAAGATGTGTGCAAGAATGTGTCCATGGCACATTTGTTCTCAAAACAACAAGAAGCAGCAGTTGAATAAAGCCGAATGGGTTCTCCTCTTCAGAGTTGTAACTTGACTCCACATCTTTTAAAAACGGCCAGAGGTATGTATAAAGCGGTCAAAGATGTTCTGTGTAGTGCATGTTTAAATACAAAAATAATTCAAAATGGTCCAGATGGGTCCCCTTTGGTGTTCAGGAAAAGTAAGGCTACACTAGGCCTGTTTGTTCTACTCTCTCTTAGTTGATAAACTGAAGCACAAGTGGGTGGGGCCAAGGGTAAGATGATGTAATGTAGGTGTTGATGTTTCTTCGTCATGAATTAATGTATCCCTAGTCATGTAGGGTAGTTGCAGAAGTAGAAAACAAGGCGTTTTTACCACTTGGTTTCAATAAATGCTTTTATTGCACTGAGGATTAGGTTTTGAGTTTATACATTTACAGTATGTTTTTATATACCTCTTATATGTCTAATTATCAAGGAAAATGTTATTCCTCATGATATGACTCCTTTTAAACAAAAATATTTTAAGTAGTAATGTTATATATATATTACCTGAAGGTGACAGCTGAACATGATAAGGATTTTATCCTCCAGTCCAACTCATAATAAAGAGAAAATGAAATGTTAACATTTGGGTAACAAGCACCATGATTATGTATGATTTAAGCTTTGTGTTCTAGATCTTTATTGTACCTGAATTAGTATGTGTCTGGAGTATTTTGGTGCTTCAGGACTGCTGCAACATGGTGCTCTTGCCTCCCTTTTACATTAACAATCATGGTTGGCTAGGAAATAAACAGTGACAGTGGCTCAAGAGCACCCCCAAAGGAAAGATAAAAAGAATGAGACAGAGAAAGCATGGATGGTATGACAGGTTTTGTGTGCTTTCTCTATGTTAGATGAAGATTACAGAAGAGGAGATTACCCATGTGGTCGACAATGCTTCTGCCCCAGACAAAAATTCCTCCTTCCCTTCTCCACTCAACTCTGAGGCCAAAGCCTCCTCAAAGAGCTCCAGCTCCGCAGGAGCCTCCCCAGATAACTCTGTCATTGTGGGTGCCAGTGTACTGGGGCCTGCAGCTCTCAAACAAGAGGTGGGAAGGCTTGAAAAGGGAGCCATGAGTAGGCAAGCAGGAAAGAATGAAACCAAGTCAAAAGAGGAGTTTGGATACATTGTCACCAATCAGAGGTACAACCGACAAAAAAGCAGAGTGTTGTCTGTATAGGTATTCCTTTTATTCGGAAGTAAATTGGTCAACGAAGGACCTGGGATCATGCGTCAAACTGGCTATTCAGTGGAGAGTCTGTCCGTGTTTGTGTTGTTGTGTGAGTTCTGTGTTAGTTTGTGCTTGTCTGTGTGAATGTGTGTGTCTCTCTACAGTCCTCTTAGTTTGTCCGATGGGGTTCGTCTACTGAAGACACTTGCTGAGAGGATCCATCTCACCACAGGCTCTTTCATCAATATCAGGTAGGCCTAGGTTCAGTGCAGGGAGGCCCTGATAAACAGCTGAGGAGAGTCCCAGATTTTGCTTAGGTGGCAGGCCTCAATTAGATCTTGATATTACACTAAACCTAAGCTTTTTTTATTATTATTTGCAAAGCTTGCAGCATCATTTTCTAACACAGGATTTGGAGATTAGGGAAATTCAAAGGCAAGCTGTTTAACTTTAGTTAAACTGTGCTTTACCCATTAAATATAATCATGTAATCAATATAAGCAGACTTGATTGTTGTTTGTTGATTTGGTTAACAAGCAAATGTTAATCCCACTAACCCTTTGACTAAATTAAACTGTGGTGAGCTGGAACCTTGATCCATTGTCCCTAGAGGACAGAGGGGAGTGGCTAAGAGGGAATGAGTGAAAGAAGGCGAAGTAAATGTAATTAACTTACTTAGAAGTGGAGTTACCCCACTAATTGTCCACATATGCCTCATCTCTTGGATCCCTATACTGTATCTAACACACACACACACACACACACACACTTGTGTGTGCGTGTGTGCATGCGTGTGCGTGCGTGTGTGTGTGTGTGGGGGGGGGGTGCTTGTATGTAATTAAAACCTTTGCTCTGCAGTGTGATTGGTCCAGCAGTCACTTTCCATGTCCTCCCGAACAGCCAGAATTTATCAGCGAATGAGGTGTTTGAAAAGACAGGTAAAGAATATTTCTTTGTTTTCAAGATTTATAGCTTGTTGGTCACAGTGAAGTGTTTCTGTGAGACAAAAGGATGGTCCAAAAGTAATGCAATGTAATGTCCTGGTCATATTTCTCCCCAAATCAATACAAAAAAATTCAAATGAAGCCTACATTTTGACCTTAAACTCTATGGGTTTAAACTCTATGGACCCATTGGGGGTGCTATATCGAAAACTACGTTTACAATTAAAATTTTAAAGTCCACAAAACACAAGTCAGCCATGTATGGTGTCATTTGAAAGCTTAGAATCTGACCTTTTCATAGAATACCATTAATAAGGGATGCAAATCATCCACATCTCAAAGAAGTGCCACCTAGGGGTAATGTAGAAGTCTTTCACATAGCATTTAAATGGACAAGTCATATATCAAAGGAAAGCTATATTGTTGCACTAATACCACAGTTTGAAAGGTTTTCAAAAGAATCAAAAATTGAAAAATTATTTCTGTTAGACATCAAATACAAACATCTCTTTTATGCGCCAATCAATGTAGCTGTAAGCCCCAAACAGCCAAAAACTTTACATCTCCTTTTACCTCAGGTAGTTTTATACAAAATTAGCAATTTCTTACTGAACAGAACCATAATTACACTGGCAGCCAAAAGTTTGGAATAATATACAGATTTAGCTGTTTTGGAAGGAAATTGGTACTTTAATTCACCAAAGTGGCATTCAACTGATCACAAAGTATAGTCAGGACATTACTGCTGTAAAAAAAAAAACAGCACCATCACTGTTTGAAAAAAGTCATTTTTTATAACATTTAGACAAAACCCATTTCCTGCATTCATTACTCCAACACCTTATCCTTGAGTAATCATGCTAAATTGCTAATTTGGTACCACTTGCAATTATATCAAACACAGTTGAAAGCTATTTGGTTCGTTAAATGAAGCTTAACATTGTTTTGTGTTTGTTTTTGAGTTGCCACAGTATGCAATGGACTGGCATGTCTTAAGGTCAATATTTGGTCAAAAAAGAAAAAAGAAACCGCTTTCTCTAGAAACTCATCATTCAATCCTTGTTTTGAGGAATGAAGGCTATACAATGCTTGAAATTGACAAAAAACTGAAGATTTCATACAAAGGTGTACACTACAGTCTTCAAAGACAAAGGACAGAGATGCTGAAGTCCAGATGTAAAGAAACAAAGAAACACAGACATTGGACAACAGATAATTGGAAAAGAGTATTATGGATCTTAAATCAATTGAGATTTTGTGGGATCAGCTAGACCCTGAGGTGCATGAGTAGTTCCTGACAAGACAGCCACATATATGGCAAGTGCTACAGGAAGCGTGGGGTGAAATGTCACCTGAGTATCTGGATAAATTGACAGGTAGAATGCCATGGATCTGCAAAGCTGTCATTGCTGCATGTGGAGGATTTTTTGATGAGAACTCTTTGAAGTAGTTTAAGAAGTTCTGAACAATTTTTTCAAATTGTAATTTTTTCAAATGTAGTACTTTTACACGTTGTTATTATAATGACCTGACTATATATATTGTGATCAGTTGAATGCCACTTTGGTGAATAAATGTACCGATTTCTTTCCATTTGAGTAAAATCTGTACATTATTCCAAAGTTTTGGCCGCCAGTGTACATGCTTATAAAGTTAGAACAACAAGGTTTTATTTTTTATTAAGCCCAAAAATGTACCAGAGTTTAAGGGGTTAACGTTTTTAGGGCCATTATTGTGACATTACTTTCAGGACAATTAACCCCCCAATACTCATTATCTTTTCATGTCCAGATGTTTTCTCTTTACTATTCCCAATGTTTCCAATGATGATTCTCATAACCATAGTTTTATTACTACAGAAATGAAAGCTGTCATGAAATGAATTTTACAAAGGAAAATATCTTAATACCTGTAAAAAATTGTCTTCATTTTCTATATGCAAAATATAATTTCTTATTTGTTTCTTTTGATTTTGGAGTAAATTAGGATGGGGACATTTTCTTGTGTGACAGATTTTCTGAAAATCATTAAAACATTTATGTTTTTAATTTATTTATAAATAAAAAACATTTATAAATACATTTTTATTTATTATTTATAAAACTGATAGTTATGACTTTAGTTTTGACATGTGATTGGATGAATCACATTAAAAAACGCACACCTTTGACCACACCTATATATTAATGCACAAAGCCTGTATGGGGTATGATTTTTTTAGTGAATGCAATTATTTATTAAACATCTTTGTCTTTTATCATATTGCTGTTATTGCCACTTTATTAAAGCGATGCAGTGTGATACAGTGATTTTTACCACGTTTTAAGCTTTCCGTCGTGCTTATTCCTCATCAATATAACACAAGTTCCCTTACGACTCAGTCCACTTGACATTGCATTTATTAACGCATATGGGGAATGCCTTCATACACAACCTGTCAATAAACTGAAAACCTTAAACCTCTCTACAATAACACCAATTTTCTAATATTGGCTATGGTGTTTGAGCCCTGCCTGTTTTGGCGTGAAACTAACCGCTATAAAAACGGGTGCACAGACACCATTTCCTCAGAATGTCTTCCTTCAAGACAGCGACTCTACCCTTCGCGTTGATATACACGAGTCAGCGGATGGAATCTTCACGGCAGTGAGAAGACTCTCCGCTCCCCTGAAGTGCTCCGGCGAACACACACATATATATATATATATATATATATATATATATATATCACAAATTGCCCTCGTTCTGAGGGATGATTCAGCCTCTTGCGCCCTCCCACCCGCCTCTTTTGTGATACCCGAAGGTTCACACGAGGAGGCACGGTGGGGCCGCGAGGTTGAGCAGGATGAATTTGAGGTGGATTCCGTCCCGGCACACGCCCCATGAGCCCCTCAATCTCCACAAAATACATGTTTCCCTGTACACTATGTGCGAGGCGAGCTCCGGCCTCTGAATGAGTGTGCGGCCTTGTCTCGTTCGGCGGATCTGACGCTGGGGATGATGACGATGTCATGTCTCTTGCTGCATCAGGCAAATGGTCAGTGGATGATGTTGCCGCCTCTCCCCCCAGTGTGGGCGAGGAACCTGCACGTGCCACTGACAGGAAGATGCTCTGCATCCTTACAAGGGCGGTCGAAGAGCTTCACCCTGACTGGTCTCCCCCAGAGGAACCTGAACAGTCTCGCCTCGATGAATGGTTCCAGCAGTCCGGATGCCATCAAATGGCAGAATCCCGCACAATTCTACCCCGAAGTTCATAACAAACTATTCAAGTCCAGGTGCGCTTGCGCGGTGACGCTATACTCTTTAATGTGGATCACGGGAAAGAAAACAGTTATGCCCAATTACCCCCTGTGGAAGAGGCGGTAGTGGCACATCTTGAACTACCTCACCAAATGGCTGTTACTACCGTAATAAAAGGCTTTGTTATGCCAGCACAGACTTACTGCTTCAGCCATTCTACAGTGTTTGTCTCAGTTCAAACTGGGGAGAACATTTCTACTGAAACTTGTTTCAGAGAGCATTGGGTTTTGTGGTGGCAGCATCCGTCATTCCATTAGGTCTCTTACACAAGAGACATCTTTAGTGCTGGCTGAAGTGCCGTGTGCCACAACGTGCTTTGCACCAAGGACACATGTGCATCACTATATCCTGCCGCTGTATATCTACTTTAGCACCACGGACAGCTCCTGCATTTTACCAGCAAGGTTTCATGCTGGGGCAAGTGTCACGCAGTGCCTAAAGCCATTTTCATCCTCAAACTATACTGAGGATTTGGGAAATATTCGGCAAAGCAGAAATCAATCTATTTGCCTCAGTGGAGAATGCCCACTGTCCCCTCTGTTATTCGAAGCCCAAACCCCGCTGAGAAGGGACGCAATAGCACACAAATGGCCGGCAAAATGCAATTTCCTCCGGTATGCCTGATCCACTCTGTCATATGCAAAGTCTGAGAGGACAAGGAAAATGCACCGAAATGGCCAACCAGCCATGGTTTCCAGAAATGATGGAGATTAGGGCTGCACAATTAATTGAAATTAAATCGAAACCGCGATGTGACCTTTTTGCGATTTATTAAATTGCAAAGGCTGCGATTTAATTAAATAAATAAATAAATAGTCTGCTCCCTTCTAAGTTTATTTGCGCTGCTATGATCAGTCTTTATTAAGTTACAGTGTTTTTAGAGCGGTTCTGTACACCAAAACTCCCTCTCAGCTTAAGAGTTACAGAAGTGCTCCGAGTTCGGTTCTGTTTGCTTACGTGCACTAAAAGCTTTATTTACACTGAACTGACGCGTCCTGCGTGAAGTGTTTTTTTTATTATTATCTGCGGTAGCAGCATCTCAGTCTCCGCAAGGCACAGGTATCGTAATAATAACGCAGAATACAAGATGAGGTATAATTCAAACATCTTTATTAAATGATTGTCGAGAAAACAGCATTAACAGTAACACCTGAAGAGTCCAGAAACATCTCTTCATTCTCCTTTCATTTGTTTCCCTCACGAGAGAGCGTGTCGCCCTTATAACACTCCCTATGGAAACAAGTGAAAGCGGAACTAATATTACCAACATCCAACAAAATTAAAAGGAAGGAAAATACATATAATAAATCTACACTCACCTAAAGGATTATTAGGAACACCTGTTCAATTTCTCATTAATGCAATTATCTTATCAACCAATAACATGGCAGTTGCTTCAATGCATTTAGGGGTGTGGTCCTGGTCAAGACAATCTCCTGAACTCCAAACTGAATGTCATAATGGGAAAGAAAGGTGATTTAAGCAATTTTGAGCGTGGCATGGTTGTTGGTGCCAGACGGGCCGGTCTGAGTATTTCACAATCTGCTCAGTTACTGGGATTTTCACACACAACCATTTCTAGGGTTTACAAAGAATGGTGTGAAAAGGGAAAAACATCCAGTATGCGGCAGTCCTGTGGGTGAAAATGCCTTGTTGATGCTAGAGGTCAGAGGAGAATGGGCCGACTGATTCAAGCTGATAGAAGAGCAACTTTGACTGAAATAACCACTCGTTACAACCGAGGTATGCAGCAAAGCATTTGTGAAGCCACAACACGCACAACCTTGAGGCGGATGGGCTACAACAGCAGAAGACCCCACCGGGTACCACTCATCTCCACTACAAATAGGAAAAAGAGGCTACAATTTGCAAGAGCTCACCAAAATTGGACAGTTGAAGACTGGAAAAATGTTGCCTGGTCTGATGAGTCTCGATTTCTGTTGAGACATTCAGATGGTAGAGTCAGAATTTGGCGTAAACAGAATGAGAACATGGATCCATCATGCCTTGTTACCACTGTGCAGGCTGGTGGTGGTGGTGTAATATTGTGGGGGATGTTTTCTTGGCACACTTTAGGCCCCTTAGTGCCAACTGGGCATCGTTTAAATGCCACGGCCTACCTGAGCATTGTTTCTGACCCTGTCCATCCCTTTATGGCCACCATGTACCCATCCTCTGATGGCTACTTCCAGCAGGATAATGCACCATGTCACAAAGCTCGAATCATTTCAAATTGGTTTCTTGAACATGACAATGAGTTCACTGTACTAAAATGGCCCCCACAGTCACCAGATCTCAACCCAATAGAGCATCTTTGGGATGTGGTGGAACGGGAGCTTCGTGCCCTGGATGTGCATCTCACAAATCTCCATCAACTGCAAGATGCTGTCCTATCAATATGGGCCAACATTTCTAAAGAATGCTTTCAGCACTTTGTTGAATCAATGCCATGTAGAATTAAGGCAGTTCTGAAGGCGAAAGGGGGTCAAACACAGTATTAGTATGGTTTTCCTAATTATCCTTTAGGTGAGTGTATATCAAATATTTAGTTACTATAATGTAATGTATTGCTAAATTAAATATAATAAAATAATGAAAACAAATAATTAAATGAAATGGTGACAAACTAACCAAAATTTTCACTTTAAATTTAATTACACCAATGGGTTATCAGTTCAACTTCAGTTTGACATTAAGCCTCATTCTTTAGGACTATCTTATGTACAGTAAAGAATAGTTTGTATAAGCCTACTAGTTAATAAGGCCTAGAATAAAGAGTAACATTTATATTTTAAAATTATATTTTGTTATCAACCAACCAACATTATTTTTGAAAACAAAAACTAGGTAACAACTATGGTTTTACCAACAGGGAAATTTAGTTAACATTGAGCAGAAAGCTTACATATAACCAGTTTTGACAGTGCCGCTGATAAAAAGTTAAATGATCAGCATCGATTGATGAGATGCATAATGGAGATCGGTATCGGATGTTAAAATCCTGATTGGAGCATCCCTAATATTCAAGTTGACTGTTTCAAAAACTAATGATGATGATTAGTGGGCTGAGAACCTATCACAAAATGGACAAAAACAGGTACACGGTGGATGGTAACATTTGGATATGAAGAAGACTTTGTTTCACTGTTTATATTTATTGATTCTTTTTAAGAAGGCTTGAGAGTGAAAACCCCAGTAGCCTTTTTGCAGTTGAACATGTGGAAAACATTACAATCATAATCGCAATCGCAAATATTTTTCTAAATAATCGCAATATTACTTTTTGTCCAAATTGTGCAGCCCTAATGGAGATGCTGTACAGCTCACCATGGGAAATACCACTGAGGAAGGATCTCCTCTCTCAGGCGCAAGGCACAATCTGGCATCCCCAGCCCCAGCTGTGGAACCTGCATGTGTGGCCCCTGAAAGAAGCGCACTACACACACACCAGATCGTTCAGTCATGAACTCCATTTTACAAGCCAGAGCACTAAAATGTAACGTGTTCACTGATTGGTGTATCTCACACAGCAAGGACCCAGTAAACTGCCCAATACATGAAATTCTAATATTTTTTCGAGAGTGATTAGACACAGGACTTACCCGTCAAAGCTCAAAGTGTATGTGGCAACTATATCTGCGTATCACCCACATGAAACCGGCGCCTCTATTGGCAAGCATGATTTAATCATAAAGTTCCTTAAAGGAGCAAGACTTGTCCCATCTTGGGACTTAACTTTAGTCCTAAAAGCTCTCGCAGGACCCCCCTCCGAGCCTTTTGATTGTTGATTTGCACATGCTCTCTATTAATACCACACTACTGCTGGCTCTAGCCTCAGTAAAACGGGTAGGTGACATGCACGCATTATCAGTCGACAATTTATGTTGAGTTTGGCCCCGGTCTTTCAAGAGCCACTGTCAAACTCAGGAAAGGCTAAGTACACAAGGTCCTGATCACACCCTTCAAAGCACAGGTGGTTCACATTCAGACCTTCTTCCCTCCTCCATTTAATTCAGATGAGGAACAATTGTTGCATTAATTATGACCTGTGTGGGCGCTACACGCATACATTGAGCACACCCTCCAGTTCAGACTGTCTGATCAGCTCTTGATATGCTATGGAGTTCGCTCAAAAGGAATATCCGTCTCCAAGCAAATACTTCTCACTGGATTGTTGATTCAATTACCCTGGCTTATGAGTCACAGGGTCAGACTTGCCCAATTGGTGTTAAAGCATATTCAACTACAGGCATGGCCTCCTCATGGGCATGGACAAATGGTGTATCCTTACAAGACATGTTTTGCAGCAGGATGGTCCTCTCAAAACACATTCACAAGGTTTTACAACCTAGACATAACGTCTCTTTCTTCACAAGTCCTCTCTGTTTAGAGTACTTGCTATTCATTGGACATATATATATATATATATATATATATATATATATATATATATATATATATATATATATATATATACTTATGCCCTTTCCTTTAAGGATGGGCTCCCTATCATTTACACAACCGCCTGCATTAAGGCCGTTATAATTCCATAAATCACTTTATTGTAAAAAAAAAAAAAAAAAACTCCCTTCCCGACTGGGTTCATAGGGAGTTAATTCATACAATATGACTATAGTTCATATATTCGTTATGAGTGCCCTCCTACTGGCCATCACGAGGATCATTCACTGGCATGCTCAAGTCGGTCGCAGTCCCATAAGACTGCGCCACCATGTTTCCTCTCTGGGAAGTTGTGTCGTGTTATTGCAATCTGCAACATATAGCGATCAGTTTCATGCCAAAACACCAAAGCCAATATTAGAATATTGGCATTATTTTAGAGAAGTTTTAAATAGGTCATGTATGAAGGCACTTCAAATAGGTTGTGTATGAAGGCACTCCCCATATGCGTTAATAAACGCAATGTCTCGTTCCCTTCGTCTCTGGGAACCGAGGTTTCGTACGTAACCTAGACGGTCTCTCCTGTCTTATTGCTTTATTGTGCAGTAGATCCAATACTGGCTCACAGTGGTCTGCAGGGAATTTCAATATCTTGTCTCGACTTACAAATTCTGCTGTCTATTTTTTTTCTTTCTTACATGCAGTGGCTCAAAAGAACTTTCTAGAATCAGAGACTGGTCTAAAGGTGCTTCAGGCAGGTGTTGGGGAGGTAAGGATGTGCAGTTAACTAACTTTTATTATTATGTCGTTACTATATGTGTGCACTGTAGTCCTTTCCCGTTAATTTCTGTCTCTATCCATGCTCTAGGAGGGAATATCTCGATAGACCCCTGACACCACCCCAGTCTCATTTGCGTTGTTGCTATGACAACGACATCATACGCGTCAAACTGTCAGGCGCGCGTTCACGAGCGCGCGGCCGATTGGCATCCCAAACGCGTTTCCCCTCAGAACGCAACATTCCCCCAAAAGATCAGGACGCATGTTTTGTCACCGAGTTGTCTTCGCACTGTGCGTTTCCCGCGAAACTAAAGTTAACTGCCTTTACAACCTCAGTTCATAACAGCTGTTTCGCGTAATTCAGATTTAAAACCGGTGGATAAGAGCTCTGCGGTTATTGCACGCGCAGGTTTCTGCTCATCTTTATCGGACCACCGGGCGGGAACGGTTACGAGACTTTAGTTTAGTTAATCTTTTTGGTGAGTTCTTTCTCATAATTCACAAACTTAAATTTTGTTGCATTTTATTTAAAATATGAAATCAAGAATTCTATTTGAATATAATATGTACTATCAATTTGATCTTGTGCGTATGTGTGTGTGTTTTTTTATCACGCACTGTTACTTTGTTTTACAGAATTGAGAAATATTTTTACTCACTCTTTGAAGTCACTGGCTTTAGGCGCATGATCAGAATTGTAATACATGAGTTTATTAGACTTGGCCACAATAGAGGCAGGACAGTCTGCTTTTATTTAAAGCTACATAATAGCCTGCTGTTATTTTTTTCTTCTTCTTCTTTTAACTGCTCAGTGATTTGTTGCAATAAAGAACATGTATTGAAAAATGACCAATCAGAATTATTTGCTCTCTGCACAGACAGTGATGTCAGGTAAAGATGGTTGCTGTGGCGACAAGGTCAGTGCGCTGTGCACATGAGTGATGATGTAATGTCCTGGCTTCTGTGTGGTCTGCATCATTCCAGCAGACAAATAAAATTGGGGAATATGGTGGGATTCTTATCAGTGGGTCGAACTGTTGCGCATTATAGAATAAAGAACAGATAGTTGCTCTATTTCTCTTTCCATCTCATTGATTAAATCATTACATTTACTTTTGTATCTTTTGTCATTTTAATGACCATGGTGCTTACATCAAGCGTTCTGATGTTGCCGTGGCAACAAGTGACCCCACTGAGATCATAGATCCAGACAGCAGGGTGGGACATGCAGTCCACCTCTAAACAACTCAATTCTGTCCTGTTTGAGTGTGTTTGTGCAAGCCTTTACCTCACTCTCTCCTCCATTCGATTTTATTTCAAAATGTTAGAGCAATGCACAGTCCTGCATTGCTTTTCTTGAAAAAAATAAAATAAAAAAATAAAGCTATGTTTCTGTATGAGAGTAAAGAGGGGGAAGGGTTTCTCTCAGCAGTCTGATTCTTACAGGAAAAAATGTCTGTTTCCTTTAAACAAATGTGATTAGGGTATATGGGAGGTATTTACCCAGCTATTGTGAACTTACAATAATTCTTTCTTGTTTCATTGATCTCTTTTTACCCTCCATCATTCCAAAAGAACGATGGCCAAGCATTGCCAGTGGCAACACGTGTACATGACAGTGGCCAATGGGTGTTCCTCATGTTTGTGGGTGTGGCTTGTGTGGGTGGACTCCTGGTGGGGGCGTTGACCATCGCCTGTCTGCGAACCCATGCCCGCCAGTTGGCCTCAGGGAAACTGGGGCTGGGACCTGAAGATGGAAACGTGACGCATTATGAGTACCAGGTAAGAGGAAGTGATCGGAATGCGAACTGCATCATATCTCAAATGTACAAACATTAAATGTGAATCTAATCACACCACTAGCTTATTCTTGCATTATTTTTTTAATTTCTTCAGGATCTTTGTCGGCAGCATATGGCTGCTAAGTCCTCTCTGGGCAGGCAGGACTGTGGGGTCGGAGCTGCAGGTGGTGTAGGTCCTGGAGGAGGAGCTGGTGGGGGAACTGATGCGTCACGAATCAGCAGTGTGTCATCTCAGTTCAGTGACGCTCCCCAACCAAGCCCTAGTTCGCACAGCAGTACCCCCTCCTGGTGTGAGGAGCCAGCACAGTCTAACATGGATATATCAACGGGGCACATGATACTGGTAGAAACAAAACCCTATGTATACACAATAAATGTAATTCACTTCCCATTTATACCACTAATGAAGTTCCTTTTGGTTTACGTGGTATATAATAAAACCTCCAACCATTTTCCCCTAACAGACATGTGTATCCAATGATTATACAAAAACATTTTGGTTTCGGTTTTCTTTGTATTTTACTAGATTATTAGCACTCTCTAAATTTGCCATGTCTTTTTTTAAGTATCACATGATAGAGCAGTGTTTTTGAGAAAGACAACAGGAGTCTCTATACGGGTGATCACTCACTATCTCTCCCTCTTTCTCGCTTTATAGGCATATATGGAGGATCATCTGAAGAATAAAGACCGTTTGCTGAAAGAGTGGGAGGCTCTTTGCTCCTACCAGGCAGAACCCAGCACCATCTTAGCAGCTCAAAGTGAAAGTAATGTCAAAAAGAACCGCTGCTCTGATGCTGTGCCCTGTGAGTATGGCGCCATTGCTCCCCCATCCCCCTGGCTGTCTTTAAACTACTTAATTTTCTTTGTAAGTGTGACTTAAGAAATTGCTTTCCTTAACTAACTGTTTTCTGTCTTCTCTTTTTCTTAACACCTAAACTATGCTAATTGACCTCTCCAGTTTTTTAGATGTGAACTCTAAGTTGTTTTATGCAGATGATCATTCCCGAGTGAAGCTGAAGGCTGAGATTAACCACTCCATGACAGACTACATCAATGCTAGTACCATTGTAAGTCGAAATGCTATGTGCACCTGAAGGTGGTAAAACTGCCCATCCTAGACATGTGACAATTTTTTTTAGAATATGAAGCATGACAGTTTGAAGCTTGCATCTCTCACTGTTACCAAGGTGATAATCCATTTATTCCTCATAGATGTGCAAGGCTACCACTGGTTCCGGAATCCCCCTCTCAGTGTTGCCATGGTTACATTGTATTGATCTCATTCAGGATGTGTAGGTCTGGATTATCCCGCAGCTCTGTTGAAGTCGAGAGTGGGGGATCATCAATTAAGCCTTCATGCACTCGGATCGTATTAATGGCCTTTTGTCATGGTAATAGCCAGATTCAGGGTTAAGAAGGGCTAATGCACTGACCCCTGACCTTTTGTGCCTGTTGACCCTTTAGATCGAGCATGACCCCCGGATGCCAGCGTATATTGCCACCCAAGGGCCTCTCTCACACACAATTTCTGATTTCTGGCAGGTCAGTCTCTTTGTGTTATAGAGAGTCCTCATTCACAATAAAAAATATGTCACTTCATTTGTACATTTTTCAAATAGTCAATAATTTTAACTGATCTACAATGAATGCAGGTATAGTAATGGGGATCTGTTTTGAAATTATTTGTCAAGTCCCTTACAAATTTGATATGCAAACGTATAAATACTGCACAAATGGCATGCTTTGTAACCTGTGTTTGTTGTGCAGATGGTTTGGGAGAGTGGCTGTACGGTCATAGTGATGATGACGGCTCTGGTTGAAGATGGAGAAAAGCAGTGTGATCGCTACTGGCCTGATGAGGGCTCTTCTCTCTACCACATCTATGAGGTTTGTGTGAAAATTTAATATGTGAACCTTAAGAGATGTCTTCATTTCTGTTTTTTCTACTTGTTGAGTTGAGTTTTCTGCTTTAATAGGGACTATGTTGTGTAAATGGACATTAACCTGAAGTTATCGCACTCAGGTGAACCTTGTGTCTGAGCATATCTGGTGTAATGACTTCCTGGTGCGTAGTTTCTACCTGAAGAATGTCCAAACCCAGGAAACTCGTACCCTCACTCAGTTTCACTTCTTGAGCTGGCCCGCACAGGGAATACCCACCTCCACACGCCCTCTGCTGGACTTCCGCAGGTACTGCACAAAGCTTGCGCACATTGATGCTATGTGTGTACTGTAAATATTAGTGTGTATTATATATTTACACACATCTGAATGTGAGTTTATATCAGTTCCACATCATGTTTGCTATTTGAACCATCTTTCACCTTTCTCCCAGCTTCCATTATGTGATATAATTCAAACATGGCTTTACTCATGTTCTCTCTTCATTCGATCTGTCTTTTAACTTCTTATCCGCTCTCTGTATTTCTCTTTGTGAGCGATGGAGCGCAGTAGCGAGGTATTGCACAGCTGTCTGTGTCATTTTTGTGGTTTGCAGCTAGTAGTCTGGTTCCAGTTGCATAGTCACAAAAATGAGCACAGACAGGTGTGGCTGCAGCAACGCTGATGAAACGCTCCATCGCCTAACTCTCTCTCCCCGTTCTCCCTGTCTGATTCTCTCCATCTTCTTTTAATATCATCTCTTTTGTTTCTAAGTCTTTCAGTCTTCTCCACTTATTTCACTTGCATCACAGCTCAGTTTCCACCCACAAATATAACAAAATGCTGTTTGGTTATTGTGTTGATGTTGATTGTTTCTTACCACTATTAACTGTGAGGTGTCTATGGTAGAACTCTCCTCTGTTTTATCATTCTGACTCTCTTTACTCCACTGTGAAGTGATCCTGATGTATTCCTCTGATCTCTCTGGGTTTCTACTCTACATTAGCCTAGAAATTACTCTCTGATCTCTTTCTCTGCCTCTTAGGAAAGTCAACAAGTGCTACCGTGGACGCTCCTGCCCCATCATTGTGCACTGCAGGTAGGTAAAAATACACTTTTAAGCACATTGTTATATTTTGGGTGAATAAAAGTTATTTCCAGGAGAGTTAAAGGCAGTGTGTAATTTTTGTGCCTCTAGCAGCACCAAACGAAATTGCAAAAATAGGTTTTCCAAACACTCCACTCTTCTGCCAATGGTCAGACAACTATATAGTCCTACCAAACTCGTACCATGTTGCTGAGGTAATGTTGATGTGTTGGGCCGGTTGGGATTCTCAAACAGAATAGATCAATGTTTTGATTCCACCACAGTGTTTACACTTCTGGGAAATCATCCTACGAATGTCTTAAGCCTTTGCCGTAGCGTGCTGCTACGTCTTACGCACAGTGCGCGTGATGCAAGTTTTGTCTTCAGCACCGTCTGCATATGCCCTTGGCATTAACCATACTAAAGAAAATCATAAAGTAGTCTTGTGCACTTGTATCACATTTATCCTTAGGGTATAATTCGAAAAATTGTGCATGAGGATCAGCACGTGAAAAAAAATGAGTGCCCTCTGTGTTTTAAGCTGGTATAAGAGAAAGTATTGTAACATCAAAAAATTACACACTTCAACTTGCTTTTAGAGAGGACATTTTGCCTACCGAACATTTATTTAGAAGGTGTGTTTTACTGTAAATATAATGCTTTATTTTTGAATATGAAGTGCTTTATTGATTTGAAGTTTGTTTGGAGAGCATTGCTTGATGATATCACCTTTCTATTTGTGCAGTGATGGTACAGGACGGACTGGTACATATATACTGATTGACATGGTTCTGAACCGCATGGCCAAAGGTCGGCACGTGTAAAAAGCAAAAATCACATAGTTACAGCATAATGAAAATGTTTGACAAACTTTTTGTTTTCGTCTCAGGCGTTAAGGAGATTGATATCGCTGCAACCCTGGAACACATCCGAGACCAGAGGCCAGGAATGGTGCGCACCAAGGTAATGATGGACTGAACAGAAGTGTATTGCTCAGTGACACCACAGAGGCCCATTTCAGAAATGAAAGTATGATTGTACTCATAAATCACCATAGTGTCCGCAGTCTCCTATTCTTCTCAGTTGCTGTAACTGCTCTATATAATTTTAATTGGTGTTGATGGTATTAAAGAAAAATAGAAATGCTGACCGATGCTTGTCTCTCTACGCAGGAACAGTTTGAGTTTGCACTGACTGCTGTGGCTGAAGAGGTTAATGCTATTCTCAAAGCTCTGCCCCAGTGAAACAAATTACCATTACTGCCTGACTGATCAGGAACACGCATACATGCACACTCACTCACAGATTACTTAGCATCAACATGCATGTGTGCATACATGCTTTGTGTGACCACTGAGGTTAATATTGTTGCCTTCCTACACTTCTCTAGAATATACACACTCAAATCCACATAACCAACCAGTGCTGCATAATCATGCCTTCCAATAGTATTTGACACTAACATCGAATCCTTTAAATTTAAACATACATTCACATAACCTATATTCAGACTCTTCAGGATATGATTGTCCTTGCCTTCTTTCTTGGTTAAAAAAACCCCCATGAAATTAGCAGAAGTCTGTTTATCTGTGCTTGCTTGCTCCCTCTCTCGGATGCTGTCCTCAGTTTCCCTCATATCACCATGGTGATGATTTCGGAGTTCTGTTTTGTACGCATAGTCAGTGTAATTTGTTTTCTTCAAAACACTCTTGTCAACTCTGGTGGAGGTGGAAGAGAGGGAAAGCAGTGTCATGTCTCACATTCAACATATGCAGGCCATGGACATGTGTAGGCTTGAATGGAATGTGCGCGTGCATAATTCTGCTGAAACCTTCACAGGTTTCCACAGAAATATCATGTCCATCATTCAGAGTTGTACACATCCCCTGCCATCTTGATTTATTCAATATTTTGACTAATTTAATAATGCTTTCGGCTACCAATAAGAGTGCAGTACTCCCAACACTCTTTCATGCTTTTCTCAATGTTTAAACACAGAAACATTTCCACTTTGATGTGTTACCCATGGAATACGTTGAATTTCAAACTGTTTTTTTGGGGTGACTGTGTGGAAGACAGACAATGAATTCCCTCTCTTTCTCGTCCTTTCTTCCTGGTCAAAATTTCTTTCTCTACTTTGATTATTGTGGTCAATTTAATTGCTCAATTCTTCTGGAAAATAATATATATATATATAGTGTGTGTGTTATTGAGATCTAGAAAATATTTATTTTGTATTTTGTGATGACTAATAAAACTTGTTTGTGAAGTGATGCTGCAGCATCACTGTGTATATGTGTATTTTTCTTTATTCAATTTTTACATTTATTCTTCTGACATTTTTTATAAGACAACCACATTTTTTCAAGTTACTAAACCAATCTTTCTTAGATGGTTTCTTGCAAAGTTGTTTGTAACAGGATTAAATGTAAAACAAATACTTACAGTACATTTTAGAATTGAATATACAATTTCCTTGTGTAAAATTGGGCAAACAAATTTTTGTTTGTATTATTTGTAACAGGAAAATCTGAAACACATGCAATTATAGATATAAAATTTTTGTACAAATATACAACCCGAAATGTGTATAAATATCAGCTAAAATCACTGTAAAGGACAGCCCCTCATTATTGCTCAAATTACACTAAAATTTAAATTTATACCAAAATGAATCGAGTAATCAATAATAAACAGTTTTATACATTTTGTTATTACACAATTTTTATGGAATTTTATGAAAATGAAATGTGTAAATATTCAAAATAGGCAAAAATATTTTTCAACATAATATTTATATCTTCAGCATCCATCACGTGTTCCGCAGGGTTCCATCTTATGTCCTCTACTATTTTTTTTATATATGCTTCCTATGGGCTCTAACTTTCAAAATTATATCTCATACCACTTGTATTCTGACGATTCACAATTCCTGGTCAGATCAAAAAATAGCTGCTTATTAAGCTGCTTTTCTTGTCTTTAGAATCTAAAATACTTGTGGCCCTATTTTAAGTGTAAGTGCAGTGCAATGCCAAAAGTTACGCATGCAAAGTCAATGGGCATGGCCAAGAAATTTTGGTATTTTCGTGCAAGAATGCGCCAAGTCTAGGCGCAAGCGTGTTTGGCGAAATTAAGTGTGCAAAGCGCTAATAGGCTTGGTCAAGTACAATTTAATTCTGAGGTTCTTCTCTGGCACTGTCTGTGTCTTATATTATAGTTTATTCCTTTTCAAACACCAGTGATATAAACAAAGACAGCACATCCATAAGAAGTTGGTAGTGTAAATGGTCTAAATGCAATGAATTAGAAGAACAGAAATACTGACTCATGTTCTTTTGGGCATTAACTGAATCATTGTTAAATTGGACACACTCCTTTTATATGCATGGAAAATATGGTTGTTGTCAGGATTTTGATTTAAACTTAAATTATAGAGAATGTAAGTATTATTAATAATTTTCTATTGACATAAATCATGGCTAGTTTTAATGGAGTTTGAATTGGAATGCACTTCACTTCTGGTCGATATTGAATTTTTAAAATAAAAAAAAATAAAAATATTTCTAAATGCGAAATCACACAAAACTAAACTTATAATAAAAATAATTTCTTCTAACGGCCACTTTTGGAGTGACTTAAACATCACATTACCACAACAATTGGAAAAATTACCAATACAAATTAGATCATAAACACACTTGTAAATAATAATAATTAAAAAATAAATCATAGCCTAAAGACAGTTGAACACAAATCTCATATATATTTGTTTCATATGGCTACAACAGTGATCATCATGGACATAATTTGTTAATCAACTGTATTTTCAGAGTTTGGACAACTTTATTACCACCTGCTGGAGGAATCTCCAAACTGCATATGTAGGAACTGAGTTTGGACTTTGTGCTGAGATAAGATCTGCTTTTGAAACGTCTTCACGCCATAACCTATTACTCAGGAAAATAACAAACTACGCTTTTGCAACACTTCATTAACATAATACACTCCAATTTGCGCACATACACCCACATTAGCGCAAACACTCCCACCAATGCCCATTTGCGCAGGCACAAAAATTGCACTTAGAATTAGCGCTCTCAAAAAATTGGATAAGATGTTGCGCATGGTATGTGCACTCAGAAAAATAGAGCCCTGGATGTCAAAAAATGTCCTCCAACTTAATGAAGACAAAACTGAAGCAATTGTTTTTGGCTCTTCAACTTGCATGTCTAGCATTGGTAACCAGTTAGGTACGTTATCTTCAAACTTGCATAACAAGGTTAAGAACCTGGGTATCATCTTTGACTTTGCAATGCTTTTTGTGAGGGGAAGCTTTTTCCATCTCAGGGCTATTTTCAAATTAAAACAATTTCTTTCATGGAATGACCTAGAAACTAGCAATTATTACATCACGGCTGGACTATTATAACTTCATTTTTTGGGACTTCCCTTGCATTACTGCATATGGTTCAAAATGCAGCAGCAAGAGACCACATTTCCCATGTGCTGGCATCTTTACACTGTTTACCAGTTAATTTTAAGATTTTGCTTTTTGTTTTTAGAGCCTTGCACAGTCTTGCCCCACAATATATTTGTGATCTTCTTAATCCTTACTCTGCACCCAGGTCACTGTCTTGTAATAAATTACTTCTCTCTGTTCCTTGCTCTTGGTTAAAGTCCAAGGGTGTTTGGGTTTTTTTCAGAAGATGCCCCTAAGTTGTGCAACAGCCTTCCGTTTCATGTTAGGTCTTCAGCTACCCTTGCCATTTTTTAAATACAGTTTATAGGCTGATTTTTACTCCTTAGCTTTTGAAGTTGAGGTGTAAAGTGGTTTTATGTTTATGTTCTAGCAGTGTTTCTTTGTTTAGTGTGTCTTTTCTTATTACTGTTCATTTTGAAATCATTAATTACTTCTTGTAGTGTGATTTACAATTTCATTGTTGTTTTTACTATTGATGCTTTATAATTATACTTGGATTTCTTACTATTGTACAGCACTAAATTCACATGAATATATATATTAATGGATATTAAATAAAATCTTTTCTACCTACAGTACATTAGCCAGGGCAGAAGCATCCTTACCTCTAAATAAAGGCAAAACACATCTCTTTCTGATATATAACATTTATTGGCAAATATATATGTAGTTATATTTAGTTTCAACTTCATACACAGTTAAAACTTTACACAATTAATATGAAAAGATCCTTTAAAAACAACCATGGTTTGCTTTGGCACAAATATATGTTTTGAGCAATAAATGATTTGCTCCAATGTTCACATACCATATTACACATCTTACTGGCAAATAATATAGCAATTTAGCAATTGGATTTGAAATGCCCATTTCCCCTTATATATATGTATAAAGACTATATATATTTCTTTCTGGACTTTCAGTCATTCAGTGTTCATCTTGGAGTGCATGCTTGTGATTAAACTCCCTCAGAGAGACATAGTACACAAGATGAACTGCAAGAGGAAATTGAAGAAATTGTTATAACATGTTACAACAGATTCCTACTTGGTTAACTTACTATGAAGTAATCCATCCTTTTTAGATTAACTCACAACTTAAAATTATCAATGTAAACCATCCATCAAAAAACAGTTTCGGTGAAAAAACATAAAATGTGAACCAGGCAAATGAGAAAAATTAGTTTTATCATCACTTACGTCATCATACTGGAAGTTCACCATTCCCTGTTGCATTGTGTCTCTCCTCCTAAAATTGTCTACAGAAAAAAAAAAACTAATTTATCAGGTTTACTGATTCACACTCAGTACAAATACAGTTATCAATTCTGCATGGATCTACATTATCACCTTAAATGGTATGTCTGTAGTACACACCTGTAAATGCTCTTAGCTTCACACAACACGCCACATAGTCATCAAAGTAGATCTTGCCTGACTTGCTATAGCGTTTGATGATGGCGTTCAGTGCCTGAGGGCTAATTCTATACCCTGTGTAGTGAAGAAAAACAAAAATGTCAAATTTTACATCATAGTACTTAAATTTTTCCATTACAAAAACATGTTGACAGTATCCTCCATTTTTCCATTACAAAAACATGTTGACAGTATCCTCTTGTTAGACGTATACAGTTAACTGGGTTCCAAATTAGTGACTTTTTCCTTTTTTTTTTTTGCTCTGAGCACTAGCTATTTTCTGCTTCACAGGTAACAGAGATACTCTTGATTCATACTTCTAGGAAAGGTCTGCACACTCACCCATGTTTGCAATACATTGGGACATCTCATGTGGTTCCACCGTTCCACTGCAGTCCCTATCAACCATCAAGAAGTTCTGCTTCCAGCCATTTAGCACCGCAAACAGTTCTTTAAACTCATTGAAACCCAACTTTCCTGTGTAATCTCTCTGCAGACACATAGTTAAAGAAACTAACCCACTACAAATTATCTGTTTATGGAGCAAACAGGGGACTGAGACTAAAATGGAGCAATAATTTTAGCCTTTTGACTCAAGCTTGAACAGTGCCAGACTGTTGTATATTTTTGTGAAGGATACATCTAGCATGGCGATCATAATCCTGCAAGTTTCCAAACTGAAGGCTGCAAAGGAAAAGCAATGAGACGATCAATTCTGTACATCGCTCTCTATATTTGATTTGAAAGTACAAAACGTTCCCCAAATCTATCAACCATACACAAGTGTGTACTGTATGTGTTGGTACTTACGAGTGTAGGAACCACTGATTCCAGTCTGGGTTAGGCACCTTTGGAGTTCTTCAGCATCAATCTCACCATCCTGACATAAACATAACACTCATGTGACCACATGAATGACATGAAATTACATTATAGCCACAGTACCCGCATAAACACCTGTGCACTGCTTACCTGGCCAGCTATGGCTGTAAAATATCCCCACATTGGGTCTTGGGCATGTTGGCCAGGAAAAGCCCCTGGGTACCCATATTGGTGTGCTGGGTAACCACCAGCAGGAGGAACTCCTGCTGGGGCTCCTGGCACTGGCATCGCACCACCATACTGCAAGAAAGAGTAATTTTCCCACACTGATTTGTTTCAAGACACAAATTATCCAATTAAATGATAACATGCATAGGTCTCTGACACAACAGATCCAGCTAGATATCGTTCACAGTTGATTTTGTGGCTAATTTTACCCACTTTATTGTCCACCCTGACCCTGTCCACCTAGCTGAATTTTTTAGCCATTTAGCTTGAACTGTATGCCTTGTAAAATATTTAGCATGTCCCTTTAATAATGAAACATAAAGATTATAAAAGTATGTTTCATTTTTTCATAATTTCAAAGCCCAAAATACACCGAATTGTAGATACTCGTATAGGCTCAAGTTGACGAATCACTGTTTCTGTCTGTGAAGTTTAAGACAAATCCGCCCCACAATAAAATGCCATTTATTTGATGTAACCATAAAGCGCTGCAATCTGATTGTGGCACACACGCTACAGATTTCCCTGGCAATCTGACTTCTCTGTAGCTAATTATCAAGTTCTTTTACTTTTTACAAACTGAATTAAACGTAAAACAGAAACTATACTTACATTGTTATATCCTGGGTACGCCATACTTTTTGACAGCAGGTATAAAGACAAGAACCGACTTAAAACGTATCTTGTGAAGAAAGTTTGCGGGCAGTGAAGAACGCTTCCGTACGTTCACTGTGACCGGAAACGATTGGATGACGTCATTTAAGAGAAGACATGCGAGTTTAACCGTACCGTAAATGACTGCATACGAATGCCTGTTCGAGTCCAGAAATTCAAGAGTCGATTCCGGACTCATTATCTCGATTGTTTTTCAATTAAAAAAAAAAAAAAAAAAAAAAACATTCCAGGTTCAGTACAAGTTAGGCTCAATCGACAGCATTTGTGGCATAATGTTGATTACCACAAAAGAGAATTTCGACTCCTCTCTCCTTTTTAAAAAATAAATTATATATATATATAGACACACACACACACACACACACACACACATACTTGTTTTTATGCATTGTGGGAGTCACCTGTCAGAAATGTTACATAATGAGGACCACCCTTTCTTATAAACTTTAAGACCTAAAAAAAAATATTCTGACAAATAATAAAATATCTATTTAAAAAATGTCCCTTCAGATTACAAATATTTTGCTATAAAAATTTCAAACATGACACAGTGGCTACTTGTGGGGTCATTTCAGGTGTTGTGTAAATCTGAGGTCCGCCAAACACACAACCGGTTTTTAGACGTTGTGGGGATCAAATCCATACACACTTAACTCCCGTTTTTAGGCGTTGTGGGGATCAAATCCACACACACTTAACTCCCGTTTTTAGGCGTTGTGGGGATCAAATCTACACAGCAACTTATATCCTTGTATCAATTATTAATTAATTGAGAAGACTGCCTCATTAACACAAATTTTAAAGGCATATTTTTAAAAGAAGTTTGTGAAAAGGGAATCTACTTTAAACAGAATAGGAGCTCCAAACAGTAAACACTTTATTTATAGATTCTGTAGGTGTTCGATTCCATACAAAGCAACAACATTAAATGTTTGTACTGCTAAAATGTTTGTAAAAAAAACAAAACAAACAAACAACAACAACAACAACATACATATACATGCATTATATACATACATACACATGCACACATATACCCACGAGACTGCGCTCTACTCCTCCACCCCCCAGGGTGCCAGTCACAGCGGCCGCAGAACCTGGGGATAAGGACAGACAAGGCGAGAGAAAAGGAGATGGAAGGAAGAGGAGAGACAGACAAGAGAGGGGAGAGAGGAAGATAAAAAATTCTTGGTTCGGTTCCCAGACACACTGCCACTCAGTCCTCCACCAGCCGAGGCCCTCACTCGTGGTGCAATGTGATGGTACTGGACGCTCCTCGGTGGACGGCTCGATACTACTCTGCCTCCTGGCAGCCGGTGATGGCTCCTCCGTTATGGCACCTGGCAGCGAGCTCCCTGTTCCATCAGTCTGCCTGCTCCTTACCCGTCATGGCGGACGGCAGAAGATTTGGCCTCCGGCGAACGGCTGCAACTCCTCCGTCACCTCACGGACGGCAGCCACCCCTCCTTGACCCAGGAGCATGGCAGTGAGCTCTCCATCCCACCAGTTGTTCAATTGCTCCAGCACCACCACCTCGGACAGCCACTGGCAGTCACCACTCCCTCATGCTGCCCGACCTCATCAGCAGTGGAGGACTGAGTGGCAGTGTGTCTGGGAACCGAACTTGTCTGTCTCTCCTCTTCCTTCAGTCTCCTTTTCTCTCACCTTGTCTGTCCTTATCCCCAGGTTCGGTGGCCGCTATGAAGTGTAAGCCCCCTCGGCCTGCAAGAGGCGATGGGGGTATGTGGCAAGCAAGGTGAGGCCGAGAACCATAGGAATGGAGCGAGGCCGGTGGCACAAATGCTAACGAGCGTCACATGCGTGCCGCACCGGCCTCGTGTCTCTCACAGAGGAGCTCCAGGGAGGATAAAATGAGTGAAGGACAAGAGAGGACCAGGCCTGGACTATATATATATATGTTGTGTTTTGTTATGTTTGTGAGGCCATGAGGGGCTGCCGATTTACTTGTGTTTGTTTATTTTTTTAATTAAAGTTAATGTTACTTTCACCAGTTCCCGCCTCCTTCCCTAAGCTTTAACTTTGTAAGATATATATATATATATATATATATATATATAAAAAATACAAAATCATTTGTGGCATGTAATGTAAAAATGTTCTCAAAACTCATAACATCAATATGTCAAGGTAACAAATAGATCCAGCATAAAACTCTTCCATGCTTATGTTCAGAGTAAACACTAGTTATTAAAACATTAAATATTAATTCATAAAACCCTTCATGACAAACACTATTCTAAATAGTTTCTCAAAACGCATTACCTATAAAAACGTCAACTTTTGCATGCCTGCATTTATAGTAAACATTTAGGCATTTGAAATAGACAAGGATGAAAACTCACTAAAAAATAAATAAATAACTGCAGTATAAAAGTTATTTGAAACACATTTTTAAAAGAACTGAATCCACAAATCCATATAGACCTTTAAGATACAACCATGTGACCAAAACTCAAAAACATGGTGTGTCAATATTAACATGCTACATCTTTTCTTTGCAGAGCGGAGATACGATTTTTAATATAAAACTTTAGAGCTGACCACTCTCTATTTTTAAGAGCAAATGGTTCAGCTTCCATACACCTTACGCAGTCTGCCTTTCCTGGAACTTTCCGGTTCCTAATAAATTTGATCATGTGCTTCTCCACAGCATATATTTCGTGTTTGCTCCAGGCTGTCCTCTTAAAGTGACCTGGGGGGGGAAGAGGGAAGTACATCAAGCATATATCTTAGCATTTCACTAGTGAGAAACACTTGTATTACAATGCATCAACCAGTGCTGTTAACTTGAAGCATTAGTTCTATTGTTACAGAACTGTAATTTTACATTGTTTGCCCAAATGCAACTTTATTGTTCCTGCCATCTTGATTGCAGCTGAAGGATCATGAGACTTGACAATTTATAAGCAACCATGTGTGTTCAGATTCAAATTGTGTTGTGCTTCTTTAATTTCACCCATTTTCTCATTTCTTTATAGTAGTTTTACTTTACATTTCACATATACAGGTGCTGGTCATATTATTAGAATATCATCAAAAAGTTTATTTCAGTAATTCCATTCAAAAAGTGAAACTTGGATATTATATTCATTCATTCATTACACACAGACTGATATATTTCAAATGTTTATTTCATTTAATTGTGATGATTAAAACTGACAACTAATGAAAATCCCAAATTCAGCATCTCCGAAAATTAGAATATTACTTAAGACCAATACAAAAAAAGGATTTTTAGAAATGTTGGCCAACTGAAAAGTATGAACATGAAAAGTATGAGCATGTACAGCACTCAATACTTAGTTGGGGCTCCTTTTGCCTGAATTACTGCAGCAATGCGGCGTGGCATGGAGTCGATCAGTCTGTGGCACTGCTCAGGTGTTATGAGAGCCCAGGTTGCTCTGATAGTGGCCTTCAGCTCTTCTGCATTGTTGGGTCTGGCGTATCGCATCTTCCTCTTCACAATACCCCATAGATTTTCTATAGGGTTAAGGTCAGGCGAGTTTGCTGGCCAATTAAGAACAGGGATACCATGGTCCTTAAACCAGGCTGGTAGCTTTGGCACTGTGTGCAGGTGCCAAGTCCTGTTGGAAAATGAAATCTGCATCTCCATAAAATTGGTCAGCAGCAGGAAGCATGAAGTGCTCTAAAACTTCCTGGTAGACGGCTGCGTTGACCTTGGACCTCAGAAAACACAGTGGACCAACACCAGCAGATGACATGGCACCCCAAACCATCACTGACTGTGGAAACTTTACACTGGACTTCAAGCAACGTGGATTCTGTGCTTCTCCTCTCTTCCTCCAGACTCTGGGACCTTGATTTCCAAAGAAATGCAAAATTTACTTTCATCAGAGAACATAACTTTGGACCACTCAGTAGCAGTCCAGTACTTTTTGTCTTTAGCCCAGGCGAGACGCTTCTGACACTGTGTCTTGTTCAAGAGTGGCTTGACACAAGGAATGTGACAGCTGAAACCCATGTCTTGCATACGTCTGTGCGTGGTGGTTCTTGAAGCACTGACTCCAGCTGCAGTCCACTCTTTGTGAATCTCCCCCACATTTTTTAATGGGTTTTGTTTCACAATCCTCTCCAGGGTGCGGTAATCCCTATTGCTTGTACACTTTGTTCTACCACATCTTTTTCTTCCCTTCACCTCTCTATTAATGTGCTTGGACACAGAGCTCTGTGAACAGCCAGCCTCTTTAGCAATGACCTTTTGTGTCTTGCCCTCCTTGTGCAAGATGTCAATGGTCGTCTTTTGGACAGCTGTCAAGTCAGCAGTCTTCCCCATGATTGTGTAGCCTACAGAACTAGACTGAGAGACCATTTAAAGGCCTTTGCAGGTGTTTTGAGTTAATTAGCTGATTAGAGTGTGGCACCAGGTGTCTTCAATATTGAACCTTTTCACAATATTCTAATTTTCTGAGATACTGATTTTGGGGTTTTCATTAGTTGTCAGTTATAATCATCAAAATTAAAAGGAATGAACACTTGAAATATATCAGTCTGTGTGGAATGAATGTATACATTATACAAGTTTCACTTTTTGAATGGAATTACTGAAATAAATCAACTTTTTGATGATATTCTAATTATATGACCAGCACCTGTATGTATGTGTGTGTGTGTGTATATATATATATATATATATATATATATATATATATATATATATATATATATATATATATATATATATATATATATATATATATATATAAAAAGATCACACGCCAGTAGGGCTGCACAACTATAACAAACTCATATTGGTTTGAACTTTTAACCTTGGTACTGTCAATGTCAATTAATACAAATTTGCTGTTACACAAGCTGAGAGCTGAATTGCTTTACTGCAATTTTATAAAATCACATTCACAAATTTTAATTAATTTAAACCTAACGCAGTAGATTTTTCAACACAAATGTTTACATGACATCACAAACAGCAGTGAAACAAACATATGAAACTTTAGACAATTTAAATCTTGCCATTTCATTGTTAAACAGACATGTATGGCTTTTGGTTAGAATTAGTGATGTGCCAATCAAGTATTTTGTGCCCCAAACAGTAAATAAACAACTTTTGAGTAATTAGTTAAAGAGCGCGCATCAAATATAATGTCACGGTACCAAAACTTCATTATTCTGTACCGATACCAGCTACATTTCATGGTTCTCGATACCAATTTCGATACCACAGCAAAAATATTCTAATATTATAATGTGCTACTGAACACAACCAGTTTAGTTTTTTTTTTTTTATTATTTTAAAACTTAGTTTAATAATTATTATTTTCCAGAAAATTTTTTTAAAGTTTAATTTAATTTCATCAACAAAATGGTGTCTAATTTTAACAAGTGAACATAAAACTTTAACATGTCACTTTTTTTTTGCCAAACTTTTAATCATCAGATGTCTTGCTTGTGATACTTTATTATTAGTAGTAGTAGTAGTATTATTACAGAGAATAAATATTTTTACTATTAAGTTCAATTTCAGGCATCTAGATTTTATTCTTCCACAGTAAGATTGCAGCATTTAGCGGTTTAATAAATCACACTAGTGCATGTCATGATTTTAATTTGATTAATTGGTCATTTCAGTGTACAAGGAGTAACAGAGCACACGTTCAAAATAAGCCTGTGAGCATTTTAAAGCAGTCGTGTGTCAGTCATACTGTGCACTGTACTGGATATAGTTGATGCTTTGTACTAATGGTACTGCAAAAACACTGGTATCCTTACATCTTTTTTATTTTAGTATCGACTTGGTACAGAAGTACCGGTACTTTTGACAACACTAATCAAATATGGTAAAAAAAAATGCTTTATTATGCATGTAACACACTAGAACAGACCTCATTGGTTATCATGTGTCACACACGTTTCAACTTCTTTTCCTTTTCCTTTTAATGATGGTTGGCAAACCCACTTGAAGTTGCATTTTCTGCCACCTATTATATGACACCAGTGTGATGGCTTGTGTAAAAAATGCTCAAGCTTAGCTTATACCGATCAGTAAAAAAAATACTGATCCTTGAGATCAGCTTGGTACATTCCTAGCTAGAATATTCAATACTCATCCATAGTTAGAATACTGAAATGCTTAAAAAAAAAAAAAACACATGTTGTAAATAGAAACCTGAAACCGGAGAACATTTCAGCCATCAGTCAGTCGTAATTAAAATGAACATACCTCTCTTTTTTTTGGACACTTGGTCTGGTGGAAGTGTGCTGTCTTCACATACAGTGTGCTGTGGTGATGATACTGTAGTGCAATCTGAAAGTAAGAATTAAGCCAGTCTGAGTGTTAACAAATCTTAGCATTAAACGGACATAAAAATATCCCTCATCTGTTTTTTGTTTTTTTATTAGTGCTGTTTTAAGTGCAACCAAAATAACAGTTATCTCAAGAACACAAAGTGCAGTGCTGTGTTCCTGGGGACCCACCATCCAGAATGTTCAGGTGTTTTAGATGTCTCACTATTTAAAACACCCGATTCAACTAATCAGCTTCTTAGTGCTTTAATTAGAGAGTCATCTAAAATATTCTGGGAGGTGTGTCCTGAGGACCAGAGTTAAGAAACACTGCTTTAGTGGATAGAGGATTTTGTAATGTTTTTTTAATCCGTAATATAAATTTACTTTCAACAGATGTGGAATCAGTGTTCGTGCAGTAATTCGTTACTTGTACTGAGTTTACTTGCAATGCATTACAGTAATAAAATTACTTAGTAACTAGTAGTGTAACTAATTACTAATACGTTTTCAGTAATATTACTTTGTCACAATTGCTACCAATTTCAAAACCAACAATCCAATCATCCCTATTCATAATCATTGTTCTGCATGCACATGAAGTCACTATTGCAGCAAGCTATCTTAGTCAGAATATGGAAAAGCCTACATCATTCAGAGGCCGGAAAATATAGCCATTATTTAAAATTTTGTCGGGAGAAAACTTGACAAACACCACTGTCACTTTTAAGTTGGGTAATGGTAATAATGCTACATCCCTTTAGCTCGGAAATCAGATGTTGGACTTGGGAATGATGTCATACCCAAATTGACTGCGTTACAGTACACAACGGTACTAAAGTCGGACAACCAAGATGGACATGTCAAGGCAAATAGCCATACCAGTCAATAAAAACATAAGGTGGTATTTTGCACAGATAATGCCGAAGTATCATGCGGTATAGTGGTTGGATAGTACTGCGTTCACGACGGAGTTTGAGACAGATACACACAGAAGTGCTAATAAACAATATATTCCTACTGTTTCACCAACTGTTAATGCGCTGAGCAGCCATATTGTATTCTCAAGTCGGGTTTGTTGCAGTCCCTAGGAGTGTTCCCTTTAGGGTTGTAGATTTTCACGGTATGATAACAGTCACAGAAAATATCACGGTATTACACAATTATTATTATCAGAAGACAAAGACCCTTAAAAGGAATGAAAACAGAAGGGTTTTTTTTTTTGGTTGAGCAAACACTTTATTATAACTGAAATTTTAAACCATTTTTTATTGAAATGTGTAAAAAAAAGTCTACCATTTGAAAATAAAATAAGCTAACACAATTATAATAATAAACATGCTAAAAAAAATTTGCATGTAACTATAACATGTTATATAACTAAAGCATATTAGTTTACATGTTAAATGAAAAATAACATCAGCTGTGTGAGCGTTATTGTAATGTCTTCTGATTTTTAATTTATGATTTGCTGTCTGTCTGAACCAAAGAAATAAAAGCGAACTATCGGTACCATATTGAATTGCATAATCACATTGTATTGAAAACGGATCGCACTGCATCGTAATAGGGGTGAATTGCATCGCAAGCTGCTTCATGTGTATCTTTAATGTACCATATCGTTGGCTATGCATCGAGATGCGTATCGCATCGGCCTCAGTTATTGAGATGGACATCCTTAATGTGCGCTGAACAAAATATGCCCACCTGCAAGGTCTTCAGATGTTTGCTTAACTGAATGCATGATGTCAATTAAGCATTACATTTACCTTAGAACTAGGGATGCTAACGATTCGATCGATTAATTGTCATAGGTTATTGTCCACTCAGAGTTGCTGAGAAAGCTAAAATGCCTCCACTTTGAGGTGTGTCAGTAACAAGTGTGTATAAACTGTTTATTTCATTGCATGGCCAGTTTAAACATCATATGACACGCAATTATACTTAGGGAGATTTAGTTGAGTCAGTATTGCCAACTTATCGACTTTGTCACTAGATTTAGTACCTTTTCAGACCCCTTTAGTGATTATCCAAAAAAAGCGACAAATCTAGCGACTTCTTGGACAAACCTCATCTAGTTTACAAAACTCGCCGGTACTGCCACACAAGCATGAGGTCTTGCTTTCCCGATGCGTACACATCTCTCTCTGCGTCTGCTCTGTTCAGCGAGTTGCTGAGAGGAGCAGCGCATTCAGTTAAAACAGATATTCTGTTGCTTCTAACCTGAATATAGCCAAAGTCACAGCACAGCCAGTCTTTACCTTATGTGTATGGTGATTTTGTCATGATTATGCTAATTAGCATGTATGCCACCATCTAGTGACTTTGAGCAGGCTTTAGCTACTTTCAATAAATAGAAGCTGGCAACAGTGTTGAGTTGCGTGCAGGCTATTGCAAAACACAAGGGAAAAAATAAACTCGAAATGGCTAAGCAACATGCTAAAATAATTTAATGTAGTCAGAGAAGTAATAAAAGTATCTAAAGATAATCCACACATATTTCAAACCAATTTTCCATCCCTAGAAACAACAATTTAGTATTAGGCAAAAACAAATTGAACAAACTGACAAAATGTAATTGTTACCTTTCGGATTGGAAGTAGAATCCTCTAAATCACTGTCCACTGTAACTTTCTCTAAAAGGTAGAAAACACAGAAATTCATCATTTAAAACACAAGGTAAACATGTATGGGATTCCAAAACATTCCCAAAAGCATTCCCAAAAACCCTATATTACAATTTGTCTAAACCATTACAGAATAAAAAAAAATAAAAAAAAACGAAACTAATTTCTTTAAATTAATAAAGTTCAGACAAAGGAAAAAAACTAAAAATAACAGTGTATAGTACCTTCTGGATCAATGTTGATTTCATCAAGACTTCTCCCCTTGAAGTCTGCCAAGCGTCCTTTTTCGAGGGCCAGAAGAATTTTGCTCATTTTGGCCAGCTGAAGTGTGCCCTCAGGTAACCTGTAAAACTGACGATGTACTCTAATGTCATGGCCTAGGAAGTCAGCCAGCTGATCGAGCTCTGTGTTGCTCAGATTGAGAACTTCAGAGAGGGTACCAATCTGTTTCCTCAACTTTGTGGAAGTTAAAGTTTGAGAATTTTTAGCACTGCATGCACCTGCAAATTCACGGATGCAGTCAGAGCCTCTGAAAAAGGTCATTGCCGACGGACGTGCAAAGAGAAAAGGGTTCTCATTCAGTACTCCACACCTACTCCGGTTTTTAATTAGCAGGCTGATCGACTCTTGCATTGAAGGAGTAACAAGTACTGGAACCTTTCTGCCTCTTTTGCCTCTGATCTCTATACGCTTGAAGTATTGACACAGTTTATTTTCCAACTCTGTGAGGGCCATGCTAATATCCGGATGAGCGTCTGATTGGTTGCTGGAGGTGTATGCGGTCAAAGGCATTTGTGACACTTCCCCTTCTCGTCTACGATTAAAAAGCATAACCTGAGTTAATGTAACCTTGGCCAGTTTTGACCAATGCTGAGATGATGGCTGTGTTGACAAGTGTTTGCGGTAAATTTTCTCTTGCTCATCAAGATACACATGAAGACGTTTAACATCTTCAGTGAAAGGGAGCAAATGTGGGGAATTCCACTTGGCTTCCTCCAGTGTTCGCCGGGGCTGTTGAAGAAATGTATTCGGGCCATCGGGTCTGATACAGCTGTTGGAAGCTGTTCGCAACTTTTGCTGTTGCTTTGTCTCCATTGATGGTAGAATGGCTCTCAATAAGCATTGCAATTTTGTTCAGACTATGTCCAAGTTTCACAGCAACACTGGCCTTTTCAAATAAATTGGTCTCTTCAATGTATCCAGCCGTTCTTTTAACTGCATTAACGGCATGCATAAAGTTTGTAGGATGGATGAGCTCTTTAATAGATGTAAGGGGTGATACCTCTCTAGTACATATAAGGAGTCTTCCAAGCTCTCTCATCTTTTGACGGATGTATTCATGCATTTTAACTCTTGATCCATACTTGTTGTATAGATGCTTTCCCAGCTCTAAAATGCACCAGTCATTTCTAGCTTCAAGCGCCACTTGGTCTTGGTTCATAGCAATTAACAGCTTCCAAACACCATGAGTTACTCCTGGTGGGGGAGGCTGTGCAAAGCTACAAAGAGCCTGCACACGGGTTTTTCCAGGTTTAGGTTTAATGTCAGAAGGCTTGAATTTGCAAACCTTCACATGTCGCCACAGGGTTTTCTTTAAGAAGAGTCCTTGACAGTAAATGCAGTGCATAAATCTTTCCCCATCCAAATTCTTTTTAGGCAGTTTCCGTGGAATCATCTTCCCTGCACCTGTATTAATAACAGTAGTATTGTGAGCAAAGTTACCTTTGTTACGTATATACTCGAGCTGCATTCGCCTTTCTTTGGAGCCCTTTGGATGACTTAGAGCCTTTGCTACCTCTACCTCATTGCTATGTTTGCGCTCTAGGTGTCTAGCAATTTTTGTAAAAGCACTGTCACAAAAAAAGCAGTGTTGTTTCTTGCTATACATTCTCACTCCATCCCTCTTTTTAATTATAGCTGGGATAATCACTGAACTTGTGCTGTCAGGAATGGAGGATGTGTCAGGAACTGAGGTTGCGCCATGGCTCTGGGAGCTCCCTAAGTCACCGCTGCTTTGAGGATTGTAGTTTGTGCTTCTGTTCTCAACTGAACTGCACTGGACTGGCAAAGTCTGGTACTTTCCTTTACCTTTTGGTGAAACAGAAAGGCTTGTGCTACTATCTGATGTGCTACTCTCTTCTGTGTCAGGAATGTACTCTTCATCACTGACTTGAGATAACTCATCTTCACTTGAATCAAAAACATCTGAGTGCTCAGCAATCTTCCCTCTAGCCTTGAAAGACAATTACCATTCAGTTCAATTAATCCCCTTTAATTGGTTATTCTTTATTCACATTTTATTCTATTCAAGATAATGAAGAAATAATAAAATAAACACTTACTCTGGTGTTTTTTGCTCTTTTTAATGTTGTGGCACACGTGGAATGTTGATCACTCATTGTAAATGGTGTATGTTTCCATCTGATGTCGTTTTGAATGTCTGTATTGTCATCTTCACTGCTTACACTGGAATTCTCAGAGTCAAAAAGATCAGAGTCCTCATGAATTGCAGGTCTCATCTAAGAAAAACAAATCAGACACACGTCAGAATGACAAGCCTTCAAATAATCTAGGAAAAAGTATGCTTATTGGATTGTATGTTTATCATATAATGAAAAATAACTGTTCCTGTTTTAAAAGTTCAATGTACTTCATAAATTAAATCTATTAAATCAACATATATTAGAGCTAAACCGAAGAAACAAAGCAGCTCAGTCCATGACTAGTTAAGAACATACATCATGAACAAAGCAAAAACAAAGCAAACAATATATAGTTACCAAACACCTTGATAAGAATATCCTTGATAATGAAAATACACCTGTGAGGCCCATTAATTAATTAAGTCCTGCAATATCATAGTATTTGTTTAATGTTGCGATGAAACAGAAGTACCGACAAATCTTTTCTTTTACATTGTGATGTACATTTGAGTTTTACAGATTATCGAGAAAAGAAATGTAGGGTGAGGACTCATCGGTTATTAATTGGATTTTGGAGGTGTGGGTGTTGTACTTTAAGAATAAATGATTGGAGAAGTCCAGCATACATCACAGGAAGATTGAGCTATGACATTTATGAGATCAGTAGGGCTGTAATCAACCAAAGAAACTCTTGGTCGACTGAAGTCCTGAAATTTTCGACTAAAAATCGACTAAAAATGATGTTAGGAAAAAAAAAAACGTTACATTAATTAGCTGCGCACTTTGCGCAGTACTTGGTAGCCTTGTTGTCCGCCTAAAAGAATTATAAATGAACATAAAAAAACTAGTAGGCTATTTTCAGTATATTAAATCGTTTTTGACCTAATTATTTTGCACTGAAATGAGTCTGACACACGAGTCTGTCGGCTCTGACAGCGTTGCATCACGCGCACCTGCGCAATATCATAGCCTATGATTTCCGAAAATAGTACTATGTTGTCAACTAGTGATGTCATCACAAGAACTGTTGAGGAATATGCAACATAATTTAGACAATTCTTTTTGTCATATGTTATAATAAGAAGTTATAACTGTCACTGTCATTTCAGCCGCTCTGTGCATGTCCTCGCACAACATGCTGAAAATGAGCTCAGCTTCGCGGCTGAGACACACACGAATAGACTATTAACTTAAAGCTTTTACTCTTAATAAACACAAAAGGCACGTCCACTTTAATAAAAAAAAAGAATATTTATTAAACAAACCAGATCAAGAGCAGAAACGAAATAAAGTGCATAACTGAAAAATAAAGCATCTTAGGCTCAAAACTAACACAAACAGTGGGCAAATAAAAAAAATAAAGTGCCCAAATCCAATAAATAATACTAGAAATAAATTTGATCTAAAAAAATAAAGTTTGCACAATAATAAAAGGGAACCATATAAGTAAAATAGGCTACCTACAACATGTTATTCAGCCAAATTTTAAACGAAACTAAATAAAGTGATTTTATTTTTCCGTTTGGATGATAAAGGAGGCTTAAAATCCAGCGTGGTCTGGGTGTGTCCGGGGGATGCTACCGTCATTGCGGAGGGGTGCGCCTAAAACGATTATTACACTAAAACATTGAAATATGCCAATTCTGATATGTTCATATAGTTTACTCAAAACAGACAGGGCAACCTAACGCAGACAAGTTAGCTTACCGCTTTTAGATGATATGTCATGTTTGTCATCGAGCTGTGGAAGGCAAACTGTTGCTTGCAAACTTTGCATTCAACCTTTTTCCCGTTATCAATTTTAACAAAATGCTGCCACACTGTCGATGTCTTTGTTGTTGACACGTTAGAAGAGGACTGACTATTAAATTCTCTCACAATTAAATAAATAATATTCAGCATCAAACCTTCTATAGCCTATCTATCACTCTTCTCCAGTGGGTTGGGCTAATCCAAAAAAAGTGAAAACAAGGGGGGTATTCTGAAGACAGACTGTTACCTGTGAAACAGGGGTGTCCTGAAAACACCCCCATTAGCAATTAGTGCTTTCCACCTGATGAAATGACCGCGGCAAAACTGATGAAATGAACGCGGCAAAACTGATGAAATGAACGCGGCAAAAAAAAAAAAAAATCGACCAATCAGAATTTTGGTCGAACCAGAACCTATCGACCAATTAATCGACTAATCGACTGGGACGTTACAGCCTTAGAGATCAGTAAAATAAAATAAAAAGAAACATCCAGTATGTATGGTTGAATTGTTCACAATAGTAACCTGCATTTAGAAAATAGGTTATAAGCTGGTCCAAAAGCTGGTCCTCTTTCAACTTTGAATTGGCTTATATACACACACACACACACACACACACACACCTTTCACATTGTAAGATATTTAGCACAAATTGTTTTAAGAAATTGAATTAAGAACTGCATAATATTGTGATGTTGTCACAACATTATGCAGCTTTACAAAAAATACAGCCATTGAAATATGAGGCAGTTAAAAACAATGGCAGAAACAATGACAACATAAAATGAAATACCCGTTTATAAGATGTCATAACTTCAGAGCCCAAAACTTCATCTTCGCTGTCAGAGTAATCAACCAAAGGCTGTTAAGAAAAGTGAACATTTCAGAGCAAAATTTTTCTCAATATCTGATTTCCAACTTTCTTGAAGCACCTATTAAAATATAATAAAATAATTTCAAAACCAAATCAGTGTCATGAATTTGGCAAGCAGCTTACATAAGATTTCAGGGTCCTGATCATATCAGGTATTATTGACCAACAATGACTAGCTTACCATTTTCCTTATATGCCACTGTTAACATATGTACCTCAACTGTATGCCGTGGAATGCCTGCAGTAGTTACAGAACCCCCAGAGCAGTTCTTTATGGCGGTCATGTTGTCATCATCCTTGCACAAAGGCTATAATAAAAGTTTTTTAAAAATCATCAGTTATCAGACAAGGTCCCCACTACGCTAAACCTGAAGTGTGTGTATTTAACAAATAGGGGTTTATATAGCTTTTCTAACACACTACCGGTCCCCACAAAGTACGTTACACATGAAACAGTGTGTAAGACTTACTCAAGTCAAGACCAAATATGATACAGACAGACAGATAGACAGACAGACAGACAGATAGATAGATAGATGGATAGACAGATGTATAGAGAGATAGACAGACAGACGGATGGTGATAGAAAGATTGATAGACAGATAAATACATGGATAGACAGACAGACAGATTGATAGACAGATAGAAAGAAAGATAGATAGTTATAGACAGATTGATTGATAGACAGATAAATACATGGATAGACAGACAGATTGATAAGACAGATAGAAAGATAGATAGTTATAGACAGATTGATTGATAGACAGATACATACATAGATAGACAGATAGAAAGATAGATAGATAGTTATAGACAGATTGATTGATAGATTGATAGACAGATAAATACATGGAAAGACAGACAGATTGATAGACATAAATACATGGAAAGACAGATAGATTGATAGACAGATACATACATAGATAGACAGATAGAAAGATAGATAGATAGTTATAGACAGATTGATTGATAGATTGATAGACAGATAAATACATGGAAAGACAGACAGATTGATAGACAGATAGACAGATAGATAGACAGATAGAAAGATAGATAGATAGTTATAGACAGATTGATTGATAGATTGATAGACAGATAAATACATGGAAAGACAGACAGATTGATAGACAGATACATACATAGATAGACAGATAGAAAGATAGATAGATAGTTATAGACAGATTGATTGATAGATTGATAGACAGATAAATACATGGAAAGACAGACAGATTGATAGACATAAATACATGGAAAGACAGATAGATTGATAGACAGATACATACATAGATAGACAGATAGAAAGATAGATAGATAGTTATAGACAGATTGATTGATAGATTGATAGACAGATAAATACATGGAAAGACAGACAGATTGATAGACAGATAGATAGATAGATAGATAGATAGATAGATAGATAGATAGATAGATATAGACAGATTGATTGATATATTGATTGATAGACAGATAGATATATTTTTTAAATACACTTACCTCAACTGTATGCCGTGGAATGCCTGCAGTAGTTACAGAATCCCCAGAGCAGTTCTTTATGGCGGTCATGTTGTCATCATCCTTGCACAACGGCTATAATAAAAGTTTTTTAAAAATCATCAGTTATCAGACAAGGTCCCCACTACGCTAAACCTGAAGTGTGTGTTTTTAACAAATAGGGGTTTATATAGCTTTTCTAACACACTACCGGTCCCCACAAAGTACGTTACACATGAAACAGTGTGTAAGACTTACTCAAGTCAAGACCAAATATGATACAGACAGACAGATAGATAGACAGACAGACAGATAGATAGATGGATAGACAGATGTATAGAGAGATAGACAGACAGATTGATAGACAGATAGATAGATAGATATAGACAGATTGATAGACAGATAGAAAGATAGATAGTTATAGACAGATTGATTGATAGACAGATAAATACATGGATAGACAGACAGATTGATAGACAGATAGAAAGAAAGATAGATAGTTATAGACAGATTGATTGATAGAGACTGATAGACAGATAGACAGACAGACAGATAGATAGATAGATGGATAGACAGATGTATAGATAGACAGACAGACGGATAGTGATAGAAAGATTGATAGACAGATAAATACATGGATAGACAGACAGACAGATTGATAGACAGATAGAAAGAAAGATAGATAGTTATAGACAGATTGATTGATAGACAGATAAATACATGGATAGACAGACAGACAGATTGATAGACAGATAGATAGTTATAGACAGATTGATTGATAGACAGATAAATACATGGATAGACAGACAGATTGATAGACAGATAGAAAGATAGATAGTTATAGACAGATTGATTGATAGACAGATAAATACATGGATAGACAGACAGATTGATAGACAGACAGATAGATAGATAGTTATAGACAGATTGATTGATAGACAGATAAATACATGGATAGACAGACAGACAGATTGATAGACAGATAGATAGTTATAGACAGATTGATTGATAGACAGATAAATACACGGATAGACAGACAGATTGATAGACAGATAGAAAGATAGATAGATAGTTATAGACAGATTGATTGATAGATTGATTGATAGACAGATACAGATAAATACATGGATAGACAGACAAACAGACAGATAGAAGATAGAAAGATAGTTATAGACAGATAGATTGATAGACAGATAGAAAGATAGATAGATAGTTATAGACAGATTGATTGATAGATTGATAGACAGATAAATACATGGATAGACAGACAGATTGATAGACAGATAGAAAGATAGATAGATAGTTATAGACAGATTGATTGATAGATTGATTGATAGACAGATAGATATATTTATTAAATACACTTACCTCAACTGTATGCCGTGGAATGCCTGCAGTAGTTACAGAATCCCCAGAGCAGTTCTTTATGGCGGTCATGTTGTCATCATCCTTGCACAACGGCTATAATAAAAGTTTTTTAAAAATCATCAGTTATCAGACAAGGTCCCCACTACGCTAAACCTGAAGTGTGTGTATTTAACAAATAGGGGTTTATATAGCTTTTCTAACACACTACCGGTCCCCACAAAGTACGTTACACATGAAACAGTGTGTAAGACTTACTCAAGTCAAGACCAAATATGATACAGACAGACAGATAGATAGATGGATAGACAGACAGATAGATAGATAGATGGATAGACAGATGTATAGAGAGATAGACAGACAGACGGATAGTGATAGAAAGATTGATAGACAGATAAATACATGGATAGACAGACAGATTGATAGACAGATAAATACATGGATAGACAGATTGATAGACAGATAGAAAGAAAGATAGATAGTTATAGACAGATTGATTGATAGACAGATAAATACATGGATAGACAGATAGAAAGATAGATACATGGATAGACAGACAGATTGATAGACAGATAGAAAGATAGATAGATAGTTATAGACAGATTGATTGATAGATTGATTGATAGACAGATAGATATATTTATTAAATACACTTACCTCAACTGTATGCCGTGGAATGCCTGCAGTAGTTACAGAACCCCCAGAGCAGTTCTTTATGGCGGTCATGTTGTCATCATCCTTGCACAAAGGCTATAATAAAAGTTTTTTAAAAATCATCAGTTATCAGACAAGGTCCCCACTACGCTAAACCTGAAGTGTGTGTATTTAACAAATAGGGGTTTATATAGCTTTTCTAACACACTACCGGTCCCCACAAAGTACGTTACACATGAAACAGTGTGTAAGACTTACTCAAGTCAAGACCAAATATGATACAGACAGACAGATAGATAGATGGATAGACAGATGTATAGAGAGATAGACAGATGTATAGAGAGATAGACAGACATATTGATAGACAGATAAATACATGGATAGACAGACAGATTGATGGATGGAGTGATAGATGGATAAACAGAGTGACTGAAAGAGAGAGATAGATACTGATAGGCAGACAGTAGTATTTGATTGAAGATGTTAATGAGACTGAGGGATAGATTTACAGTTTTTTCATCGGGCTGTACAGTTCAGTCGCATCATTCTTTAAATACACATTTATTAGTGAGTGTACAATTATTTATGAATATCCAGACTTGCACTTAAGAGAGACTTCATTATTGGTTTGAAACTTCCTTCCCATATAGCCTAAACATTGCAATGCAAATCTTAAAAGATCTTAAAAGCCTTCAGCTTGGGAAAGGTGCTTTATAAATAATTATTATTATTAAAAATTTCCTTTCACTCTACCCTTTCAAAAAAAAAGGGTCTCAAATAGGCTAACTGTAATGTGTAAAATTAGAAAATGTGTCAAATTTTGCCAAACCTTTCTCCAAGGCCAGGCACTTCCTCCATAGTCATACGTTATTTCTTCTCCAGGAATGATATCTCTTGATGCAAAAAGGCACAAATGGGGTTTTCCCTCGACAATAATCTTTTTCATTGTACAATTTGAGTTCACGTTCTCATCATTGACTAGCCGGCCAAGGGTGGTGTTCTCATGACTTGCATCAATGCTTAAAAAACAAAACATGAACTTTTTATGAACGTTTAGCCTAACAAACCATAACAAGACACAAATTAAGACATGATCACAAAGAGATTTTTTTTTAACATGTAAATTCAAAAATTATTTAACGATTTTAAAACCTACCACCACTTCTTGTTTTGCCAGATGAAGTCAAACATAAAGACAGTATTGTTATTGACCTCTCTTCTGCATTCAGAGTCAATTAAAGCAATCATTTCACCCCTATATTCAACAACAAAATCTCCTTTATTAAAAGGGGCCAATGCAAACACTCCACGACCTGAAAAAAAAGAGAAAATTGTTAATACAATCCCTTGTAGACATTTAACCAACACACTGATGGTTAGCCCACTATAAAGAACTTCTATAATTATGCTTTGTAATAGTTTAACCAGGGTTTCTACACCATTTGATAATGAATCTCCATAACAACACCTTCATGACTACTAATGACTTTTTCAAATCAATTTATAGATAACTAATCTCACAAAGAGCAATTTATAACTGCTAAAATGTTTTTTTTTAATTAATAAAGGAGTAAATGTCTATCTGTAATCTGATTGTAATAAACACAAAAATATAATAATTTAACAATAAATATAAAAATTAAAATGACCCCAGATCCAATGATTATGAAAAGAACCATGGTTACTATAGTATTTTGGGGGTTGATTTATGATTTAGAAATATCACAATTAAAAATCTGTGGTAATTGTTAATTTTCCACACATACTTTACTATACAGTAAGGAGCCATTCATTCGACGACTCGTCGAAGAATTCATTCAACGACTCGTTTATTCGTAGCCACGATTAATTTGTTCCCTGGTGTTAGTTAAATCAAAATTCATTCGTGGAAACGTGTTCCTAATTCGTGACCACGATATATATTTTCCCCGCGTCATGTGCAGAGCTCCATCGTATTTTTATAAAACCATGGTTAATTATCTTTACAAATCAACTCACATCTATGTGTTCTCCACAAACCTACCTTTATAATCATTGATGTATTTAGCCTCCAAAACTTCGGTCTTATCAGTGGCATTGATAACATGGTCCTCGGCATCTTTTGCTGGTTTAATTCTCCTCAGTCTCATTTTGATGCTGAAGGCCGTCTGTCTCCGCGTCGCCCCGGGATTCACGAAGGCCGCTCCGGTCTCTTAATCTCCCGCCACGCAGTGCCCAACGTTTAGCAAATTAGTACACAGTACACCACGCGCAGTAAACAAGTAAACACTTTAAAATTATATACCGACATGTAATTTAAGTTTATTTATAGTATATTTGCCAAATTAAAAAAACATCAATTATAAAAAAAAATTAAAAACTCCCTTTAGGTCATGTAATTCAAGAAACTTACGAATAATTCGAACATTTGGTGTCTTATCTTATTTTTTACATATTTTATCGAATATAACATTAAAAAATATACTAATTACCTGTAAGAATTGATTAATACTGTTGATTGACACCGATAAACGTTGGTTTTCCTCATGTTATTTAGCGATTTGCGCATGAGCAGTTGGTGATATGTGTGTCGTCGTATGTTACGTCATACGTGTGCTTACGGGTGCACTTCCGCGACCATACTATAGGGGCGCTAAAGGACACACACTTACACACGGAAATCAGGTATATGCTCATGGTGGGGATTTAGAAAAAAAACTGCACTAGGCATACCAGCAACGCCTCCAGTGGCTATTAAAAGCAAAACATTGTGGGGACCGGGGATCTGGTCCCCACAATGTTTTTGGTCCCCACTTTGTGAGTGTGCTAACATGATGAGGACCCCACCAGATGAAAGAATGGGCAGCAACATCTCCTCATCACTGACCCTCAACACTGGAGCCCCGCAGGGCTGTGTTCTCAGCCCACTCCTGTATTCCCTTTACACACATGACTGTGTGGCAACACATAGCTCCAATGCCATCATTAAGTTTGCTGACGATACGACGGTTGTAGGTCTGATCACTGACAATGATGAAACGGCCTACAGAGAGGAGGTGCACACTCTGACACGCTGGTGTCAGGAGCACAACCTCTTCCTCAACGTCAGTAAAACCAAGGAGCTTGTGGTGGACTTCAGGAAGAAAGACAGAGAACACAGCCCCATCACCATTAATGGAGCACCGGTGGAGAGAGTCAGCAGCTTCAAGTTCCTCGGTGTCCACATTACTGAGGAACTCACATGGTCCGTCCACACTGAGGCCGTTGTGAAGAAGGCTCACCAGCACCTCTTCTTCCTGAGACGGCTGAGGAAGTTCGGAATGAACCACCACATCCTCACACGGTTCTACACCAGTACTGTAGAGAGCATCCTGACTGGCTGCATCACCGCCTGGTACGGCAATAGCACCGCCCACAACCGCAAAGACCTGCAAAGGGTGGTGCGAACTGCCAGAAACATCATCGGAGGTGAGCTTCCCTCCCTCCAGGATATATATAACAGACGGTGTGTGAATAAAGCTCGGAGGATCATCAGAGACTCCAGTCACCCGAGTCATGGGCTGCTTTCACTGCTTCCATCAGGCAGGCGGTATCGCAGCATCAGGACCCGCACCACCCGACTACATGACAGCTTCTTCCCACAAGCAATAAGACTTTTGAACACATGATCTCTCACGATCAACAATCAGCACTGCACTTTATTAATCTTCATTCTGTCAATATATTCTCCCAATTCAATTAGTGTTTATATATATTTATACCCGTATCTAGTGTATGTGTATTCTACATTGTGTGTATTGTGTACATTTGTTATGTAAATTGTTGTGTAAGTATGTGTACATTTGTTATGTAAATTGTTTTGTGTAAATATGTTGTTTATTGTAAAGTGGTTTATGTCTCATCACTGTCATGACTGCTATGTTACTCGGAACTGCACACAAGAATTTCACCTACTGTTGCACTCGTGTACACAGTAGTGTGACAATAAAGTGATTTGATTTGATTTTGATTTGATTTGATTTGACCATGTAATAAAAACAAACACACACACACACACACACACAACAGTTAGTTCCGGTCCTCGAATCTGATTGGATGAGAGACGTTCCATGAGTGTGACCGAGGCTTCACTGTGTGTATCACTCCGCGTTCATGCTGTTCTAGACTAAAGTGTATCTGTTTAGAGTTACTGGCTTTATTTTTGAAATTACATATGTTGGCCAGCAGGTGGTGGCAAAAGTTATTTTTTTGTGTGTAATATGAGCCAGTTGGTGACGAAAAGTGCATCCATTAGTCATTGTTTACATAGAACTGCATGATCACTGTATTACTAATAACATTACCAAAGCTAGGAAATAGATTTAAATGGCTTTAAAAGGACAACTTCAGGATTAAGGCTCATGCTGAGAGACACAACAGACTGATTTATTACAGAACTCAAGTGCTTAACTTTTATCAGAGTTTCCACATACATACTGTTCGCTGGACATCGCTGTTTCTATAGTGACACTTGAGCACCGGCTACAGCGAAATAGAGAGGAATACCCCTGCTTGGGCATTTATTTTCCTCTGAAAAAGCTGACATTATCTCTGATTGGGTGTGGCAACAGGTGATTGCACACACGCGCACTCTCTCTCTCTCTCTCTCTCTCTCTCTCTCTCTCTCTCTATCACACACACACACACACCCAGCTGGCTATCCTTGCTTATCCAGTAACTTGTTAGAAACAGCACAAGCCATGATACTATTTCTAAAGTGAACTTTTTGAATTACTAATGGAGGCTTGTACGCATCATTTACCAGCAACGGCAGATTCTGATCTGTCGCGTAAGAAAGTAGTACCATGCACAAATGAGTTTTTATGACCTTACTCAGTTTTTCCTAATTTTTAAAAAATGTACTTGTTCACTGAACTGTTGTATATACGCAATAGCACACTCGCAATCGTGTGATATTGCTTAAATATATATATACATACATATATATATATACATACATACATACATACATATACATACATACATATACAGTAATATATATATATATATATATATATATATATATATACATACATACATATATATATACATACATACATACATACATATACAGTAATATATATATATATATATATATATATATATATATACACACACATACATACATATATATATATATATATATATATATATATATATATATACACACATACAGTGAGGAAAATAATTATTTGAACACCCTGCTATTTTGCAAGTTCTCCCACTTAGAAATCATGGAGGGGTCTGAAATTGTCATCGTAGGTGCATGTCCACTGTGAGAGACATAATCTTTAAAAAAAAAATCCAGAAATCACAATATATGATTTTTTAACTATTTATTTGTATGATACAGCTGCAAATAAGTATTTGAACACCTGTCTATCAGCTAGAATTCTGACCCTCAAAGACCTGTTAGTCTGCCTTTAAAATGTCCACCTCCATTCCATTTATTATCCTAAATTAGATGCACCTGTTTGAGGTCGTTAGCTGCATAAAGACACCTGTCCACCCCATACAATCAGTAAGAATCCAACTACTAACATGGCCAAGAACAAAGAGCTGTCCAAAGACACTAGAGACAAAATTGTACACCTCCACAAGGCTGGAAAGGGCTACGGGGAAATTGTCAAGCAGCTTGGTGAAAAAAGGTCCACTGTTGGAGCAATCATTAGAAAATGGAAGAAGCTAAACATGACTGTCAATCTCCCTTGGACTGGGGCTCCATGCAAGATCTCACCTCGTGGGGTCTCAATGATCCTAAGAAAGGTGAGAAATCAGCCCAGAACTACACGGGAGGAGCTGGTCAATGACCTGAAAAGAGCTGGGACCACCGTTTCCAAGGTTACTGTTGGTAATACACTAAGACGTCATGGTTTGAAATCATGCATGGCACGGAAGGTTCCCCTGCTTAAACCAGCACATGTCAAGGCCCGTCTTAAGTTTGCCAATGACCATTTGGATGATCCAGAGGAGTCATGGGAGAAAGTCATGTGGTCAGATGAGACCAAAATATAACTTTTTGGTCATAATTCCACTAACCGTGTTTGGAGGAAGAAGAATGATGAGTACCATCCCAAGAACACCATCCCTACTGTGAAGCATGGGGGTGGTAGCATCATGCTTTGGGGGTGTTTTTCTGCACATGGGACAGGGCGACTGCACTGTATTAAGGAGAGGATGACCGGGGCCATGTATTGTGAGATTTTGGGGAACAACCTCCTTCCCTCAGTTAGAGCATTGAAGATGGGTCGAGGCTGGGTCTTCCAACATGACAATGACCCGAAGCACACAGCCAGGATAACCAAGGAGTGGCTCTGTAAGAAGCATATCAAGGTTCTGGCGTGGCCTAGCCAGTCTCCAGACCTAAACCCAATAGAGAATCTTTGGAGGGAGCTCAAACTCCGTGTTTCTCAGCGACAGCCCAGAAACCTGACTGATCTAGAGAAGATCTGTGTGGAGGAGTGGGCCAAAATCCCTCCTGCAGTGTGTGCAAACCTGGTGAAAAACTACAGGAAACGTTTGACCTCTGTAATTGCAAACAAAGGCTACTGTACCAAATATTAACATTGATTTTCTCAGGTGTTCGAATACTTATTTGCAGCTGTATCATACAAATAAATAGTTAAAAAAATCATATATTGTGATTTCTGGATTTTTTTTTAAAGATTATGTCTCTCACAGTGGACATGCACCTACGATGACAATTTCAGACCCCTCCATGATTTCTAAGTGGGAGAACTTGCAAAATAGCAGGGTGTTCAAATACTTATTTTCCTCACTGTATATATATATATATATATATATATATATATATATATATATATATATATATAGCACTTACAATGGAAGTGAATGAGAATGGGGAATTTTGGAGTTTTTAAATGCAGAAATCTGAAGCTTATAATTTTATAAAAGCAATCAATTGAGAAATCAATTCTACTGTTAAAACTCTTGTTTTATTTGAGCTGTAAAGTTGTTTAAATCTTAATTTTACAGTTGTTTTAGTGTTTATTGACATCGTAACTTTTAAAACAGTGAGTATTTTAATGTTTACGGATTGGCACAACTAACTTCCATTGAGTGCCTCACTGTAACCCAGATTTTATTTTTTTTAATTTTTTTAAGAAAAGGAGGGGCAAATCAAAATTTTTATTATTATTATATTTTGTGGTAATATTATACCACAAATGCTGTTGATTGAGCTTAATGTGTACTGAACCCGGATCATTTATTTAAATCTCTTTATAAATAGCAATCTAATGATTCTTTGCATCATTGAATGGCAATTAGAAGATTTTGATATTTTCAATTAATAGGCCTATTCTAAAAATACATGTGAGCCTATAGATGAAATTGCCTGTAATAGGCTACACTTTAGTTTTATTTAAAAAAAAAAAATATGTGAAGTACTGTAAACATGTCCAGATAAGCGTTGCTTGCGTGCAGTCAAATGTGTGCAGTCAGTTGATCATTTGAACTTGAACCTGTTTTATTGATACAAGCTCTACTTGATCCTCCCAAGTGGTTGCAGACATGTGTTGTAACATATGTGAAGTTGCTATTTTACGCCAGTTTTATGTCACAAATTTGGTATTTTACTTGATTGTTTAATCCAAATTAACTTACCGGCAGACTTTATCGTTTCGGAAACCAGGTGTCTGATGTGTTGATTGCTTCAGACAGATGAAACGGAGCGAATTTACCGATTGACTGACTACAATATAAGTCGGGAAATTATGACCGTTTAGCTACAGCTATTTTATAATAATGTTGAAATTTGAATTAGTGGAATGTTTAGTTGTAATTGTGGTCGAGGGAGAAAAAAACTCTCATATCACGCAATGAGCGGAGTCCATTCCCCCAAACGGAATCGTTTCTAAGCTTTGGAATCTATTCTCAATTCCTAACGCCTCAGAATCGAAGAATCGATATTTTTTTGGAGCTCCACATTCATTGTTCCGAGTTATTAATTCACAGTCACGCGAGTATGGGCAATTTACTGATAACCTTGGTTGCCAGTTGTGGCATTGTGCTTCTATTTGTTAAATGTGTTGTCCTATCATGGACACGTGGAATGTATACAGGTGCTGGTCATATAATTAGAATATAATCAAAAAGTTGATTTATTTCAGTAATTCCATTCAAAAAGTGAAACTTGTATAATGTATACATTCATTCCACACAGACTGATATATTTCAAGTGTTCATTCCTTTTAATTTTGATGATTATAACTAACAACTAATGAAAACCCCAAAATCAGTATCTCAGACAATTAGAATATTGTGAAAAGGTTCAATATTGAAGACACCTGGTGCCACACTCTAATCAGCTAATTAACTCAAAACACATGCAAAGGCCTTTAAATGGTCTCTCAGTCTAGTTCTGTAGGCTACACAATCATGGGGAAGACTGCTAACTTGACAGCTGTCCAAAAGACGACCATTGACATCTTGTACAAGGAGGGCAAGACACAAAAGTTCATGCTAAAGAGGATAGCTGTTTACAGAGCTCTGTGTCCAAGCACATTAATAGAGAGGTGAAGGGAAGAAAAAGATGTGGTAGAAAAAAGTGTACAAGCAATAGGGATAACCGCACCCTGGAGAGGATTGTGAAACAAAACCCATTCAAAAATGTGGGGGAGCTTCACAAAGAGTGGACTGCAGCTGGAGTCAGTGCTTCAAGAACCACCACGCACAGACGTATGCAAGACACGGGTTTCAGCTGTCGCATTCCTTGTGTCAAGCCACTCTTGAACAAGACACAGCGTCAGAAGCGTCTCGCCTGGGCTAAAGACAAAAAGGACTGGACTGCTGCTGAGTGGTCCAAAGTTATGTTCTCTGATGAAAGTAAATTTTGCATTTCCTTTGGAAATCAAGGTCCCAGAGTCTGGAGGAAGAGAGGAGAGGCACAGAATCCACGTTGCTTGAAGTCCAGTGTAAAGTTTCCACAGTCAGTGATGGTTTGGGGTGCCATGTCATCTGCTGGTGTTGGTCCACTGTGTTTTCTGAGGTTCAAGGTCAATGCAGCCGTCTACCAGGAAGTTTTAGAGCACTTCATGCTTCATGCTGCTGACCAATTTTATGGAGATGCAGATTTCATTTTCCAACAGGACTTGGCACCTGCACACAGTGCCAAAGCTACCAGTACCTGGTTTAAGGACCATGGTATCCCTGTTCTTAATTGGCCAGCAAACTCGCCTGACCTTAACCTTATAGAAAATCTATGGGGTATTGTGAAGAGGAAGATGCGATATGCCAGACCCAACAATGCAGAAGAGCTGAAGGCCACTATCAGAGCAACCTGGGCTCTCATAACACCTGAGCAGTGCCACAGACTGATCGACTCCATGCCACGCCGCATTGCTGCAGTAATTCAAGCAAAAGGAGCCCCAACTAAGTATTGAGTGCTGTACATGCTCATACTTTTCATGTTAATACTTTTCAGTTGGCCAACATGTCTAAAAATCCTTTTTTTGTATTGGTATTGGTCTTAGTAATATTCTAATTTTCGGAGATACTAAATTTGGGATTTTCATTAGTTGTCAGTTTTAATCATCACAATTAAATGAAATAAACATTTGAAATATATCAGTCTGTATGTAATGAATGAATATAATATCCACGTTTCACTTTTTGAATGGAATTACTGAAATAAATCAACTTTTTGATGATATTCTAATTATATGACCAGCACCTGTATATTGTAAATGAACTTGAGAGGATTTGGTTCTTGCATATAACATCAGCCTGTCATTACGTTGAAAACCACTGGTAGGAGCTATTATCCTAAAAGTAGAGTACATTAAACGCCTGGCAGGCACCTCCATTTAACATGATAAACCCAGAAGCAAGTCTCTCAGGAGGAAAGTTTTTGGGCAATGTCGGACACCTCCATACATGCACTCCAACATGAAGTTTGGGGCGTCTTTAAGTGTTTGATGAGATAACACTACTCTACTACTAAATGAAATATTGAAACATAAAAAAAACATGATATCAGCTTTTTATTCTTAATAAGAGACTTATATATGTTAAGTAGAACAGATCTCATTAACAATATATAAATAAAATTATTCTTATTCCCCATATCAGACCAAAGTTTTCATATAAATCAGTTCTTTCCCATTATGTTGTTTTCATAACTTTTAATGGACTGATTAGTGCAGGCTTTCTAAACTTTTATGTAACTTGGCCATACTTTACCCCCATTATGTCATATTTGGGGATTCATGATTCCTAAAGCATAGAATTAACCAGTTTCAGTGAAAGTTATTTGGAATTTCTCCTTTATGGTGATCTGAGTGTATTAAAGTTTAATAACCCTTCTGTTCTCTGGTTGTATGGAAAGAGGTCACCGGCAGGATTAAGACTAACCCTGCTAAAGGAGAGAACGGGTGAGAAAGAAGAATGAGCGTCACAAGGATGCTTATGTAATACCATGTTCCTCTGCATCGCCTGGTTACACAGGCTTTGTTGGGTTACAGTTTAAAGGTCAAACTGAGAATTTCAAGGAAAGATCACGAATGCACAGTAAATGAGAATCCTCAGTGTGCCAAATCGACAGCATGCAACCAACTCTCAAGTCAAATGTGAGTTTTTTTTTTTTTTCTAATAATAGTTTATTATCGGTTTATTCACCCAAATTAAGTTTTCTGAACTTAAAGTGTAGGTGATCTGGTTTTAGTAATTAAATGAGACAAATGAAACAAATAATAAAAAAATAATCCCAAAGGACTATTTTCATCTTTTCATGGAGTTTTTATTTATCCTGTACCTTATAGTTTAGAAAATACAGATCTGTAATAGTACACCAAAACTGTACTTGAAAAATCTTAACGAAGGAAATTGTCATCAAAAGACAATGATACAACAGTTATATATACAGTGAAACAGAACTATAGGCCGGTTGAAGCCAGAACATATAAATAGGGTTGAAAGTGGAAGTGAAAAGAGCTAGCGGGATTCTTGGCATGCTTGAACAGAGATCACTACTGAACAGAGATCAGTTTCCCTTGCCATAATCCTTTGTTAAACAAATAAGATTGTGCAAGCATGACCGATTCTGAATCCGTTATCAGGCTTTTCAGCCTTGATGGTCCCATACATCAAGAGCTGGTTGCAATTTCACACTCAACAATTTACAAAAAGAACAGTCTGTTGTACATCTTATACAATGCAAATCAATATAGTCTTTGCAAAAATATACTCATAATATACATAGATTTAATTTTTCAATGCCCATGTCTTCTTTTTACCCATCCCACCCCAATAAAAATCAAATTACAAAAGCAGATGAATATACTGTATTGATTTCTAAACAGTTATAAAGAATTTTTCTTGGCCAGCTGGAGAAAATGTGAATTTTTCAGGATTATAAAGCTATATATTTCCGTAATGACAACACTGATAGAAGTTGCTTCATTTTGTATTGATAGAAGAGTACTACAAATCTCACTGAAGCAGAGCATTGAAAAAAGACACCAGGCCCAATACACAAAGAAAGCAGTACACAAAAGCCATATTCTTTTTTTAAATATACACATTTGTACATATAAAATCAATGGTTATACTTCAAATACTGTTGTGTCCCTTTTAGTTAATAAAGTAATACTAAAAAAAAAAACAGCCGACATGTAAACTGTGTTCATCACAGAACCTGTTGATGAACAAACAGATAAACAAAAAGGTTCTACAGGTCCGCTCAGCGGTAGTTTTTGGGGGGGGGGGGGTCTGAAGCAGTTCAGAAAGCATAATTTTCAGGAAAGGATGGCCCCACTAAGCACTGATCCCTGCCATCTCCTGGGTAAGGAGCACTGTTGGTCTCATCAAAGTGAGAGAGTGGTACAATGTCATCCTCAGGAACCTGCAGGCCATCTGTATCTGCCTTCAGACTGGGCCTCTGGTTATCAGGGAATGCCATGGAGAAGAGCGCATCTGGATCACAGACAAACTTATACACATATCGCTCTCCAGCAACCTGCACATGAGCAGCAAAAAGAGTTTTTATGTCTCGTAAAGTCTTTCAGTAAAATCTGATATGTTCTAATGGGGTGAATTTGACGAGGGAACTAAGGTTTAATCGTTAGGGAATGAAAGAAGAAAAATTACACTGGAACGGGAACGTGCCTTTACCTTCTGCATGATGCCCTTCTCATAGTAGTAACGCAGGGAGCGACTCAGCTTGTCGTAGTTCATTGCAGGCCTGTTCTTCTGGATACCCCAGCGACGAGCAACCTATAGCAAATGTATGTTAATTCTGAATGTTGGCTAAAAAAATGGGTTGTAAATCCATTCCAACCTAGTCTCATAGAATAAACATTATTATTACTACATTTTTGCAAACTGAGTTTTACATGCTGCATTCAACGTTTTGTTGCAGTTTCCTAGTGAAATGAAGAGACGTTACAACAAGTGTTCGTTTTATACACTTTAACCCAAATCACGGGTACTATGGCTGTTAATGACTTTATAAACATTTATTTTTCCCACTGTTGCTCACACCCTGCTATGTTCTGATTTTGAAACACTTTTACTTTAACGCGTCATTTGAAAATCTAAACATTTTAACGCTTGTATTACATCCCCAACCCACATTTACAAAATGATTAGCTTCTGCTCTAGCTCACCTAATAGTGTGTTGGGCTTTGGACTGGGAAACTGACCCTCGAGCCCAGCCAAGGACACCGAAACAAAAGTGCCACAGAAGTGCCACAAAATTACGTAGTTGCTACAGTAAATGTGCTTTTCATATCGAATTTGCTTTGTAGGTTCAGGATAAAGTTTTAGGTTAGGGAGTTACATTTTACTCATTAAAACCACCTCCTAATATTTACCTTCAGTTGGTTTGCAAAAATTTTGCTATTGTCATGTAAAGTTCATGCCTATTCCATTCTATTTTATTACACACTGACCTCTTCTGGTTCAATAAGTTTAAACTCAAGCCCACGGCCAGTCCAAGCAATAAAGTGGCTGTTAGATGGGTCATCCAACAGAGTGACCAGGAACTGCCAGAGTTGCAGAGATCCCCTTCGTTGATATGGAGGACCCTCCCTGAACACCCCACCCTCCTGCTTCAGCTTTCCCTCCAGCCTATCTGGAACCACACACACATCATCGTAATATAGGTGGGGCTCTCCATCATATGCAAAACCTGCAAAGACAGCCAGAGGGAAACTCGGATTAAACATGGACAGCTAGTTCTAACCCGAACCGATGCTTTTCTTCATTCAGATGCTGAATAAAAGCTTTCTATGCTAGATTTCCATTTTTACTCAAGTTAAATGAAGAAAAGTCTCACACTCACTGTTACCTCTATAGAAGTTTGTAGATTTGCCAAAAGATGACTGGCAGTTCTGTACTTCTGCAAGACAACAAAGAGAAATATGATTATTATTGAGGTAATACAGATTTAGAAGTACCATAGACACAGTATTTGTGTGCGTGCTTGTATATGTGCTGTTGAGTTCGACAGTTTAAGTTTAGACCTAATCCATTCAAAGAAGAGATCATGCATTGTAACTAGCGATTTGATTTCCTCTTTCTCTCTCACTAAGACAACTCCATAGCAAACTGTACATCTGACCTAGTGGGAGATAAAAGGATTTCCCATTACAACACTACCACAAAACTGAAAGAGGAGAAGAAAACATGCTACATAGTGGTGGCTGTCTGATTTGGACTAAATCCCAGACCTCAGGTGACATGGCTTTGCAGTGTTGTACACCAACCTGAGTCAAAGCCAAAGTCTCTGGGCTCTTGTTTGATTGACAACTGGTGAAGCAGGGGAGCCCGAGGGGGTCCCATGTTTTGAACACCCGGATCGTTGTAATGGGGATCCACCATCTCCTTTTTGAAGCTCTGAGGTGGCATGGGGACCAAGGGCTCTGACATCTGGCGGTGGTAAGAAGGACGGCTATTTCGGTGAAAATGGCCAGGGGTCTGTGTGGTGAAAGGATTCTGACCACAGCCATCAGATTGTGGGAATGGTAGACAGGGTTCAGAAAGCTGCCGATGGAACCTACTAGGACAAATAGAATAGGAGAAAGACAAACGAGAGTAGATGGCATGATATTTAATGTTATCCAAAGCATCATGGGCAATTTAGATCAGGAGTTTCACGTCAAAGGGATAAATCTGGGTTCAGAGCCCTTTTTTCCATTAGTTAACCCAGGAGACTTGAATGGGATAAACGTAGTACTGCTTTCTAGGTCAGTGTGGCATCTTTAACAAGTTAATATCCAATGAAAGGCTCAACCTGAGCTGATTACAGCACTTTCTACACGCACGAGCAGCTCAAGCACAAGGCAAAGATAGAAACAAGGTTAAATGATCACTGTGACCCAACAGATGAGTGTTAATTAATTAAATGGGTTGTGACTGGACTAAAATAATACCCATGACTTATTTGATTACATCTTAAAATTCCTTGACCATAGGAACCTTATGGATTCCCTTAGAGGAAAATGCAGTGCTCTAAGTTTTGCGTGTTCTCACAATAAAATGATCATGGTTTTAATACAGTAACCATACTTTAACCATGAAATTTGTAGTGCAATCATAGTGACAATACAGGAAAACAAAAACTATGTTAATAAAAATAATTTTGTGGTTATCCTATACAAATACCATAGTAAAATTTTAGTAACCAAGACTGTTTTAGGCTATCAGTGTTTTATTTTTTGGCAGAAACCATGGTTTTACTATTGTAATATTGTAGTAACTATGAAAAGTGACCAATAATTTTTTGGCAGAAACCATTGATTTAAAACAGTATACTGTATCCATATTGTAACCATTGTTTTACAATACATGAATACCATGGCACCAACCAAAAAATATATAATTTTTATTAATGTCATTTTCATTTTCCTGTACTATTATTATGGGTTGACTATGATTATCAAGGTTAAAATATGGTTACTATAGAAATACTATGGTAAATGTATTGCAAGGGCATGCAAAACAATTTCTGAAAAAGATATTCCTGCCCTATCATCTAAAGGGCTCTGTAGAATCTAAGGGTATGGACAGCATTCAATAAGTAATAAAATTCAATATGTGCCCTTCCCTCATAATAAGTAATAACATATTCATACCTGTGGTCTGTGCTATAGGAGGCATCTGGGTGATTGACAGGTGGGCAGGGCACAGCAAAAGGTGGGCTTTGACTGTGGAGTGGAGTCTGTAATCTCTGATGGGCAGGGGAGGAGCTGTGGGTGGGACCAGGCAACACTGGTGGTCCTGGTGTCTGAGGCATCGCTCTTTTTTGTACAGGGTGAGTTCCTGCGCTGATGGAGGATCCAAAGGGCGATGATGGTGTCGAGGGAGGAGTTATTGGCTTGTTGAAAGAAAATGGCTTCCTGTCAAAGGCACTATAATAGGAATGACCAAGTGATATTTTAGAATAGCAGATATACACAGTGAGTGTAATGCAGAGAAAATTAGCAAGGAGTGTGGGTAGATGGAAAGATGGAGCATGGACAAGAAAAATATGTACCTGTAGTTATATAGGCACTTTTCTCCATATGGAGAAATTCTCTGGTCTGGTCCACAGGGGGAAAAACCCCTGCTCGGGCTCAGTTCCCTCTTCACTTTAATTTGAAGGGGTCCATGGAACATCACTATAGACAGACAAAACAAATGTTTCTTTAGCCCATCCATTCAGTGTCTTCTCAGTGAAACAGGCCAAACTGAGAACCTAACCTAGTTTGTTCTGATGTCTTTCATGTGTAGTTTTATATATAAAAGCATTAAGTACTGAATGTATTTTTTTTAAAGTGCAGATATCTTTCTTTCTATAAAAGACGACAGCAAGTTCGGACTTGCAGCATACCATGTGATTCCTATGGAAAAAGGGCCCCATTGCCCAGCTGTGGTGAAAGAGGGGCCTGTGAGAGCAACAGGCACGATGCCAGATAAGAGGGATTGTGCCAGACAAACACACACATACCCTCACAAACACAGTTTCTATGCAAACACATTCATGTGCATTCACAAAAAAGCACCATTGACACCATAGAAAATGCACATAATCAGACTTATTCAGACACAAAATGGGAAGAAAAACTAACAAGGGAAACAGCCATAGCACTGTTCACCAGCACATAATAAGCAGTGTGTGTGCGTGGAAGATCCAGCCCCATTAAAATGTCACCAGGCTGGAGGCTGCCATGAGTTACAGCACTGCAGTAGCAGACTGGGCCACACCATACAAAATTCTTAAACCCATGCCTAGGAATTGGGTTTGGAACAGAAACTCTTGGAATGAATGGTTTGGAGATCCATTCAGTTGATTTTCTTGGTTTTTAGGAAGGAAAACAAAAAGGGGAGAGGGGTGTTCTGTTCTGCTTAAACAAAGATATTTTATATATATATATATATATATATATATATATATATACATACATACATACATACATACATACATACACATATACACACACACACACACACACACACACACACACACACACACACGTTTTAAATACATGTTCCACTAAATGTAGAATGACTATTTCTGCGAATCAGCCAATCGGACACAAAACGTCCAGATATTGGCTGATATATTGGTCCATCACTAGGCTATATGGAGTTTCTACAATTCATGAAAAAGAACAATTAGTCTACTACAGCCTATTCTGCAACCAGTTCCACTTCCTTGGTGCATGAATATTCAAGAAAATGGTACTCACAGTTATCCGACTGGAAATCTGGAACAAACTGTTCATCATCAGGTACCTGGGCTGAACATAGAGAAGGAAAACAAATTTACCATGGAAACCTGCACCAGAGTCCATGAACAGAGGCATGAAACATTCAGTGATAATTACTTCTTCTGCAGAACACAAACAAATATTTTAGAAGAATATTTCAGCTCTGAAGGTCCATACAATGCACGTGACCTTTCAAGCTCCAAATATCACAAAGGCAGCATAAAATAAATTCATATGACTCCAGTGCTTAAATCAATGTCTTCAGAAGCAATCTGATCAGTGTGAGGGTAAGAAACAGATCAATAATTAAGTCCTTTTTTACTATAAATATCCACTTTCACTTCCACATTCTGAAAGGGAAAGTGCAGATTTACAGTAAAAAAGGATTGAAATATTGATCTGTTTCTCACCCAAAGTGATTTCATTGCTTCAGAAGTCATATTAAACCACTGGATTTATATGGCTTACTTTTAGGCAGCCTTTATGTGAATTTTGGAGCTTCAAAGTTCTCGTCACCATTCACTTGCATTGAAGGGACATACAGAGCTGAGATATTCCAGAGCAATCTTTGCACCAGACTGTTAGATTACCTTCTGCTATCCAAATCTCTTGTAGCTGGATCAGATCTTGAAACAGCTCTGTAAAAGAAAAAGATTGATTTGTGTTTAAATAGGGTTCCTTGTTTGTTTAGGCCTTGGTTAAAAGACTTGCCTAGGCCAGATATGGGTGCATTGATTGCATGTTCATTTGTTTACCCTCAGTATCCTGTGCCAGCTCATTGTCAACAAACTTCCTCTTTCGGTCATTGAAAGGTCTGCTAGACGGTTCCTCCATGTGAGACTTCTGTAAAACAAGAGAACTTATTAACAGCTATTCCGAAGGCAAAGTCTGAATATATATATATATATTTGGATGGCCAAGCATCTGAAACATAAATTGATAGTTAGTCCTGAAAGTGGCAAAAACAAGGCATGGCAAGTTAAAGTTGAGACTTACGTTGGGTGGCACCATAAAAGGGACCTGCTGGTCGTAAAATCCATCCATGTCACTTGCTTCTCACTGCGGCCAAAGGTGCAGCAGCAGGAGGGAAATGGGAATGAAGAGGGATGAAGGGGAGGAGTGGGCCGCCAAATTCACACGGCTGATATCCTCACCTGATGGAAGAAGAGCCGAGAAAAGTGGCACTTAGAGAAAGATGGGCACTCTTGTCAGGATATAATGCAGCTGTCAGTGATCGTCCAGGGACCTGACAGCCCAGGGACAACTGTCTCTTTGATCTGGGAAAACTTCAGCAAGTCTGTTTGTTTGAGTAACACTCTGAGCTCCTGCTCGGATGAAGTGTGCTGCATTAGGGCAGGGACACTTGCACTCCTCTTTTTCTAACACACACACACACACACACACACAAACACACACACACTAACTACAGATGGGGGTCCTTACATAACCATACAGTGCCATCTGTTGCCCAAGGGAGTATTCAAGACTCCATGCTAAAAGTAAAGGAAATAGAATTGAACTTAAATTAAAGCAATTGCTCAGAAATTTGCAAAAAAGAAAGGGGCCCTGTAAATCAAGGAAAACAATACCAAACCTAAGCTATTCCTCACGCTTCGTCACACACGTGTGTTTATTTTCCTTGACGCAAGTGTTCAGGCCATTAAATCGTATCACAGCCTTGAGGCACAGAAAACAACTCGCAGGCAAAACTGCGTAACCTCTCTGGGCCGAGAACTAATTCTTTTAACATTATTGCTTCCTGAAGCTTATCAGACCTTTATAAAACTGTGGAAACATGCGCTTTCCATGCTGAAAACGAGCACTTTGTGCTTTTTAAAGATTTTTATTGAACATAATAAAGGTAGGCAGCGGAAGGCAAAGTTGTTGAATAAGTAAATTGAGATTATAACATTACATAAACATAAAATCGAGTTCAAGAAGTTCATTCCCCTCCCCCAGCGCCCATTATCGCTGCTCGCGCTCCCCCTCCCTTCACACGACAGCTTGTTTTTCTCAATGAAGTGAAATTTGATCCTTCGTGCGCGCGACCCAAAATGAAGCTCAGTCGTTCAATTCATAATGATACCAAACGCGCGAAGCACTTAATCAAACCGCGTAAGTATTCTGCAGCACTCAAACTGCTTCTATGACTGAGTTTAAAATAGGCTTCACATTGTATAGAAAACAATAACCCGGGAAACGGTTGATAAATCTATGCATAATGATAATGGCGTGCGATTCATCAATACTAAACGTGGTGCTGCAAGTAAATATAACTTCATAAAAATAAACCCTCAAGGGAAAACTTGCATCGTCGAGTGCTGAAACAGTACAAAACTATAGCTATATGCAATATCTACTCACCCGACGGTGTTTAAATCCTTTTCTTTTCTAATAAAGAGCGAGTTGTTAAATCCCAGAAAAAAACCGTCAGCGTTGCGAGCTCTACGGGTATTTCGTTCAACTTTAGATCTACGCGACTGAAATTTTCTCAATGGTAACCCCTGCTTTTCCAAGTGCGTCGGCTTAACACTGGAACGCACACTCATTGGCTAGTTCCGAACGCCCTTCAAATGATTGGCCAATGGCTGTCTATACTTGCCCTGAGAATGCTTTTGGCTGTAGTCAGCCAATCAGAGCAGGGCCCTCTCCTGTTTTTATGAATGGCTAGGCTTCATTCAACAACCAGATGTTTCCCAACCGCTAGACCATATTTAAAGAGCCAGATGCGAAGGAAGAGCGTCCAACCGAAGCTTCAAACTTGAGGACTGTTCTGATTTTTATGACATTTTGAAAATGAAAATGAAAATTGTGAAGGGGTAACACACATACAAAACAAGAGATCACACATCAGTGTCTGATGTGCAGATATGTCTCTTTGAGGAGCAGGCATGAATAAAACAGACAACAAAGTGTTCTCTCACAGTGGAGTTTCCAGCAGGCAGCAACACTGATTTATTTACTTTATATAGGAAAATATTAAGGATTCAAATCATCTGAGGTGGAATATACAATTACTACTGTTTTAAAACCTTGTGTGGATATAAATGAACTGTGAATTGCATGTGTCTCCTTATCAAAAAGAGTTAACAGAGACAAATATGTTGTGTGCAAGTTTTCTTTTCTTTTGTTTTTGGTGAGAATGAGATGACTAGAATCATAGAGGATTCTAGTCATTGTCTAAAATGACACGTCCACTCTTCTGTCACCCAAGCTAGAGGTCAGTGGTTTCCAAGGCTTGGTTAATAGATTAGATTCCACTGAAAACATTTTTTGTGTGTTTGTGTGTTGAAATGTTTTTCAAAAGTTTATAAAGTTGTAAGGTGATAAAAAGCATTTTGCAAATATTTGTAGAGATTTGTATTTTTCCCTGAACATGGGTTTCAACCTTAAAAAACCTCAAAGCTAATATACTGTATCTACTGTTTCAATACTCTACTAATATTTCAATCAATCTAGTAATAGAACATGGCATTCATCACATATCAATATCTAAGTATTAATTGACTATTAAGGCCAATATGTGAAAAAAGTTGTTTCAGTACTGTGTGAAATATTATCTATCATGGAGAGGGTTTAGGAGAGGTTTCATTTTTAAGAAGAGAAGAGCAAGCATTTATAACTATTTTCAAAATTTTCATGAAGTTTTTATTTTATGGAATGTAAATGAAATGGAAAGAACACACACACACACACACGCACACACACACACACACACACACACACAAAAAATAAAGTATATCAATGCATATTACAAATACAGAACCCTCAAGCCCTAAAGGAGAAAAGGCACATAGACCTTACAGGAGATAAGGGAATCTACATGGTTTGTGTACAAAAGCCCATAAGGTAACTAATTTGAAAAAGAGTTTCCCTGAAAATTCCATGTATTGGCATCATCATCATCATCTTCTACACAAATCAACAACAAAAAACAAGTCAAGACAAAATGTCACCTTGGCTCCTCTGATCATCACATTGGTATTGATAGTTACAGGACAAAATCCCACATGCTAGCAAAATGATTATATTATGACAAATGTTAAAGTATTGCATGTTACTGTTTAGAATGAGAGCTGATATCCCTGACTATCAACCAGCTGAACAACTTAATTAAATTGATAGATAGTGCTCCTCATAACCTGAAATTAAACAGGTTGCCATAGCTTTCATCAGCACTCCACACGACTCGCTTTTATTGTGAGGCTACTCTAAATATAGCTCTCAAAGCCTCAATTATATAACGATACTCTCTAGCTCTAAATTCAAGTGAAATGGCACCATGCTACAGCACTGAATATATCTACCTCTTCTGCACTCATCGCTGATCAGAACATCTTTAGAATTCTGTTGAGTCATAGACATTCTATTTTGTACACGTTCATTTCTCTGACTCATGCCAAGGTTGAATTTTATGAGATCTGTGATCAAAACAGCAGCATGTAATTAATTGATTGTTAATATGTTGCAGAGCCTCAATCTGTTGTTGTGCTGGCTGTGAGTCACAGTTTTAGTTTTTTTCATTGTGGAGATCTAAATTCATTTCACAGTCCCCAGTGTGTCATACCGTACAGGGTACATACGAATACAAATCTGTGATTGCCTGGTGCTCCCTGTAATTGAGGGAAATGATTCTCTTTCATTCAAGACTGTAATTTGGAAAATTTCTGTTTGATAGATGATGGACGAGTGTGGTTATGTGAATGTGTGTAAAGGAATAGAAACGCTTCTGGTATGGAAGCATTTAATTAAATGGATTTGTTATCACAGTGAAAATGATGGCATTTATTGTGAATGTAATAACAACCAGGGCACATTGGTACTGGGTGTTTTGTGTGTTGGGCCCATTAGAGTGTGGCCCTAACCTGAGTGGTCAAGCAACCCTAATATTCTGCATCTGTTAAACACAAGGCTAATTGTACACGTTGGAAAACCACTGAAAAGGAATGAGTGACTTTATAGATTTAAATAGTTATCAATATATGAAGTTCAAAACGTAAGTTCGGGAGGAGTTTGTACATCTAGGCTTACCAATCATATCCCAAGGATATATAAGCTGCTACTTTCCTCACACTGGTGATGATTCTTCCAGTATCCCTCCACATCCACCTCCCTATCTCTACCTTTACATTTCATAATGCCTATACCAGAATTGACCCTTCGCTATGCCATGACCAAAAAGCATATCTGACCAGTCCAGTCTTAGCAATTGTTGCCATCTGCCATTCCTCTGACAAGTTTTAAGCAGAATTTTAGAGAAGTTTTAAGTTTTAGTAAAGGCGATAGTAAATAAAGAGTTCACAGCATCATAGTTAGTGTGTTATGAGAAGTTATAAGCAGTTTTGTTCAATTACACTTACTGTATGTAATCACTTGTGTAATTGCTATTAAATTACAATTTTCTCTATTTTTTTTGTCAATAAGTATGTCTCGGATGTCAATAAGACATTCAGCAGATGTCTTTGAGACATTTAGATTGTTTGTAAATTTAATTTTTTAATGATGTTTAGCATATGTTAATAAGATTGTGATGCTTTCCAGATGAAAAGATCTAAAACAAACATTTCGTATATATACATGTGCAATATGGGTATGAACCAATGTCTTAACAGAGATGTTAAAGTTTCGCATTTTCAAACTTGCTTGTATGCCTTTCTGAGCCCTTCATAAAGTTTTTTCATTTTTTTCTTTTTCATTCAGAACTTAACATTCCTGCCATGTTCATTAAAACAGCAGCAGGGTTAAGTGGAGTTGCTATTAGAGTACGAATCAAGCAAAATTATGTAATATGTCTCATTACAAAATCTCTGTAATATTCTCAACTTTTGTATTTCTGCTGAGGCCCATTTATCAAGGCAACAGCTAACACCTACCCACACATCCAATTCTGCAACCCAAACCTCCAAGGATCCTGTAGCCATGGAGATACCTTGGTCATGAGAGAAAAAGAGAGAACACTGGAGAAAGAGAGGGAGAGAGAACAGAGCTGACTAATGGAACTATATTTTCAAGAGGTAGAGTGACCCACAAAGCAAAAATAACTTCATAAAGACACAAGAAGTAGCAGTCTTTCCCTTTGGTGTGCAAGAAACATGTTTTAAACACAACACAAAAGACTAATGCAGACAGCTTCCTAAATAATGTATTTTTGTGTTAATAGTCCATGTATGACACTGTATTTCATGAGTTTGATTCAGTTTGCTGATTTTCTGTACTGGAATGGCAATTTCACACATGGAGCTGTGTGATGTTTAAAAAAAAAAAAAAAAAAAAAAAAAAAAAAAAATCCTGATTTATTCTTGACTTTTATGATTTTGATATGTCAGACCCCATAAAAAATAAAATGCCTCAATCCACCTCAAAAATTAAACAAAAATAAAATGTGAGACATGTCCTAGTTCTGTCACCATCTAAACTGTGTGTGTCTCCAAATAATGGTGGATATGAGAGCACAATTCTGCTTACTAGTGTTTCAGAGAGGCGGTTATTGTTAAAAACAAACAATGGCCAGATGAACACAAATTAATCTTTTTGGCATGCTCTAATCTCCTCTGTCTTTCACTATATCTCTGTTTCTCTCTTCTTCTTTTTTCTTGGATTGGTGATTCAGAGGCAGTCTCTTCACACTATTTTCGTTGTCATTCCTCTGTTTGAATCCATTTACACCCTCACCAATGGTCTAGTGTCCAGAATCAGAGTTGGTGGCATTCACAAATTTTGATAAAGCTGGGGAGGTTACCGTGTTGGATGGGGCGGGAGACTGTTGGCTGCCTGGGGGAGGAGTATGAAGTGGATGAAGTAGGAAATGCAAGTAAACACATTAAGCCCACATTGCTCCTGCAGTGTTTAGAGTGAGATCAGGAGCTCAGGGCCAACAGCTACCCAAAAGAGTAAGAGCCTCTTTTAAAAACATCAACCCTTCCCCCCAAACCTTTGTCCCAAATGCAGCTAAAGCTAATTGAGTGTGTTGGTATTCTGCTTTGGTTATAGACTAAACCAAAGTAGGCCAGCTGCCGTGCCGATGTGACTAAACGGCCGGTATGCCTGCTCCCTTTAAGCAAGCAGCAGAGTAACTGGGGCGTAAGAGCGATGGGAGTGCATGTACAGACAAAAAAATAAATACAAATTTAAACACATACACACAGATTCACACACACACACACACACACATGAACAGAAAAATGCTTTCATGGCACTTTCCATGAATGGAATCCAAATACCACCTGAAACTATAAACTTTAGACTATCCAATTTAGTTATTTTTTAACAAATTGTCAGCGAATGGAGGTGCTTAAAGGAATGATTGACAGCATTTGTGGCATAATCTTGATTACCACAAAAAATAATGTTGACTTGTCCCTTGTTTATTTTAAAACAAGCATTTTAACATATGTCAAACAATAATATACTTAGAATGGAAGTGATATAAGGGCGTGATATAAATGTTAAAATACCCAATTTTTCAAAAGTATAGCCACAAGACATAAACATTATATGTGTTAACATGATTTAAGTGTGATCAAATCACATATTAACCTTATCTGTGTAAAGACCAGAAAGCTGAGGCTGCAGTGGGCCTACCATCTGTGTACCCCAGATTAATTTCATCTGAGATTCATCAGACCAGGCTGTGGCAGTCTTTAACTGTCCAGTTTTGGTGAGCTTGTGCCCACTGCAGCCTCAGCTTGGCTGACAGAAGTGGAATCCAGTGTGGTCTTCTACTGTTGTAGCCCATTCATCTCAAGGTTTTACATGTTGTGCATTCTGAGATGCTATTTTGTTCACTGTTGGTGGTTATTAGTAATCTTATCCTTTCTGTGAGTTTGAACCAGTCTGGACATTCTCTGTTGACCTCTCTCATCAACAAGGTGTTTCCTGTCACAAAACTGCTGCTCACTGGATGTTTTTGGCACCATTCTAAGTAAACTATGAAGACTGTTGTGCAGGAAAATCCCAGGAGATCAGCAGTTACAGAAATACTCAAACCAGCCCATCTGGCAACAAAAATCATGCCACACTCGAAATCACTGAGATCAAATTTTTTTCCTGTTCTGATGGTTGATGTAAACATCAAACTCCTGACCTGTATCTGCTTGATTTAATTCATTGCACTGCTGCCACACAAATAGGCTGATTAGGTTTATCGCATGAATAAGTAGGTTTACCTGATAAATTGGTTGGTGTGTCTATATATATATACATATACACACCAACTAATTTATTAGGTAAACCTACTTATTCATGCGATATATATATATATATGTATATATACACTCACCTAAAGGATTATTAGGAACACCATACTAATACTGTGTTTGACCCCCTTTCGCCTTCAGAACTGCCTTAATTCTACGTGGCATTGATTCAACAAGGTGCTGAAAGCATTCTTTAGAAATGTTGGCCCATATTGATAGGATAGCATCTTGCAGTTGATGGAGATTTGTGGGATGCACATCCAGGGCACGAAGCTCCCGTTCCACCACATCCCAAAGATGCTCTATTGGGTTGAGATCTGGTGACTGTGGGGGCCATTTTAGTACAGTGAACTCATTGTCATGTTCAAGAAACCAATTTGAAATGATTCGAGCTTTGTGACATGGTGCATTATCCTGCTGGAAGTAGCCATCAGAGGATGGGTACATGGTGGCCATAAAGGGATGGACATGGTCAGAAACAATGCTCAGGTAGGCCGTGGCATTTAAACGATGCCCAATTGGCACTAAGGGGCCTAAAGTGTGCCAAGAAAACATCCCCCACACCATTACACCACCACCACCAGCCTGCACAGTGGTAACAAGGCATGATGGATCCATGTTCTCATTCTGTTTACACCAAATTCTGACTCTACCATCTGAATGTCTCAACAGAAATCGAGACTCATCAGACCAGGCAATATTTTTCCAGTCTTCAACTGTCCAATTTTGGTGAGCTCTTGCAAATTGTAGCCTCTTTTTCCTATTTGTAGTGGAGATGAGTGGTACCCGGTGGGGTCTTCTGCTGTTGTAGCCCATCCGCCTCAAGGTTGTGCGTGTTGTGGCTTCACAAATGCTTTGCTGCATACCTCGGTTGTAACGAGCGGTTATTTCAGTCAAAGTTGCTCTTCTATCAGCTTGAATCAGTCGGCCCATTCTCCTCTGACCTCTAGCATCAACAAGGCATTTTCTGACTACCGCATACTGGATGTTTTTCCTTTTTCACACCATTCTTTGTAAACCCTAGAAATGGTTGTGCGTGAAAATCCCAGTAACTGAGCAGATTGTGAAATACTCAGACCGGCCCGTCTGGCACCAACAACCATGCCACGCTCAAAATTGCTTAAATCACATTTTTTTCCCATTCTGACATTCAGTTTGGAGTTCAGGAGATTGTCTTGACCAGGACCACACCCCTAAATGCATTGAAGCAACTGCCATGTGATTGGTTGATTAGATAATTGCATTAATGAGAAATTGAACAGGTGTTCCTAATAATCCTTTAGGTGAGTGTATATATATATATATATATATATATATATATATATATATATATATATATATATACTGTATGATTTTAATTGTTATATGCAATCGAGAAAGACAATGCAAATTCGACAGGCCAAAATTACAATTTCTGAGAGGCTGTACAGACATTTGACCTGGACAACTACTTTTTAGGCTGTTTATCAAACCTAAATATTGAATTCTTCTCTCTCCAAAGAACATGTTTTTTTCCCTTTTTTGCATTAAACATTACTGAGACATAAATTGGACACAAATTGTGGAAAATGCCACATAAGCTTCTTGTCTCTTTCTTTGCCTTTCTCTTACACTCTCTGTCTCACCATACACACAAAAACTAAACCACTACCCCTTTCAACTGACTGAGAGCTACCAGTAGTGCAACTTCTAAGCCAAAGAGTGTAGTGTGTGATGTTGAAGTGCATGTCAGCACTTACTGTACGCCTGCAATAGATAAAGAGAGTTTACTGTGGTCACTAAAACTGCATGGCATCAAATGTGTTTCTTTAGTTCAATAAACAAACAGGTTGTCTTTATAGTGAGCAGACTAAATTCTCCAGTTGATTGGCAGGCGATGTCTTTATCTAAAAGAAGATTTTTAGAAGTGGCCCGTCACTGGCTAACTCAATTAAAGTGTTGAAACTACTGAAGAAGAAAAATACATATTTTCAAGCATTTCAGTAGACCAAAAAAAACTACTGATTACATTTGAAAATTAGATGTCAATTACAAGTTATATAAACAGTTTTATACAGTTGTAACACCCTAAGGGTGATCCAAGACAACACCACACCTCAATTTTACCTAACAGCTGAGGGGAGCCTTTATAATCATACAGCCAAGGGTATATCAAAATAAATACCTTTATTCAGTAAAAAAAAAAAAAAAGAAAAAAAGACAATAACAATTTTAAAGCATTAACTTTTTTGTTTGGGCCGGCCAAGACAACTAATTCCTATATATGAACCACCCGGAGAACTATATACACACATGACAATTCACTGCATATCATTAATGTACTCAGCACACTTCAATCCTTTAAGGCCCAAATATACTCCATACGAAATCCAATAACGAACAGGTGTGACGTCATTTAGAATAAAATCTGGCCAAAAAGACAATGTTTTGAATTTGTTTTGTTGGTTTGTAACAGTTCGACAAGGCAAATATTTAGGAAAACTTCTAACCGACTGCTTAAGACCTTATTACTGCGCTGCACTGTCTCTCACTGTCTCTCACTGTGCCTATTGTCCTGTTCATTTTTAGTAATTTATTGTACTGTCCCGTACTTTTTGCACACGTTTGCACGTGCACTTTATAGAGGTATGTTATTTAGTCTGTGTAGTCTCGTGTGGTTCTGTGTTTGTCTTATGTTATTTTATGTAGCACCATGGTCCTAGAGGAACGCTGTCTTGTTTCACTGTGTACTGTATTAACTGTATATGGTTGAACGACAATAAAAACCACTTGACTTGACTTGTGTCTTCTGAGGGACAACACAGAGGGGCACGAGGAAGGGATTCAGAGTATGGCGATTTTGCGGAGGATTTGTCGCCGAATCAAGCATTGCGCACCTGCAATACTCTGTATATAGCGTCTTCTCCCATACAGCTCGCCCGTGATGACCTGTGCCCTGAGATTGATGCACATGGTTCAGTCTTGTTTGGTGCCGTGGACAAAGCGGGTGAGGCTATATCACTGGAGGCTTCAATGCTGAAACCTGGTCACACTCAGTGAATGAGAAGGGTACCTAATTTTCCCATCGAGTGGTGGAAAACAGACTTATGTCTTCTTCTGAAACTGAGTTGAATTATGTTCTCGGCCAGGCAGTCAGGAGGCTTCAGCTCAAATAGCCCAACCCTGTTGCAGCTAAGCACTCTCGACTGGCAAAATATCTTTTACAGAGTCTGCGTAATCAGGCATTATGTTGCCTAGGACCATTCTTTCCTGAGCTGCACAAACAACTGGCTAAGACGTGGCGCTCACCATACTCAGCGAGATCCTAGGTTTCAGGTGCAGTGGCACATCCTTCGACCACGTCAAGCTTAGGGGATATTCACATCTTCACACATGAAGACCACTGTCCAGGCTATTGTCAGGTCAATTGGTAGCTTGGTGTAGCCTGCTCATCAAATGAGCATGACAAGGTCTCAGCAATAGTGGCCTCCAGCGATATAGCATTACCCTCTTCGTCTGCACTGCCAAACATGATTGAACTAGGTGCATCAATCTCAGGGTGCAGGTCATCACGAGCAAGCTGTACAGGAGAAGATGCAATATACGGAGCATTGGAGGTGTTCAAGGCTTGAGTTGGTGACAAAGCTTCATGCGTTCACAATCAGACCCCATGAGCGCAGCTTCAGCATGAGCTTGGCCCAAGCATAAATGACAGTGCTCGTGTCCATCGCACATGGAGATGTAATGCTCACAAGGTGGAAAATACTTGTGAATATCAAAATGCAAAATAAATAAATAAATAAAAAAACATTAAAAATTTCTTTAGAAATATTTTTTTTGGTTACTTCATGAATGTATCATTTACATTTTCACTTCTTTTCTTTAATTTTACTTTAGCTAAATTGTGATTTTTTTTTAAAATAATTTACTTAGCACAGGGCTGAGGGTTGGCAAATGGTCTGCTTACTGCATGGATGTTGCATGGAGTAGTTTAAAAGGCTAGCCCAGGGGTCAGCAAACTAAGAGACACTCATGCAAGTAAGGAAATAGAAACCAATTGTTTGTACTATATGATAGTTTTATTATAGTATTGTATAAAGTTTTTTTTTTTTTTCTCTTATTATGTTTGCAGGTCTTTTGTGGCATAGCGTAGCCTTGAGGAGCTGAGGAGGGGCCTGGGGAGAGATAACTAGGCTGGCACACATTCAAGTACTGTTTGTCTATCTATATTGATTTAGCATTTGTCGTCCCACCACGATCCTCTCAGCCTGAGGTGCCCCGAGTCCCCAGGTAGTCAGAGGCTCTGTGGCACTGGCCTCATTGGCTGGGTTCATATCATTGACTGACAGTGTCATAAAAAGCAAATGTGAGATGAAAAACAGATAATGTTTTTAAAATTAATGCTCTACAGAGTTTTAAATCAACAAAACCTCCCTACCCTAAACTTTAAAGCTCTGAACCTAATCGATGATAGTGTCATAAAAAGCAAATGCGATGTAAAAAATGCAATTGCTAAAGCAGCCACATAATTGTGTGGCATTTCTGACACTTTAAACTCACATGTCGACTTGCATGCTTCTCAGGACTTGTACCCAAATACAAGTACACCACTCTAACAGTTGAACTACCACACAATTTAATTGCACTCAAAGAAGTTTGTAAATGTAGTTAGTTATTTACTGCAAACATTACAATGTATCACCTAATTAGTCATGCACAGTAGTAAATGTGTTTGGATGTCATAATATAGCATTTTGTGAGAAACAGGATTAAAAGTTATTATGAACAGATAATCTGCACTTTTACTCATGAAAATGTAAGAATAGTAATGTGGTTCTATGAGACCAGGAGGCATGCACGCACGAAAGGATGCACGCACACACACACGCACGTACATGCACACACACGTATTATATCAAAGTGAAGACATATCATAGACTTATAATTACTATAGGCTTATCCCTATCCTTAGCCTTAAAAAACATTTCAAGCTTTATTTTTTATTTTAATCCTGCAGATGTGAGAGTACTTGTGTGCATGGCAGCTT